>OZ017738.1:186196948-186796948 GCA_963969285.1 Odontomyia ornata
GTTTGGGAACAAATAGTGATCGACAGGGACAAGTCTGGAGAGTACGGTAAGTAAACAACCAATTCGAATCGTAATCTGTCAAATTTGGTCATCGCTTTCAAGGACGTGTGTGACGATGCGTTTGGACTTTCAGCTACTCTGCAGACAGCCTGTTAGACTTAAGCGTATGGTTATGGACCCACATTTCGGTCATCATTACAAAACCTTGAAAAATAGTCTACTCGATTACGCTTCCACAATGCCAAACCAGGTGTTGAATCAACACGTTGCTGGTTTTGGTTGACGGTCAGCAAACGCGGCCCCTATCACGCCGATAGTTTTTTCATCTCCAAAATATTGTGCATAATATAGCCGGCACCCATTCTTTTGAGACGCCGACGGCATCAGCTAACCCACGCAAGATCACTTTACGATCACTCAAAACGATTCAATGCACTTGCCCCACGATTTCCGTTTTTGTTGCCCCTTTTAGCCTTCCAGAGCGATGTGCGTTTTCAGTGCTTGTACGACTCATTTAAAACTCACTAAACCACCAAAAAACCGTCGTTTTCAAAAGAGTAGATGTGGAATAATATTTCTACAACCATTGCAACGGGTGTTCTGAAGGTTTTCCTTAAAAAAAATAATTTTTGGGCAAGATGTAATATTTCTGTTTTTCCATTTTTTACGAAGACGAAGCGTTACTCTGACGAATGTAGCTTGTCGGCGAATAGAAGAAATGTTATGAAGTGACAGATTAGCCTCACGACACGAGTCGTGTTCATTTTTCAGTATCGCCACCTCTTGAAAAATCTCGGAACTTATCTGCCCATTTGGTATAGTGTGTGTACTGGTATATATTGCAATATATATCTACTTCATACCAATGAAATATTGCTACAGTTTCTCCAGTATATATACCATAATTACCTGCATAGTCAAGGGGAGGTACTCTAACACATCAATCTATGAAAATAATTAATTGCATAAAAGCAACTGAAGCTCCAACAGAACATATGTAAGTCAAGCAGAATCTGAGTTTTATTTTCTACACCAGTAATGAAGTCTGACATAACAGCCACATCCCTATTTAGTTTAAAATATAATTGATAACCACAAATGGGAAATGCTATCTAGTGCAGAAAGGTTCAATTAACTTCTTTCAAATTAGTTTTCGAATCCGAAGCAAAGTTCTTGAAATTGTTAGTTGTGCGGTTGTGTTAGTCTCATTAGAGATTTATTGACTAGAGGCACTTAGTTTCATTACAGCGAAAGCTTCTTCAGTCTCGACTTTGCTGTGGTTCAATTCATTCAGCACAACATGCTCATGTACTGTGCATGTTCCATTTAAGATCTACTCGTAGCAATCAGAAATCTAATCGATACTTTCTACTCAGAAAACTTGGAAAACTTTTTGACTCACTTTCTAAATACAGCATGTTTTCCGACTGAGCTCTACTTTCAGAGGAATTGTGCAATCTTTGAATAGTTTGGACTTGTATCGACTTCAGCGATGTGTGTTTATATGTCCCATAGCATGAGAATATGTACGGGGAGCATACGGTTATGTTAATGAAACGGTAGCATTTTGAATAAATATTTGTTTTTTGTCCGAGTAAAATCCAAAATGGTAATGGTTTTCTTTCAGCAATAATTAAAGATTATCTGACATGCTATAGGTTGGTTTTCGAACAAATGGAATCTGCTATATTAGTTTAAACTGGGTTGGCTTAAGTTTGGGTGCTTCAGCAAGGATATTCAACGAATTAAATTGTTTTATGGTTCTGCTTTCAGCGGAAACTTCTAAGCAAGCAAATATAAAATTTACTTATCAGGTAGAATCACATAAGCAGCTAGTTTCTTACCAGTGTGCGAACCTCATTATGTAAGTAGTCATGATATCACTGAAATTTTCGTGAAAATCTGTCCATATTTGTTGTATCTTGGCCGTTTGGAAACGCGAATCTCCCCAGTATCATCTGTTATTTTTGCTGTAATTAGAAAATTTTCTATCGGGTGAATTTATGTATCTCAAAACTCAATTTGTACTAGTATTAAATTTGATCGACTTTTGACTTCTAAAATATTTGTTGCTGTTGTACTAAATGCCGACTTTCGTTCTTTTTCGGGTTCTTCGGCTTAAAAATATGCAATTGCGAGGATGAAACATAATCTTTTCACATATTTAGACACTACCGCACCCCTTGCATTCAACACGGCAGTTTTAGCATTTGATCTCGAAAGTTCTTATCAAGAACTTTGACCCATATTGGGTATCTATTTAAAAATGATTGGTTATAATTCGCTTCCATGTACGGGAAGATCCCCGTTAAAACCTGCGCGTAGTCCGTTTTTTATCCGATACTCCCGCGAAACAAAGCTAGCTTCGAAGCACGGACCAATCGCAGTATATCAGTTCGTTGCTAAGCTCTACGGTCTACATGTTAAGCAAGTCGTAGGTGAGATTGATTTTGATTTTCACGGGAAATCTAAAAGTCGAACGATGAAGACACGCGTATACACATGCATGTGTTTCAATTTTAGATTTAAGGGTGCTCTATTTAAGGCGCAGCCTCCCGAAAAACTGCAATTTTGGGTAAATATTACAGCCATCCATCTCAGAAATGTCACGAATATTTGCAAAAAAGTTTTAAGTAGAAACCACAATGAACCTTTGGCTATTGGATCAACTTATTCCACTGTGCAAAAAAAAATGTCGAAAATCTTGGAAACTACTTAACGTGCTGAGTTGACTTTAGGTACGTTCGTTAAAACTAAGTTATTCACATTGAATTAACTCCTACAAATTTAAAAAAGATTTTTGCAAAAAATTTCCTGCAACAAAATGTGGAAATTTGATAAAAATTAATGTGCATACATGATATTTGTTCAAAGTGCGCAAATTACACATTTTGTTCTAGGAAATTTTTTGCAATTTTTTTTTTTTTTTAATTTTTGATGAGTTAATTCAATGTAAACAACGTTAAATAGTTTCCGAGATTTACTACATTCTTTAATGAAAACATTCTGTTTGAATTTCGCAATTTTTGTAACAAACTTTTTGCAAAATGTAATGAACTGATTTCTACTTGAATAAATTTTACAAATATTCGTAAGGTTTCTGAGAAGGACGGCTGTAAAGTTGACCCAATTTCGCAGTTTTTCAAGGGGCATTTAAGGCATTCAGTCTTAATTCAGGAAAGTGAAGGCGCAACACAGTTGTTACCAGCAGCCCTCGGAGAAGCCAACAAGCAACAACATAGTTTGCTATATTTATCCACTAAGGAAGTAAAACTTTCAGCTTAAAAGTGGCCAAAACAATTCTTCCTTAAGGAAGCTACACTTCTCCTGGAACATCCATCCAGACGCTAACGCACGTTTCTATCACCGTAATCAACTGCCGACGGCATTTCAGTGACACTGAAAAAGCTAGCACCCCTCTCTCCTACAATAAGCAAGCCGACAAGCCAAATTCACAGTGTTATTCTTTTCACAAAAAAATTATGTATATTTATGATTTATGTATATATATATATATATATATATAATATAGGGGTACCGGTTAATTCATGCGGTTTTCTAACAGATGGCGTAACTTGATTTTTATTCCAGTGATTCACCTTTCCAAATATGTCTTGGAAAGCTACTGTCATATAGTTTCAGAATCAGTATATGTCATTAAGCTGAAGCGTAAACAACAATACTTTTTTACTCTGAAAATGTCGAATCTTGTGCCGAATAAGCTGTTTATGTATACATATAAACATATATATATATATATATATATATATATATATATATATATATATATATATATATATATATATATATACGAGGATCGTCCCAAAAGTACCCAACCTGACTTATGCATACAGGTAGTTTTAAAGAAACAATTACTGTGATTGTTAATACCACCCTTCAACAACTTAATGCGAAAAATTCAGAAAGGTACATTTATTATTATTTTTTTACAGACATCCAAAGTGAACGCTCTCAGTAAATTTGTAGATATGGAAAAAATCGGGCATCGTTATGTGATACAATACTTTCATTTGGACGGTCTAAGTCCAACCGATATTAAAGCCGAGTTGGATTCTACTCTGGGGAAGTCTCATTTGTCAAGTCAAATATTGGGTAGCTGCATTTAAGTGAGGTCATATAAGCTGCCAAGATGAACACCGCAGTGGTCGACCAAGTGAGGCCACTTCGTCAGAAAATGTGAAAAAAATCCACAAAATGGTATTGGATGACCGTCAACTAAAAGTGCGCGAGATTTCAGACATGGCAGGCATTTCAAAAAGTGCTGTGCATCGCATTTTGACCAAAAATTTGGACATGAGAAAGCTGTGCGCAAGGTGGGTGCTGTGTTTGCTCACAATGGTGCTTGACAATATTGCACAGCGATAAACCCGAGTTTTTGTGCCGATTCATAGCCATGGACAAAACATGGGTCCATCATTTTACACCTGAGACCAAGGAGCAGTCAAAGTGGACTGAAAAGGGAGAACCGGCTCTAAAGAAAGCAAATACAGTTCAGTCAGCTGGCAAGGTCATGGCGTCCGTTTTCTGGGATGCGCGTGGAATAATATTTATTGATTATCTCAAAAAACAATCAACAGTGGATATTATGCAGCCTTATTGCAGCGTTTACGTGATGAAATCAAGGAAAAACGGCCCCATCTGGCGAAAAAGAAAGTGTTGTTTCATCATGACAACGCACCAGTCCACACATGTGTCATTGCGATGGCTAAAATCAATGATTTTTTGCCAGATCTGGCTCCCTCGAAATATTTTCTTTTTTCGAATTTGAAAAAATGGCTCGGCGGCAAAATATTTGCCAACAATGAAGACGTAGAGTCTGCGGTTGACAGCTATTTTGAGGAGCTTGACGGTTCCTACTATAAAGTGGGTATCGAAGCTACTAAACATCGTTGGGAAAAGTGTATCGAGCTGAAAGGACAATATATTGGCAAATACAATCTTGAAAATGTGGGCGAATTTATATACTGAAGCGTCAAAATAATAAAGACCGGTAATGACAGAGATGAAATATGCTTAGAATCCGGCTCGTAAATAAAAGTTTTGAAGATCTTGAAGACCAGATGCATTCACATGGAAACAAAGCTCCAAGTATACAAATCTCTAATAAGACCTGGTCTATGCTATGGGTGTGAAATATGGATCCTAACCCAAGCATCCGCGAACACATTGAACGCCATCAAAAGATGGGTCCTGAGGCGAATAATCAGAGCGAAGCTGGACGCGGACCAATGGCGAACCCGATGCAACCATGAGCTGTATGAAATTTTTGACGAGCCGGAGTTCTCAACGATTGTTAGGCTGCGGAAACTACAATAAGCTGACCACATGAATCATAAGGATGAACAACGGATACGCAATAGTTATTCGTTGGGATAACTGATGGCCGGAGACTAGTGGGGAAACCAAGGAAACTCTAGTCTGCCTCGGCCGACGAAGACAGTTCATCGCTGCTCGGATGACGGAATTGCGACAGTTGGAGGCGCTTGTTTCAGGAATTGAAGCCCCATTAGGGACTGTGGCGCTACAAAGAAGAGACATATACATATATATATATATATATATATATATATATATATATATATATATATATATATATATATATATATATATATATATATATATATATATTTATATATATATATATATATATATATATTTATATATATATATATATATATATATGTATATGTATATATATATATGTATATATATATATATATATATATATATATATATACATATATATATATATAGATATATATTTATTTATAAGTATATCTTCTTCTTCTTATCACTACAGCCCCTCTCGGGCCTTCGCTTCCTGCAAATAGCGCCTCAAACTATCTCGGTCAATTCATCGCATCATCCAATTCCGGAATCCAAGCATCCGAGCAGCGATGAACTGTCTTAGTCGACCAAGTCAGACCAGCGTTTCCTTGGTTTCTCCACTGCTCCCCGGCCTTCAGTTTTCGCAGAGAATACCTTTTTGGATATCCGATGTTCGTCCATACGATTCATGTGTCCAGCCCATTACAGCTTCCGCAGTCTTACAATCGTTGAGACCTCCGATTCGTGGAAAATTTCATACAGCTCATGGTTGTATCGAATTCACCATTGGTCCCCGTCTAGCTTCGCTCCGATTATTCGCCTCTGGACCCGTCGCTCAAAGGCATTCAATATATTTGTGGATGCTTGGGTTAGGGTCCATGTTTCACACCCATAGCATAACACAGGTCTTATCACAGATTTGTATACTTGGAGCTTTGTTTTCCTGTGTATGCAGCTGGTCCTCAAGATCGTCAATACTGAATAAAATAATTTATTTGCAAGCTGTATTCTTCGGCGTATCTCGTCTCTTTCAGTACTCTTTTTCATTATTTTGGCACTTAAGTACACAAATTCGACCACATTTTCGATACTGTACTCGCCAAGTGTGATATTTTGTGTATTTGAGGTATTTTTCCTCGACTGCGTCATGACCTTTGCTTTATTTTCATTGATTTGTAGCCCTACTAGTTTCGCTTCGCTGTCGAGTTCCAGGAAGAGTTCTTTGGCAGTTGTTAGTGACCTAGACAAAATGTTGATGTCGTCCGTATAAGCTACTACTTGACTCGACTTGTATAGTAATGTACTCGCATATGGACAAGTAACTTCCGTATGACGTATTCCAGAGCCAAATTGAATAGCAATGGGGCCAGCCCACCGATATTTGTGTCAAAGACATCGGTGAGTTGGTTATTGATGCGGACTTGGGAGGTCGTCGACGTCATTGTCATTTTGGTAAGATGGACTAATTTGGCTGGGATCCCAAAGCTAAGCATTACTTGGTACACTACGTTACGATCAACACTCTCCTATGCTTGCTTGAAGTCAACGAAAATTTGGTGTACGTCTATATTGAACTCCCAACATTTTTCAAGTACCTGCTTGACTGTGAACAATTGATCTATTGTCGATCTGTCTGCCCTAAAACCACCTTGATACTCCCCAATAATACTGTTGGCGTATGATCCAATTTTATTTTTTAAGGTCTTTGAAAATGTTTTCTACGCCGTACAAAGTAGTGATATGCCTCTATAATTTTCGCACTGTAGCATGTCACCTTATTTGTGGATAGGAAATATAATTGACTGGCCCCACTCTTTCAGCATATGTTCTTGTTGCCAAATGTGCTGGATGACTTTGTGAATAGCTTTATGAATAGTACTGCCATCATATTTGATCAGCTCCACTGGAATCTCATCGATGCGCTTTGCTATTCTTTTGGGCTTTGATGATGGAACAAACTTCATCCAGCGTTGATGGGGCCAATAGAAGCTCTCCGCAGACATTTATAGGCTACGATTCTCTGGAGCTGTGCGGAGGATTAAGGAGGTTCTTAAAATATGATGCCCATCTTTCCTTAATATTGGTTTCATCCGCGATGTTGTTGCCGATGTCATCACGACAGAGCGTGGTTTTGGGCTGATAACCACGCTTCAGGCTTTTCACTACTTTGTATGCTTGTCTTGTATTGTTGCTCACTAAACTGACATCTATACTCCTCAATTGATCGTCACAGTATTCTCTTTCTTTATCCTAATTATCTTATTTGCTACTCTTCTGAGATTTTCATCGTGTTTATAAGTATATATATATATATATATATATATATATATATATATATATATATATATATATATATATATATATCTACATATAGATATATATATATATATATATATATATATATATATATATATATATGTAGAAATGTATATATATATATATATATATATATATGTGTATATATATATATATATATTTATATATATATATATATATATATATATATATATATATATATATATATATGTAGAAATGTTTATATATATATATATATGTATATATATATATATATATATATATATATATATATATATATATATATATATATATATTTATGTATATATATATATATATATATATATATATATATATATATATATATATATATATATATATATATATATATATATGTAGAAATGTATATGTATTTTTATGTGTATACATATATATTTATACATACATATATATATATATATATATATATATATATATATATATATATATATATATATATATATATATATATGGGTATATATATATGTATAGGTATATATATATATATATATACATATATATATATATATATATATATATATATATATATATATATGTATATATTATATATATAGATGCATGAAATAATAATAATGCCTTTATTGACTTTAAAAAATTTGTCAGCGGCGAGAGATCATCTGACATGTGCAATCAATACAACAGATGGTTTATCTCAAGATTTGTAATGGGTAGTTAAATTTAATTCTGTAAAGATTTGTTTCTGGAATTTTCATTGTGAGGTTTACCAATTTTACAGTTTCCCCCAAGTTCAAGTAGATTTCCCCGAAATTCACGCCGTCAATCTTAATTTTAACGCTTACAGTTATTTAAATGTTTGCTAAAAAGCTACACCAACAATTCATATTCTACTTGTCCGGGTCGTGTACACTCTAATACGAATTGTGATTCTAGACTTTTAGGCAACAAAGCTTCGATATATCTTTGATTTTCTTTTCAATTCTTATATTTCTGAAAGAATTTCTTCAATCAATCTGGATTTTATCTTCTATCTACCATCTAACGCATTATGTAATTCTTGGATACGAAGATAACCCTAATTTTATGTGATTGCTTATGATAATGGAGATCCGAAATCTAATGCTACTAACAGAATAGATCGGCATACTGATAGTACCCGTTGGCACCATCAGCCGGAAAGGCAAATTTCTCGTAGATACCCGTATTTTTAAAAGCAAATAATCATTTCATTGGCCCCCTGTTTGAAAGTCAAACCGTTTTTAAGGCCAAGTAAAAGTAGCGGGAGAATCCTCCAGCCTGAAGAGTATTGTTAAAATAATTAGTAAATGAAACAACGTCTTCTGAATATCAAAACTTGTCTCGCACATATAATTCATGAAGTGAGCTCAGAAAAATAATACGAATGTATGGTTATTATGTATTTTAATTTGCCGTCATTGGACTTTCAGTCGGTTGCCCTCGATGTTTGAATAGTCGTGCTAACATATCAATGTTTTAAAATATTTCTAAAATGTTCATCAAAACCCTACACATCTGTAAGGTTTGGCTCCTTTGTGAACGTTTATGTACACAGTATCACGTGTAATTGTTGTTGTAATTGATAAATTTCAATCGTCTGTAACTTAGCTGTTTACGATTTGAGTTTTATGAAACTTTCAGAGAGTGTTTTGCGTGCGGAAATTGAGACACAAATTTTTGGCGAATATAAGGGTCATCCTTTAATTTTAGAGATGAAAATTTAAAACCCATAAAATGTATTATTAGCAAAGTTGATCGAATTTTAACTTCTGAGGTAGTTGCTGGCCTTGTACTTTCGTGATTTTTTTCAGATTTTTCGGTTCTAAGATGTCCAACTGCAACCGGGCAGGACACAAATTGTCGTACATTTTCTTCTCCTTGCACCCTTCCTTGCAAATGCCTCTTGTTTAAGACCTGTTTTCAAAAGTTCTCGCCAAAACCTTTCATTTGACATCCATATTGGGTAGCTTTGGCAAAAAAAATGTTTAAGAGTCACCCCCTGTGTAGAGAGACCCCTTAAACACCGTAAAATATCTTTTTTGTACTGAAAATTTTGAGAAGGTACCACTTTCACTCTACTTAGAAAATTTCATCACTCTAACTATTGTAAAAATATTTTACAATCCCCTTAAAAATGGTCTGTTGTATAAATGCTTCCAAGTTAAGCCATTTAAAACGTTTCCATGAAAAAATATTCATTATTTCAATTGCTACTAATATAGAAAATTACGCTTGCTTTCTTACCTTTGGGAGCCGTCATTTTTAATATACACATTTGATTTTGAATTTTTTAAATGTTTGCGTCTTAGAGTCTCGTCAAACAATGAGCCAAATCTATTTCAACTCAGAGTGTCGCTCTAGACAGGACAAAAGTATTCGATTTTTAGTGAAAATGGCTGCTAAAAATATTAGGTTTGAAATGATCGAACATTTTTTTAATCATAGGTGATCGAATGAGGTATCAAATGAAAGGTCTTCGTGAGAACTTTCAGAATCTTATTTTGTGCATCAGCGGGTCCAGGGGGAATCCCCCCCAATCGGAAGCTTTTGAGAAGAAAAATCTGAAAAAGCACAGACGTTGGCCTTTATGAGGAGGGCAACAAATACCTCAAAAACCGAAATTCATTCAACTTTGTTAATAATAGTATGATTTGTAGATTTTCATAATCAAGCGAGTTATAGGCATTTCAATTGCATGCAATTACAACAACAATAATACGTGTTGATGGGTGATACATATTTCAAAGTGACCTGGGCTGAATAATCCAAGTCATCGATTCACGCTGTAAGAAAACTTGTTCCGAACCCTACTTACTCAACTTGTTTTATTTCCGATTTTGATAATTTTTTGCACAATACAAGAACTGAGTACATTTATCCACAACCTAAAAAATCTGAAAAAATTGCATATTTGAGGCGCCGCCATTTTGAAACTTGCTCATGAATTATCACCAAAATTACAAAATCTTTAGATCTAGTCACTTACTATCTCAAAAATCAAATTTCATATACATCGGATCAAAACTGCGACGTCTAGACGCCTTTCAAATTCCGAGCTTCAACTAGCCGCCACTTTGTTTTTCGAGACCTGATCTCTAGTTTCTTTTACATAGTTCTTCATATACTTATAGTTTTTACCAAATTACCGAATTTCATCGACATTGGCTGAAAGGTTTGCTCACAACTACTTTGGTGAAAATCGCAGCAAACTTGCGATCGCTAGCGTGGTCACAAATTTCGTTACATTCCATATATATTCGTATATATATATATGTATATATATATATATATATATATATATATATATATATATATATATATATACATATATATATGTATATATATATATATATATATATATATATATATATATATATATATATATATATATATATATACATATATATATATGTTATATTATATATATATAACATATATATATATATATATATATATATATATATATATATATATATATATAAATATATATATATATATATATATATATATATATATAAATATATATATATATATATATATATATACATATATATATATAACATATATATATATATATATATATATATATATATATATATATATATATATATATATATATATATATATATATATACTATATATGCATAGAAGGTAATCTCCGCAATGGGTACATTTTTCTCAAGAAATTTACCTGAAAACAAGCTAGGAGCTATACCATTTTTACTTGCTGCCATTTTGCAATATATACCATTTTTACTTGCTGCCATTTTGCAATATAACTAAAAACCATTGACTGAACGAAATCTTAACGACATTTTCAATTATTCATTTTATCTTTAAATTAGAAGATCCAACTAAAAATGCAGTGTGTGGTTTGATGGAAAACCTGAATGACAGAAAACCCGTACATTGTTTTCGTTATAATCGAAGAGCTTTCAACCAACAAAGTTTAGGAAATTTCAACCTCTCTGGTATTTATCGTTGTTGCACTCATAGAGAACTACCCCCAGGATTTTTTCAGATTTTTGAGTCAACAGGTTTCAATCATGAGGAGAGGACACAATTTTTTCGTCTTCTTTCTCTTCCCTGCCTACCCCGTCAATGCGATATTGCAATTTTAATAACGAATGTTAAGAGATCTCATTAAGGCCTTTCATTTGAAAAAAAGTTTTTTAGGGCTCACATCCTTATATGGGGAGTACCCCCTTAAGGCCTTTAATTTTTTTTTCAAATTATGAAGCTTTCATTAACTAGAAACGTCTGACCTGTTCACAAAATTTGATCACTGTATCTTCTATACTTCCTGAGAAAACTTGCTATGACGCACTGATGGATGGACGGACAGGTACCGATATTACTAGGTTATTGTGAAATTTTTTTTTACGAAACCCTAAAAAACAATGCAAATATTGAAAATAAAAACTACTATTCATCCTACTACGATATTCTAGAAACGAATGCTGTTTGACTTTGAAGTTCCATAATTCCTACCAACTTAGTTATTTCTTGTTCCTTTACTCATCCAAGTTAATACCCACTACGATGTTATTTTCTAAACAATTAACCACCACCACTACCCTTCCATAACACTTCTTCTACTAACTTCATAGTATTAATATTTTGATGCTGATGGATGCCTAATCGACTTCCCAGCTAACAAGTCCCTGCAAATATAATAATCCATAACTCTACCCTTTTAGCAACCGATAATGCACTATCAAGAGAAGAAACCCCGAAATAAAAAGCTGCGGTTCAGCTTTTTATTTCGCAAGCATGAGAAAGAGAGAAAAAGCTAGCCCAGATGCTGCAAACTCAAATAAAGATTGATTTTGAATGAAATTGGTGTAATTATGAGGCTCGGAGATCATGTCTCTTCAGAAGATAACGCTTTAATCTTATTTTCCGTTTTGTATCCTTGTAATGTAAATTTTGCTCTCACTTCAACCGAACAACTTTTCTGTTCTGCTTTCAACCGTGTTTATCAATCCGATCATGATATCGTTCTAATTTGTCGCTATGGGGTTTGAGCCAGCTTCAAAGACACTTAGCAACGTAAAGTTTCTGGTCTTTGGCATGACATAGACCCACTTCTTGGGTGACCAAAAGAAAGGTGCCAGTTTCGTCGAAAAGTAGCTTGAGGCATCGAACTGAGCAAAGTACTGCCTCCACACCATATCATTCACCTGAAATGGGGAAGTCCCTTTTTCAAGGTTATACTCGTATCTACGTATACTTCGTTTAGCCACCTTGTTCATTCATTCGTTAATTTCCTCACGCATTTTTGCCGTAAGTTTCCGATCCACGTGCCGCTCACGACAAACCTCCTTCATATTGGCTAAGCTCCGGTGCTTCCTGGAAGTCCTCATCTCTTGACCGAAATTCACGAAGTACGAAGTAACACCCATAGTTTCATGAGTATATGTCCGCAAAACGCACCCGATCTTCGTGAATTCCTTGTGCCAGTGCCTGTGGTTGTGGTTGTGGATGGTAGAAAGCTGTATATTGTACAGTGGTTCCATATCTCGCCAATCAATCCTGCAGCTCCTTCGCACGAGACTGAATGAGTAATGCTGGTACCCCAAGTAACAAAAAACACGTTTCTCCATAATTCTAGACACTGTCTTAGGCCTCTTCCTGGGATCGTGAAGGCTATGTGTTGCCGTGACTCTACTGCTACTGAAACTTGCTAGTACGTAGATGTTATATCAAGTATGGACAGATATTTCGCGTCTTGAAGCTTTTCCAAAGAGGTAGGAGTATATGGCATACGCATTCCTCACATTCAGTTTGTCCCCCTTCCAAAAATCCACACAGAAACGGTGTGCGCCATCTTTTTTAAGCATAAGAAAACATGAGGACTAGGGGCCCGGGGAAAGCCCCACAACTTCTAACCGGAGCATTTCGTCATTGATATGTCTTTGGATTGCAGGGGGATGGAACAATAACGTTGTTTTATTGGAGCTAACTTCATAATAACTTTGTGCAACACGAATGAAGTCTTGCCCAACGCGCTCCCCATCATATCAAACTTTTCATCCACAAACGTAGACAAGTTCTTAAGTCGAACCGTTCATCTTTTACATTGAGGACGAAGTTTTTGTAATCTTTTTTATATAAATGTAACGTAACATAAGAACCGGAAAAGCGAGTCTTGATTCTGACCTCAACACGGACGGCTGTGAAATTTTTGCCTTCCGCACATTTTAAAAAGCTTATTCATTTTTATATAAACTAATACAAACTAATATTATTCTTCAAATGGGACAAAGTTTTATTTAGTTAAAAGCCTAACATTTGATCATTGGTGCCGAAATCTGAAACGAAGAAAACAATTAACTATAGTAATAACGGTGTACAAAATGGATGCCTTATATCGCGCGATCTATTGTGGGAAAATAACGAAGTCAGCAAAGGTGGCTGCCAAATACTTGCAGCAATAACCGTCTTCAAAGGTGAAAGATGAAAATGCTGACGAGGTAGAGGAAAACTTATTTTCTTATTTGGAACGCATCAAAGTTGCAAACGTGAATTTAGTAAAGGCTATTGAAGCTGTTCTATCGGGAATTAAAGATGAGGAACTTGAACGAAAATATGAAATCACCACTGAATAAGAAGATAAAGCAGTCGCAATCATAGCACGTTTAAATCAAAGTATTATACAAACTCAACGTCTTAGAGTTCAAATAAACTCTTCGGTACATATTACAAATAGTGACCCGTGTAATTATTCCGTGAAAATTCCGAAATTAAATTTGCTAAAATTTTCAGAAATTCGAAAGAATGGCTTCCATTCTGGGAGCAGTATAAGAGCGCGATACATGAAAATACCTCTCTTTCGAGTGTAAATAAGTTCTACTATCTGCAGTCGCTCTTAACTGGAAAAGTAGCAATGACCCTAGCTGAATTTACTCCTACATCCGCATAGTACGGCAGAGCCATGGTGCTCTTATTGGTGCAGTTTGACGAGCGCGATAAAAGTATCGATCAATGCATGCTGCAATTCATGTCCAAAGACGATATTATGGGACTGAGGAAATTGTATAATGTTGTCACTTCATCTATGCGTTCTCTTACCGCTTTTGGTGTTCTAGTGAACAACTAGAGTCTAAGTTGAAGAGCGCATTCTTGAAGTCCTTGCCCGATGATATTCGAGTGGATTATCACCGATACCAAGAAAAGGAAAAAGAATACGCCGGCTCTGACCACACTACCAAAAGAGAAAATGATGCGTTGGAGAGATCGTTCGAGGTGAGAGATTCGTCGCGTAGTGTGAGTGCATTAAATGCTAAAGTAGTGGCAACTGCAACTGGTTTGATGACACTTGATACTAGTAGTCTGTGTTTCTTCTACAAGTCGTCGGATCATAAGGCAAACTCATGCACGGCAAAGCATTATCTTATTCAGAAAAAAAAAATGCTGAAACGAGATAGGTGTGTTGTGGTGAACCGCACCAACCTCGAGACATTAGGCTCGGCCAATGTCTCGAGCATTACCAACGCTTCACACATTGGTTCTCGTAGGTATACTGCATGATGCACAAAGGCTTGAGAAGTAAGTGTATGCGTGAGTATGCCATATACTTCGTGCTCGTCCACTTAGCTTGGCGTTGACCAACCCACAAACCTGTGGTAAATGGAAATAATACACATAGAAAATCACTTCTCGAAAAGCTTAAGCATTGTTGCTAGTCACCGATAGATGACCAGGTGAAAATTTCCCATAACAATCCACTGACCTAATTTATAGTTGACTAAGCAAAGAGGTAAATGCACCCAATATGTAATGCAAATGAATGAGAACGAAGGTAAACTAGAGGTAAGCATTATTTTTGTATAAATATTCATGGCCATCAACAAACCAAACACTCTTGATACTTCGCTTGTCCTACTCAAGGCCTTTGCCTGAGTCGAATCGTCTCGAGGCATTTAGCCCGAGGCTGACAAATTCAAGAGAGTACCAGCCAGGATCCAGGTAGCCGGACGGAAATCGCCCTACGCACATCAGCCAGCTATTTTGCAGCCCATACGTCCATCAGCCCAACAACGTTACTTTCCCTGCTCAAGGCATTTGCCCGAGCAGTAGTTTCCCTAAGGCATTTTGCCCAGGGACGAGCAAATTGACGTAATTTCGATCCAGCAATCGTACGGACAACAACAACAGCGGCAACCAATTGCCCTACGCGCATCAGCCGGCTATTTCGCAGTCCAACCCAAACAGCGTTAGTTGCCCAGCTCAAGGCCTTTGCCCGAGCAGTAGTTTCCCTAAGGCATTTCGCCCAGGGACGAGCAAATTAACGGGATACCGATCGAGCGATAGCGCGAAAATAGCAATTTGCGCCAAATCGCCATCCGCAACGAATTTACCAGCTCGCACCACCAGCAACCGCCACAACCGACATACGTGGGCGGCGACTGGACCACCACCACCAGCAGCCTGTGTTGACGACAAAACCCCGTCCGTCGCTCGAGGAAGCAAATGCTGCGACGCCTGGAGTGGGTCCGATGCCAATCACAATTGACGAGTACCGGGCACGCTTAATCAAGCCGCTCGATACGACGGTCGACGCGTCGGAAGAAAAGCGGCCAAGAGGTGGGCGTATTGTTGAGTTCCGCCGCAAGAGCAGTGATCTGCCTCGATTAGCACGTCTTGCGGTGACCAAAGCGGAGCGGGAGGCATTTCGAGCAGAAATCAAAGCGTTGGAGTCGGACTTCAAGGCAGAACAGCGCCGTAAAAAAGTTCAAATTAGAAATTGTAGTTGTTAGATGAATAAATGTATTTGATGGAGGAAACGTGTGTTTCATTGGGAAAACTTTAAAGTAGAGTTGAGTGTAGCTTACAGGTATTTCAGAGCAAGCGAGTGGATACGCGTGCGCACCAAATAAATACAAGTGGGTATTTTGGTGCAACGTCCAGCGAACCAGGTTGGTTAGGCCTCCGTAATAGTCCTAACAAAATTAGCGCAGCCGGTAGGATCTCAGTTCTGCTGAGATTACGGTCAGAGACTGTATAGCATTCTAATTGATGGGAACATCAGCCGATATCTGAACCAAACTTTTGGTACCTGGGAACGAGGTTGGAAACATCCATTGTCTGGAATATCTTTTTTTTGTTTTTTTTTTGTTTTGCCAAATACACTTTACTCCTCAGTTGACCCAGTGTAAAATCACGCTATCTCCTATTCACGTTCTAATAAAAATTTAACTTACAGTGGCACGCAGATATAAACCTCAAACTAAGCGAGACAAGTAAACAAGCAGAAAGTGAACTTTACAATTTAGTGATAAATTTCGAGTGGAAAGTGAACATTTTGAACACAAAAAAAAACATTCAGTGAAAACGACAAATACCCGCGGGTCGAATAATAAGAAAGAAAGAAAGAAAGTGCTAACACTCCAGGATTAACTTATGACCGACAAACCCTTCAGCGCGGAGGACATTTATTACCATTCTACGCCTGCAAGTAAGCCCAGCGGAGTCATTTTACGGAGCGGAAGAATACTTAAAACGCAAAGAAGTAAGTCCGAATCGTCAGAGGCTACTAACCAAGTAAGCACAACCCAGGTTCTGCGAGATTCCCAAGAACTGATGTCATATCAGACCCTGGCCGACACCGTAGAGAAAATCCATACTCGACGAATGGAGCTCATCAGTAAATTCCGACAGCACACAGAAGATTTTAAGAGAGAAATCGAACAGTTCAGAGGAACCTCGCATAGCCAGGCACCAAGCTCAGACAGCCCATCGCAATCAGTTGACCAATTAATAACTTCCAAAGACTGGAAAATTTCTCTTGAACTAGGTGATACATCATTTGTCACTAATGACTCCATGGTAGGAGGGACATCCAGTGAAATAGCAAACAACATGAAAGTAGCCAAACTAATGGGGCAAATGATTCCCTTGTTCTCAGGAGCCCCAAGCTCTACCATAGTGTACGAGTTACAAACCTTTTTAGGATGCAGCAAACAAGTCGTGCAATGTTTGAACAAATTGGAGCAATCAGCGTTTATGCAAATCTTCCCAACTAGGCTGCGTGGTGAAGCCTACCAGTTGATTTCCTCTAGCTGCCCCACAACACTCGATGCTGCTGAAGAGCTTCTAAACCGATTGTATCTACGCCGGGAAACTTATCAGGAGTTAGTTATCGGGCAAGCCACAGCCAAGCAGTTCCCTACTGAAACGCTTACTGCCCACACCTCACGTATGCGACAACTGTTGAAGCGTAGCCAGGAAGCGGCCAATATCAAGTATGGAAAGGAGGCAGTAAAGGTTTTAAGTCAGCAATTGGAGGATTTCGCTATTACATCCCTAAAAGGGGGAGTCACGAACCCTCACCTACGCCAGTATTTATTGCCATTGGAGAAGCTCATATTTGAGGAACTCATACTTAAGGCTTTGGACATGGAGAAAATGCAGCAAGGGGCTGCCCATGTTTAGTGGACTCCCCAGGAACTTAGTTTCAGCTATCCAATGAGTCAAACGGCCTTATCACCCAACCCCCTCGCACCATTGTTCAGCCTCGGAATGAGAACGAAGAAAGCATCCCAACGCATGTGCAAGAGCACAAAAAACAACACAAGATAACTTGCAACTTCTGTCGTAAACTTGGACATACTTACTCTGAGTGTTTAAAGCGTAAAAACACCCCTTTCTGTCCTTTTTGCAAGCAGTACGGTCATGATCTCAGAGACTGCAGGGCCCAGCAAGCCAAAATTAAACAAGAGAGTAATCTCCAGGGGTATCGCACGTCAGTAATTTGTGATTTCTGTGGTCGCCAAGGCCATCAAGTGGAGGACTGCCGCCAAAAAACGAAATGGGAAAGTACTAACTCGGGAAACGCCAAAAAGTCGATTCGAAAATCCCCGACTCGACTCTAATTGGAAGTAAATTGGGCACTAATGTCGGCGGAACTAAACTGTTTTCTGCCACTCTACCCCTAGATATAGGAATAAAACCTACAACTACTCTGACCATAGACACTGGCGCAGAAGTAACTCTGATCAAAAAATCTGCTATCAAACCAAGCAACATAGATCCACGTCAAAAGGTAGCACTTCAGTGTCCGTTTGGACGGGGGAGAACCCTGGGGCTTATAGTAGGAAAATTTAGCCTCCCCACTCCTTTTTTCTGTCACTTTCAAGTGGTAGATGAAATACCCGGAGTCACTGATGATGGATTGTTAGGCAATGATTTTCTAGCTAAGAACTGCAACGTGGAGGGCCCCACTCAAACTCTCAGATTTCCTCGCACGGAAATCAACCTCAGAGAGCTTTCCCTCCCATTGAATGGGAACCATCTAGAGCAGAGTTACAAGGGAGCGTCGAATAACGCTGACTTAGACCTTAGTAAGGAGCAAGCAGGCATGACGCTCGAGCCACCCATTCACGGTCATCAAAGCCAAAAGTTAGGCTCGACCAGTAAAGATAAGGAAGGTGGGAGGTACATGGTTACTTTGGAAAAGGCTGTCACCTTGTGCCCCCGTACCCAGCAGATAGTGAAGTGCCCCTAAAATTGCCGCAAGAAATGATCTGTCATTCGCAAGAAATTCGTGATGGAGTTTTCATAGCTAATTCTCTACTGAACCCATCCTGAGTATTAATCGGAGTACTTAACACTACTAGTATACCTATTATCTTGACACATGTGGATCTTATCCTAGAAGCGGCAACCCAATACACTATCAAAGAACTAAAAGCTGAAGAGAAAAAGTTAGCAGGCTACCCTACAGCCAACAATAGTAACTCACAGGTTCAAACGGAACAACTAGGACTAATTTATAATCCAACTGAACTCGATTACAGCAACCTTGAGCAACTCCTGGCAAATAAAACAGAATTTGCCAGCACACAAAGAAATGTTAGACTGGAGAATGAATTAATGTTCTATGAATATCTGAATCCTGAAGAAAAAACGGCTATTACGCATCTATGTCAAGAATTTAACGATGTATTCTTCTTATCAGGAGATAAACTCACACACACGAACGCTATCCAACATGAAATACCATTGATCACCGATCAAGCCCCCATAAATCAAAAGATGTACAGGTTAGCTCCTCCACAAAAAGAAGTCATTAACGAACAGGCGAAAGAAATGCTGGACAATGATATCGTGCAGCCTAGCAAAAGCCCCTGGAACTCCCCTCTGTTGGTGGTACCAAAAAAGGCAGGGGCCGACGGAAAAAAGAAATGGCGTGTAGTCGTTGACTTTAGGAAACTAAACGACAAGACTATTGGAGACGCTTTCCCCCTGCCTCGCATCGAGGATATTTTGGATCAATTGGGACATTCACGCTATTTTAGCACATTAGATTTAGGTTCTCGTACATCCCCAAGATCGATCTAAGACAGCTTTTAGCACAAGCTATGGCCTTCAGGGTTTTGATTGTTTTGTATATTTAGACGATATAGTCGTCTATGGGAAAAACTTACGCGAGCACATTGACAAACTTAGGAGAATATTCTACCGACTAAGGGAGAATAGTTTAAGGCTACAACCGGAAAAGTGCCAATTCCTGCGTCCTGAGGTAGGTTATCTGGGACATATCTGCTCCCAGGCTGGCGCCCGTCTGGACCCCAGCAAAACCAGCTGTGTCCAAGAATTTCCCCAGCCAAACACGGTAAGAAGGTTGCAGTCTTTCCTAGGCCTGGTAAACTACTATCGCAAATTCATACCCAACTTCTCAAAAGTGGCCAAACTACTAACAAACCTGCTCAGGAAGGGTATTAAATATAATTGGACAGACAAATGCCAAGAAGCATTTCAACTTCTTAAGACTGCGTTAGTTGAACCACCTCTACTAGCCTACCCCAATTTTAGTGAACCTATCAACCTTACCACTGACGCCAGCAATGAAGCTCTGGGTGCAGTTTTATCTCAAGGTGAAATAGGAAAAGACAAGCCAATAGCTTATGCCAGTCGGACATTAAACAAAGCAGAGCAAAATTAATGCTTACCTCCAGTTTTCCTTCGTTCTCATTCATTTGCATTACATATTGGGTGCATTTACTTCTTTGCTTAGTCAACTAAAATAACGATCAATCAATAGTAAATTAGGTCAGTGGATTGTTATGGAAAATTTTCACCTGGCCACCTATCGATGACTAGCAACAATGCTTAAGCTTTTCGAGAAGTGATTTTCTATGTGTATTATTTCCATTTACCACAGATTTTTAGGTTGGTCAATGCCAAGGTAAGTGCATGAGCACGAAGTATATGGCATACTCACGCATACACTTACTTCTCAAGCCTTTGCGCATGACGCAGTATACCTACGAGAACCAATGTGTGAAGCGTTGGTAATGCTCGAGACATTGGCCGAGCCAGTGAATTTGTAGTAGCCATTCGGAAAAATTTTGTAAAGTTAAAATTACATGAAAAACTTGTGAGGGGAAGCATACTACATCTATGTGTGATCCAGTATTCCTTGGTAAGACGAAAACGATTCCAAATAATAAGCAAAAAGACGGATATAGTTCACCGCATCCATCACAACCGTCATTAAACTCGTGTGCGGCGAATAGTGGACCGTTTACAATACGTTGTTTCAGACAGCTGTTGCAATTTGCAAAAATAATACCGAAAAAAATTGTGTCATTCGCTGGTATTTGACGGCGGAAGCCAACTGTCGTTTATTCAGCAGGCCGTATCGTCTAAGTTGCAGCTACCCGTCATTACAACCCACCAGCTGAGCATAATACCATTTGGCAGCGCAGAACCTCCCAGGAACAGAACCTTTAATCGAGTCGGTATGGATCTTAAAAGCCAATATGGTGGTTTTTTTGTCTATTTTGAAGCTATTGAGGTGCCAAAAATATGTTTGGACGTCGTGAAATCATCTGAAACATGCATAAAATTTAACGAGTTTGCATTAGCTGACGCATGTGTCCCAGGACATGTAGTAGAAGATGGAATTAGTATTTTAATCAGAGCAAACGCATATTGGAAGCTTATGACAGGCGCCCTTAAAGGAATCGATGAAAATTTAACGGCCGTGGACACCTTAGTTGGGTGGGCGATTATGAGGCTCTCTGCTGATTGTGTTGCTCCAGTTGAATGCATATCAGCTCTTCCGCTAATGAACGAAGAAACGATTGAAGCTTTTTGGAAATCGGAGACAATTGGCATATACAATAAGCCATACGAATTCATCATCGACGACGTAGAGCATAATATTAAGAAACGAAATCATACATACAATTTAGTACTGGAGGACAATCGCTGCATAGCTCTGCATTGACTTTCAAGTTTGACAAGAAAATTATCCAGAGAACATAGTAAGCTGCTAGAATATGATGTCACTATTAGAGAGCTGTTAACAGCCGAATTTGCTTTAAAAGTAGAAACTAACGTAGTATCTGGTGAACGTCTTTATTATGCGCCACATAGACCAGTTTATCGAGACGATGAAGATACAACGAAGTTTGGCATCGTTTTTGACGCCTCTACAAAAAGTAATGGCGCAGTATCGCTCAGCGATAATTTACCTGCTGGACCAAATTTGCTTTAGGATTTATTAAACTTCTTACCTTCAAAACCGGCAGATATGCGGTGGTGGCGAATATCGAGAAAGCCTTTCTACAAATTAAAACGATGCCCATCGTTTCGTTTGTTTTGCTGACTCTCTTAACTGTATTGAGGATTTGCCGCGGTACCAGGAGTACAGGATGACGAGAGTTACATTCAGCGTTCCATGTAGTCCATTCTTGTTGTCGCCTACTATTCTGAAGCATCTGAGTGAGTACGAATCAAAATATTGAAAATGTGATATTTTGAAAAAGCCCTTCTACATGAACGACCGCGTATTTATCCACGGCAGTCTTTCAAGCGTAAAACGAATAAGTCAAGAGGCCATTGATATCATGAAAGACGCTTTCATGAACTTAAGAAAATGGAACTGCTATGATAAGCGCATCAGGGAATCATTCGCGAATTTATCAAAACAGACTATAATTCATAAATTGCATAAATTGGTTTATTTGTACCGATGATGCAGTAGACCTCGAGCCTGTACAAATATTCCTGTTGCATCCCCTAATTGGAACAAAACGAAATTTTTTGCTACTGTTGTCTAGAATCTTCGATCGATTGGGGCTGCTGGGACCGTTTTTCATCGGCTTCAAGATTCTTTTTCAAGATATTTTGAGACAAACTAGATTAGAATGAGTACCTGACAAGTTTTTTAAGGTTTGGAGCGATACCTTTCTTGAAAGAGCAAGTGTTTCCAAGACATATTACTGCAAAAGGGAGTATTACTATGAAAAAAGAACTTCACGTTTTTGCCGACACCAGCTTAAAAGCATATCGAGCCGTTTCTTATATCCGAACGATTCAAGAAGGTAAGGTTGATGTTAAACCACTTTGTTCTGCAAATGGATTCGCCCCCTTAAAAGATGATCGACAAAGGGAACTAACATTGCCTAAATTGGAACTAACCGTGGCACTAATTGCAGTTAGACTTCATGACCACCTACAAGGAAACCTAGCAATCATTTTTGATAAAATTCACTTCTCGTCTGATTCAAAAATTGCATTGTTTTGAATACGCGGAGATACTTCTCAATGGAAACCGTATGTAGCAAATCGTGCGCGAGAAATTAAGGCTGAATCAAAGGCTAATTCCTGAAGGCATTGTCGAGGGGGAACTTATCCAGCGGTCTTGTTGACACGAGAACTAACGGGAAAGGCTTTGCTTGAGAGCACTATTTGGCCTAGCGGAGAGTTTTTTACTGAAGCTCCTACAGTTGTGACTTGTTTACAAGTGAAGGAATCAGATATAGAAAAGGCTTTTTAATCTGAATCTTTGCTACTCTGCGATAAAATGTTACGCATAAGTGCGTATATTCTGCGCTTTGTCGCTCAAAAGAGCGGTTATCTCTCTGCTGCCGAATCAAAACTAGCTGAGTCGTATTGGATCAAGTTTGCCCAATCACAAGATTATTTAGATGAAATCACCACTTGTCAGAACGGTCTCAACGATCCTACTTCATCAAAACTTAATATTTCAAGATATTCATCAGCGTGTACTCCATAGATGAGTTTACTTGGTTTTAACACATCTAAGACATTTTGGGAGCGGCTAGTACACTCTATAAAAATCCTTCTCAAAGCTACTATCAGACATGCAGTGCTGGATGTGCAGCAGATACAGACTTTATTGTGCGAGGTTGAGCGTGTCATAAACTCAAGATCTTTAACATGCATTACAGATGACCCAGCGGATTTGATCCCACTAACCCCATCTCATTTTTAACTGGTACTAATGCTGTTCTTCCATCGCCAGATTATCATAGTGATTCTATAAACGAAGATATCCGTCAAAAATGGGTTTCTCAACAACGTTTTAAAAATTTTTTTTGAAAACATTACAGAAAGGAATATTTGCTGCAGCTCACGTTTACAAGAATCCAGGTTCTTCAAACTTGGCACCGGGAGATGTTGTCCTGGCGCACGATTAATATTGTCCTCGAGTTTTATGGAAACTAACGTTCATTGAAAATTTTTTTCCTGGATGCGATGGTTAAATTCGTTCCTGTGAAGTAAATATGCCAAATGGAGAAAAAATGAAGGAGAGGTATCTGGCGATCTATCCAACCGACTCCCGGAGGATGTGAAAAATAATGATTTTTTAGGGTTTTGTACTAAAATACAAAACCCTATTGCAATCACGACCTGTGTCTGTCTGTCCGTCCGTCTGTATGTCATAGCACTTTTTCTCCGAAACTATCGAAGCTACAGCAATGAAACTTTGTGGAAAGGTCAGAAGTTGTGACTTGTTGAAAGTTCAAGGGTGGGAAAATTTTTCAAAGGGGTTTAAGGGGGTCTCCCCATATAGGGAGGTGACCCCTCAAAAAAAATGTTCACCATTAGAAGTCGAGTAGGGTGTCATTGGAAAGGTCTTAATGAGATCTTTTCAAAACAAGTCTTAAAATTGCCTTATGAGTACCAAGGGGGGGGGCAGGGGAAGGGAAAATGTACACACTTTTTGCGTACCCCCCCTCGCGATTGGACACCTTCCATCCGAAAAATCTGAAAAAATCATGAATGTAGGCCCTAATGAGTACAACAACAACAAATACATGAGAAGTCGAAATTCACTGAACTTTGTTAGTAATAGTATGATTTATTGATTTTATGTTTTCTTGAATAAAATCCAAACGGTACCCTTAAATTCAATAAAATTAGCAAACAGATGACTATTTACAAGATTTATCTTTTCTGAAAGTTTCATAAAGATCGAATGGTATTTAACGAAGTTATAGCGATTTGAATTTTCCTGTATTACTATGCAACAATGTGCCCTGTATTACTATGGAAACAAATGGCTATGGAGCCATATGCGCTTTTCACCGACTTAGACACTACAGCTTTTCAAGGATTTGCATCAAAATTTCAGGAAGAGGCAGGAGAGAGCTCCTAGCAAAAGGGCTTTGTAACCATTCTAGGATTCGAAAAAATAGGCCATGAATCGGTGATTACAGTACAGAGGAATGGCACCTGAAAAAAATTTCATGAAAGGTAGCCGATATGAGTATCAAATGAAAGTTGTCTATGAGAGCTTTTCAAAACAGTTCTTAAACTGACAGTTTTTGCTTCAGTGGGGGCAAAGGGGGAAATACATGAAAAATGTGTTTCCTCCCTCGCGAATGGACACCCGTGATCTAAAAAATCTTTATCAAGCGAGATATTTATGGGTATAACGTCAAAAAATATCGAAGAAGTCAAAATTCTTTCAACTTTGTTAATAATTGTATGATCCTCGAACATGACGTGTTTCTTAATTTTACAGGTATTCGTTGCTGGTTACTGCATTTTATAAGTTGAGTACAAAACCCTTCTGACATGAGCATAGGTCTGTCTACCCAACTTGTTTGTAATTCACCTTTGTTACTGCTATCTTTTCTATGTAAATGTAACGTAATATAAGAGCCAAAATAGCGAGTCTTGATTCTAACGTCGGTTGTGATACTTTTGCCTTCCGCACGTTTTAAATTAAAAATATATAAACTAATATTATTCGTCAAACGAGACAAAGTTCACTCAAGAAATCCACCAATCAGGTTGAAAGCGATCACTGGAACAATGCAGTTTAAGAGGCAACAATGCTGTTCCCAGGACATCACAATGCAGATAATTAGGGAGAGAGCTTCGCGAAGTTCTGTTCGCTGGATCTAATTTTCACACCTTCAAAGTTTGCTGGGAATGCTTTGGGAATTTTGAGCAAATACCCGCACTCAACCATAACCAAAACAGTGCTTAGGCGTGCTTCCCTCTCTGGAAGTATGTCCAGTGTTTCGTGGTTTGCGGTTGAAAAAGATCGTCAGTTGGCTTGGCATGAGATAAACAGCGATTTTGCAATACCGAAAACTACTATTGGGAAATATTAACAAAAAATATTTAGTAAAGCATTAACGGACTTCTTTACCATGATAACGCTCCAGTGTATTCATCCAACATTGTATAGCAATTTTCGGTAGCCTGCGTAGAGTCCTGATATAAATCCCTTCGACTTTTAACCGTTCTTAAGATTCAAAATTCCGCTCAAAATACCCCGGTTGAACGATATAAAGACGATTCAGATTGAAATTATGAGCGCGTTGGATATCATTTCGAATTCGGAGTTCCATGGTTGATTTAGGATGTGGAATGATTTTACAAACAGACATAATGTAAACTTAATCTTTCGGGCTGTTGAAACATCGATGGAAGCATGCTATTCAATCAAATGAGGACTAGTTTCAAAGGGTATCTCGAGTCAGATGACGAAAATACCAGCTACAGACCTTGTACATTTGAAGTTAAAACCCGGTAAATACTTTAATTTAACTTCAGAACAATCTCATTAATTCAGTTCATTTTGATACACACCTTCAGTGCTGCATGTCGCCTTATTTGTTTATAGACTTCATTTTACCTTAATCGATCCGGGAATCAGTTTCAATTGCTTTGAAACCTATGATTGCTCCTTGGCATGTAGGATGGTTTGATTGTAATACTAATACTGTTACTTTGATTGGTGAACAGCATTAGATGATCAATGATACCTCAGTCTAGTGTGCGGATGAATGGGAATATTATCTTGAGTCTCTTTTAACAACATTTTTCTTTTTTTATTTGAAATGCTCCACATATTTGCATTTGTTAATTTCTATAGTAAGTCCAAGTCTAACATTCTTTACGATCCGCCTTGATGATAATTATTTTCCTTTCAAATCTCACCTACACATTGGATTAATTTTCAATAACATAAAGTTTGTCAAGCCATTTGTTAATGGGCAGGAAATCAATTGATCGAACAAAATCAAAATGTCTTCAATGTGTGTATACAATGAACTATGCTATACATGATTCAAGGATTACCACAAATAACGAAAACAAATTTATCCTCCGGCCTCCAAGTCAAATCTCCAATTTTCCTCCTCAATTATTTATACCTGTTGTTCGGGTGCCATCCCACAGTTCCTATGACTTAATTTGCTTATACCTTTCAGCAATAAATAAGGAAGCAATTACACAATAATTCCACAATACGGAATATTCCGAAATCGTCTTTTAATTACTTGCATTGCCAGGTTATGAGCACAGTCGGGCAATAATCACTAGAATGGGAATTTACCAACAGGACCCGGTAGTTCAAGGCTTTTATTATTATAAAGTTCGTAGACTTGTAGACACAGTCCATTTAGCTGGGAATAGGCGGGTGAATTGCTTCCAGTGAAAGGAGCAAATGATTTAAATGAGCGTTCAACGCAATGAATGTCCTCTAAAGGCTCTCGAACAAGACCACGACTCGCCTTTTCCTTGCCCAAAATGACTCTACGCTTTCTAAATCACGCGTGTTAATAATCTTGAATGCCAACAATCAAATGCGATACAAAAGCTCTGCCCATAGTTTCATGTTAATCCGCTACATTAGAAATAACATAAATATAGCATTTCTGCCGACGTCATACACATTTTATTAGACTGTAGTTTAGGCTATAGCGATTAAAAGTGCTGCCGTTTTCATAAAAAAAGGATTTGTGCATTCGTAAACTTATATTTATATATGTACAAATGTATATATATGTATATATATATATATATATATATATATATATATATATATATATATATATATATATATATATATTTATATATATATATGTATATATATTTTATGTATATATATATATATATATATATATATATATATATATATATATATATATATATATATATATATATATACGAGGCCTGTTCAAAAAGTACCCGGAATTTTCGTTTTTTCAAAAAAATATTTATTTATTCGTCTACATCAGTGTGGTTCCCTTAAAAGTAGTCCCCCCCCAGACATAATATACTTATGCCAGCGTTTTTTCCAATCTTCGCAGCACTTTTGATATTCACTCTCAGCGATTCAGCCTTTATTTCTTCAATCGAGGAAAAAAGCCCACCCTTCATGGGTCTCTTCAACTTTGGGAACAGGAAAAAGTCAGACGGAGCCATATCTGGTGAATATGGAGTTTGGGGCATGACTATGGTATTGTTTTGTAATGTGACGCCTACGCCCGGGAATCGAAGTGATTCCGATCCCGAACCCTTGCAACCGGCCAGATGGATATGTCCTCGAAGTGCCAGCGGACTTCATCTGTCGTGCGGATATCGTTGCGCAGAAAATATTTTTTTTTTCTGTCCAAATATTTAGATCTGTGGGTATAAATATTCGAAATATAGAATTAATCCAAACCCCGGCACATTTCGAGACATAGCCATCTGGAAATGCCCCTCCACCGTGGCCATCGAGAAAACTATGCCACTGGCGACAACTGGAGAGGCACATTGCCGCCATGTGGCGTGCCATTCCACACACAGATGTTTTGTCCGATGTGACAACCGGGGATTTTGACAGCCACATGGAGGCAAAGGAGAAACAAAAGAACTTTTTGTGGTGATCGATGGTTCGTGATCGTAGGTTGTGCTGTCTAGAACATTTCAAGTGCTTTTCTACCTCTTAACATACTTTCGTTGACGATCGTTTGTGTGTAGGATTTGGTCGGAGCGAAACGTACTCAAGAAAACTGCAAAGGGAACATCAAACACTTGAGAAATTCACCGGAACATTGCCTCAGGCTAGAACATGAAACTCTGTCAAACTCAGAAAGAAGATCAACAGGCTCAAATTATGAAAGAGGTTAGTTTAGTTAAGAAAGACTTAGAAAGTGTTAGCAATATTTTGTCTATAGGTGAGCGGAAAGGCACAAGAAGATAATAGTCAGGCGAAAGGTGACCATGCGGGTGAAAGCAGCAGTGCTGATAAACCATCAGCAGTGGCAGAAGTTAAAGGCAATTTGTAAATTTATTTTGCGTGCGCGAATTGGATGCAGCCAGTTAGTCCACCATCCATTCTGGCTTTGTGATCGGCTTTATCATTGCCAGGTGTTGCAGTTGCCTGTCGCGAAACACTTTCCTGAGTGGCCATATTAGCAGAACGATTTCGCGATACTTATTTGTTTTCCGAAGCTCGCACGTACAGACGATCCGTTCAATTTGTTATTGGATTTCTCACCCTTACCGCTATGAAAAGGTGTAGACATACAGAGTACAATTTATTGTCCCGAATCTGCCTCAATTACAATATAATACGCGTAACTGATTGCTCGCATATCCTTTTCAACGCGGCAACCTCTTCGCAGACCAAATGTCACTACCAGGCCAAATATGTAAAAGGAAAATTTTACCCAAACAAAATACGCTAGTACAGGGGTTCGCACGTGGTTGTACTCTCTCCCTCTTTGTCCTTCTTCGCCATCAACAAGGTAGTTGGGCGATACTCTATTAAGGCGACCCATAGACGGTTGATAATGATCAAGGGATCTTCTTGCTGTTCGAATGAAAGTGAATATTATCTCCTACCCTTGCCAGATAGTTCAGAGTGCAATCGGTTATTGGCAGCTAAGGCAATTAACTTTAGATTACTAATGTTTCTTCTAGCTAAGTAATAAGCTAAGTAGAGAATTAAAAATGAGAATAATAATTGGATGATCTATAAATATATTTTTAGGGATTTTATTTAAACAAAAGAAGAAAAAGATTGACAAAATTCTATTTACATTTATTATTAGATTTATAAAATTTTAATATATTTGCTAGATATTTGTTTCGTACCATTGGAGGATAATTAATAGCTTGTCAAACTCAAGTTAATGATTTGTTGCACTATCTATGTGATACGTAGATGAACCAAAATAAATATTAATAATAACGATGAGATGTGCTATTGTCCGGAAAAAATTTATTTGATGCAATATTTATTTTCTGTCACGAGAAAGAAGTTTAAATAATGTTGATGATTACTTTTTACTAAATGATTGATGGCCCTTTTTCGAAAATTAAACTTTCTCGCTGTTTCTTTTCTCATTAAAGCTTCCTTAACATCCTTCAAAATCATCCACGATAAATGCTCCTTTCAAATGTAACTTGAACGATTATTTAAAAAAAAAAAAAAAATCCTAAATAATTGGTAGTTCCTTCCAAAAACAGTTCCAATAATAATTGATATTGTATTTCTAATACAAGTCCACTAAACCATTCTAAGTTTTACTTAAACCAAGATCAAATTGACTTGTAGATTTTCAAAATAACTAAGGTGCGATACAACAAATATATATCAAACAGATAGAACATCCATGAATCAAGAAATAACTATAAATAAATGAGTATTGTTAAGCTACATAGCTACTTAATTATAATATTTTATTCTAATTTCACTTATATTTAAGAGTGATTTATGCTGTCGTATTTTTCTGAGGATGAAGGTTGAACGAAAGATGTAAATCACATAACGAATTTAATCTGGGTATTACAATATGTAACTTTTCAAACCTCCATTCAATTTTTTTTGATTTTATGATCTGTTAGATTTAAATAGTTTCATGTAAAGTTCCTTGCATATACTGAGTGCAAAACGAGGTTCTAATTTTTCGACGGAACAATTATTTCCATTAGTCACATAGCATAGGAGTTTCAGTCGACTAACATTTGATAAATACGTATAATAATTAATATGAGAGCTAACTATGATTAAACTTAACATTACTATGAATCAGATAATTTCAGATTACTTAAACTAAGTTGCATGAACCTAATACTCGTACTTCGACAATAACTTTATATTGCTTTGATTGCAAGCGATGTTCTAGTTTTCCTAAATTCACTAAATCCTCAGTTTATAAAACATAAATGCGTAAACTAATTCGCGTGTATGTTTCTTCCTAATGATTTACGGGTACAATGACTGCAAAAGTTAAGTTTTCCCATTATATAAGTATTAGGGAATTTTTGGATAATTTAAGTGCATGTATAGATAATCGTAGATAAACATAAACTTGCATGAGTTTCTTTAGTTTTTTTAATGGGAATAAATTTATCTTTCTCAGCGGATGGAGTGTAGTGAGTTAAGTTTAATATATTGAGCTTTATTTGGAAATTGTATTCTATCCCAAATTGGTCGGTTAAGACTATACTTTCAGAATTACTACTCTAAACTTTAAAATAGTTAAGCACAAGTGCTCATAGGGAAATACCTTAGTGTAGGCATTTCTCTTGGATTATTACTCACCATAAGTAGTAGAATTACAAGAACAAAAACGCTAAATAACTAGAAGTTACTGAAATTGTTTGATTTTATACTTACATCGATGTTCTGTTCAATATCTTTATAATTATTAAAAATGAATTGCTAAGATAACCCACGACTTTCCTTTTCAGTGACTCGTTCTTTTTCAGTGGGAACAGAGAGTGTAGGGTAAGTATGCCGTCGCGAGGGTAGGGTTTCGACAAATCCGCTGAAGTCGGTTTCGCGTCGCGCGCGGTACGCGGTACCTTTGCTTGTTTCGTCATTTCATTAGAGTAGTTTTCGTCGGTTTAATTTCGAGTAGCATATTTTTCGGTACCGCGTCGGTGATTCGGTAACGCGCCTATAGGATTTTGTAGAGTTTTGATTTGAGATCTGTGGAGAGATCACATCCAGAACTAAAGTAACGTAGGTTTCCCGTTCTGGATGAGTAGTTATTGACGCGTTTGGAAAACGGGCATGTCCAGGTGACTGAAATATTGTAATTGAGCGTAACCCATTCGGAGACCCGCGACCGAAATCCTCTCCGAACTAGCTGGCCGACAAGCAGTCACCGCGTGAATGGGTTACGGTGCACGGATTGGTTGACCTGTTGGTACCATCCGTTGGCACTACTCAGACTTAACGTCTAGAACCGATGAGAGGTCGGTTCCGCGTTCGAACTTGAAAAGTAGAAAATCATTACAGTTTTTGGCCAAAAAATTACGAACAAGCAACGACGAGTGAGCAGGTGCGTTATCGTGGTGCAAAAGCCATGAATTCTTTTTCCATAAATCGGGGCGTTTTTACGGATTGCTTCACGGAAACGTCGAATAACTTCAAGGTAATACTCCTTGTTAACCGTACGACCTTCTGGTAAGCACTCTTGATGCACTATGCCATTATTATCGAAGAACACAGTAAGCAAAACCTTGATACTTAATCGAATTTGACGTGCTTTTTTCGCTCTAAGTGACGTTGAATGCTTCCAGGTGGACGATTGTGCTTTGGTTTCGACATGATAATCGTACACCTATGTTTCATCACCAGTTATGACCCTTTCAAGCAAACTTGGATCGTCGTTGACGTCATTTAACAGCTCCTGAGCGATGTTCATGCGATTGTTTTTTTGGTCAAAATTCAGCAGTTTCAGCAAAAATCGCCGAGCTCATAAAAACACGTCGAACCTCAGCGACTAACACAGACAAAGCAAACAGTAAATATGGCTGAACATTTTATCATACTTTAGGGACATGTATACCAACACAATTAAAAAAATTTTGACAATCGGACTCTCCAGACCTCGTATATAAATATATATATATATATATATATATATATATATATATATATATATATATATATATATATATATATACATATATATATATATATATATATATAGACATGTTTATATATATACATACATATATGTATGTATATATATATATATATATATATATATATATATATATATATATATATGTATATATATATATATCTATATATCCGCATGTACCTATATCAGTATGTATCATTTAGCTGAAGCGTGAACAACAATACTTTTTTCTACTTTGAAAATGTCGAATTTTGTGCCGAATAAAGTGTTTTTGCGGGGAGTACTTCTTCATTGCTTCAATATGAAGAAAAAGGATGCCGAAAGTCATCGTATTTTGGTGGAAGAGTATGGTATGCATGCTCTGGCTGAGCGTACGTGCCAGAAGTGATTTGCACGGTTTAAAAGTGGCAATTTTGACTTGGAGGACGATGAACGGCCCGGACGGCCAAAAAAGTTTGAAGATCACGAATTGGAGACATTACTCGACCAAGATCCATCCCAAATGCAAGAAAAACTTGCAATATCACTTGGCCTCGCTCAACAAACCATTTTCGATCGTCTAAAAGCAATTTTCCACAATAAAGCTTCAATTTTCCGCACGAATTAACCAGTACCCCTATTAATAATTTTTTCGGAAAAATTATTAGAGAAATTATATTTATTTCGATGTGTGTACTAATTCTCATCAGGCCATCACTCTTAGATACACACCGGTGATGGCGACCACCATGCTTAGCAGTGAGAGAATTATTTTTAATTTTCCTACTTATGCGAACTCAATATGTTTTTGCAACTACGAATTATGTGCAAGTTAAATTTGCTCTTGTTAGTACTTGTCTTAGCTAAACTTTAAATGGATAATTTCACCCTTTTCATATCAATTTAATGTAAATCTATACGATAATTTTGCTCTACATTGAAGCTTTCATTGCCTCGTACGGATATCGATCTCGTTTTCGAATGGCTTCGATAGCTTTTTAAATTACTTATGGAATTATTTGTAGCTATATGAATGCAGCAATATTTAAATGAAAAACAAGTTGGGTAGACAGACCTATGCTCATGTCAGAAGGGTTTTGTACTCAACTTATAAAATGCAGTAACCAGCAACGAATACCTGTAAAATCAAGAAACACGTCATGTTCGAGGATCATACTATTATTAACAAAGTTGAAAGAATTTTGACTTCTTCGGTATTTGTTGAAGTTATACCCATAAATATCTCGCTTGGTAAAGATTTTTTAGATCACGGGTGTCCATTCGCGAGGGAGGAAACACATTTTTCATGTATTTCCCCCTCTTTGCCCCCACTGAAGCAAAAACTGTCAGTTTAAGAACTGTTTTGAAAAGCTCTCATAGACAACTTTCATTTGATACTCATATCGGCTACCTTTCATGAAATTTTTTTTTCAGGGGCCACTCCTTTGTACTGTAATCATCGATTCATGGCCTATTTTTTCGAATCCTAGAATCCTAGGTTACAAAGCCCTTTTGCTAGGAGCTCTCTCCTGCCTCTTCGACTTTTTCAATTGTATGTATTCATCTTCATGATACCTATCATTCCTGAAATTTTCATGCAAAGCTGTAGTGTCTAAGTCGGTGAAAAGCGCATATGGCTCCATAGCCATATGTTTCCATAGTAATACAGGGCACATTGTTGCATAGTAATACAGGAAAATTCAAATCACTATAATTTCGTTAAATACCATTGGATCTTTATGAAACTTTCAGAAAAGATCAATCTTGTAAATAGTCATCTGTTTGCTAAATTTTATTGAATTTAAGGGTACCGTTTGGATTTTATTCAAGAAAACATAAAATCGATAAATCATACTATTACTAACAAAGTTGAGTGAATTTTGACTTCTCATGTATTTGTTGCTGTTGTACTCATTAAGGCCTACATTCATGATTTTTTTCAGATTTTTCGGATGGAAGGTGTCCAATCGCGAGGGGGGTATGCGAAAAGTTCGTACATTTTCCCTTCCCCTGCCCCCCTCGGTATTCATAAGGCAATTTTAAGACTTGTTTTGAAAAGATCTTATTGAGACCTTTCCAATGACACCCTACTCGACTTGCAATGGTGAAAAAAATTTTTTGAGGGTTCACCTCCCTATATGGGGAGACCCCCTTAAACCCCTTTGAAAAATGTTTCCACCCTTGAACTTTCAAGAAGTCACCGAAGTCACCACTTCTGACCTTTCCACAAAGTTTCATTTCTGTAGCTTCTATAGTTTCGGAAAAAAAGTGCTGTGACATACAGACGGACGGACAGACAGACACAGGTCGTGATTGCTATAGGGTTTTGTATTTTAAGTACAAAACCCTAAAAATAATAAATTGACGATAATTCTAAGTTAAACTAGCAGTAAGTCTCTTAGTTTTTTCTTAAATGCTATGTAAGAAGAGGGGAAAGGACCAAGCTCAAGACTATTGTGATTTCGTACGATTCTTAAAATTGGTGAATGGAAATATAAATTAGTTCTAGCATATAACGAAATAAGAGCTCATCCGAGAAGAACGAGATGTTTGTCGTAAAACGCAGCTCAGAAAAAATATTTAACGGTACTTGATGGTAGCAGAGTTTATACAAAAAACATTGATCTAAATAAGTTCGTCGGGATATTAGATACGGAAGAGATAGGAAGGATAAACGACTTTCATAGGGCTGATACGGCAAGTTAACCTTTAGGAAAAGAAAACGCGTAAACTTTCTTTTGACAGTTTCTAAAGAAGACTCGAGATAAGAATATATGGGGACCAGATAACAGAACAGTATTCAAGTAAAGGGTGAACAAGACAAACAAATAGGCGGATAGAAGAAGAGATGCTATTGAATTTATGTGCATGCCTAAGGATAAACCTGGAAATTCTAGAGGCCTTAGTAATCACATTTAAAATATGTGCATCAAATTTGAGTTTTGGAACAAGTTACTCCAAGGTCTTTATGACTGAACACTTCAGAGAGCAAAGTATCATTTAATATATAATTAAAATTAATAGGAGAGTCCTTGAGAGAAAAAGTCATTATATGACATTTAGTAGTGTTAAGGCATAAATAGTTTGAAGCACACCACTTATTTAGAGCATTCAGATCAGTTTGGAGGATCTGGCAGGCTAATCTAATGAGTTTGAGAGTCGACTATGAACCAGCCGTTCAAGCAACTTTGGAAAGCAGGAAAGAAAGGAAATAGGACGATAATTGGAAACAGACTTAGGATCACCACTTTTAAAAATTGGCACAATGTTAGCTGTTTTCCAAGGGTTGGGAAAAGTACCAGTACTCAGACTTAGATTGAAGAGGAGAGATAAAAAGAAACCAAGAGATGAGGCTAACGACTTTACAAATATGTTTGGCAAACCATCTGGCACAGGGCTGATATTAGGATCGAGAGCATTGATCAAAGATTCGACTTCAGATGCATTTGTACAAATAAAGGAGATCGGGAAGGGAAGCTGATTACGTAAGACAACAGAATACACAGCTGCAACGGAAGGTGACAAAGTTGAACAGAAAAATTGGGCAAAAGAGTCAGTAACTTCTTGAGGAGAACAAACCGCTGCACCATTCCAACGGACCTTACTAGGACTGGAAGTAGAGGGTTTCGGTGGCCTAATATAAGACCAAAAGGCTTTGTATTATTAGCCACAAGAGAGCTATCCAGACTACTGGAATAAGTCTTCGGAGCATATTTGATCTCTTTTTTGGCAATAGCACGCAGCCTGCTAAAATTAGCTCTTGCTTGAATAGTGCCGAGTGTTTTAAAGACACAATGTGCCTTATCTTTTGCTCTTAGGGCACTAATCACTCCCTTTGTAAACCAAGGGTTTTGATTTGCTTTACGGGATGTCTGAAGAGGCGTAAAACAGCGAATAAGACTATAAATATAAAGGGTTTCTAATAAGAGGTGTTATTTTGAATAGCCCGCTATTTCAGTAGATGTCACTTTTGAAGCTGTCAATTTTTGAAATTTGACAAGTAAAACTACTAAACGATAAAAGCTTCTAAAACGCATTGAAATTATTAAAATTCACTATAAAAATGGTGAAAATTTGGCAGAGACGGTTCGTAAATCATCTTGAGAGATGAGTCTTCGTCAACAAGCAAAATTGTCGCATCTGGGGCTCGGAAAACCGAAGAGTTACCATTGAAAAGCCTCTCTATCCTCAGCGTGTGACTGTTCGGCGCGGTTTATGGTCCGACCGAGGCATTGGACCTTACTTTCTCGAAAATGAGGCTGGAACAACAGTTACGGTGAATGGATTGCGCTATCGAGAGATGATTAATGATTTTTTATGTCCGGAATTGGATAGTATTGATCTGGACAGCGTTTATTTTCAACAAGACGACGCTACGTGCCACACAAGCAACGAAACCATTAATCTTTTACGGGAAAAGTTTCCCAACCGTGTTATCTCTCGAAGAGGTGATCACAATTGACCACCGAGATCTTGTGATTTAACACCTTGCGACTTCTTCCTTTAGAGCCACGTGAAAGAAAACCTCTATGCCAACAGCCTAGCGTCGATTCAAGACCTCAAAGATGGAATTCGTGAGGCTATCGAGGACATAGGGCAGCCACTTTGCGATTTGGTTATGGAAAATTTCATGAACAGGATATGGTCCTTTAAGCGTGGTTGTGGTGGTAGTTTCCTGATGTTATTTTTTTAATATTAATGGCATACTTCTTGCTTTATAGTAAAATAAACATCTGATGATTTATGTTGAAAAAATGGCATTTTTCTTTTAATATCAAAATAACACCTCTTACTGGAAAACCCTGTATATTTAAATTTATCTAAAGCAGTCTCACAATTTAGACCTCTAAAAAAATCTAGCCAGTTGACTGAAAGTATTCTGTATTAAAAGCTTCATACTTAACTTTAAACAAGTTGGGTAAACAGACCTACGCTCATGTCAGAAGGGTTTCGTATCCAATTTACGAAATGCAGTCACCAGATCGAATCAAATCAAGAAACATGTCAAAGACGATTTTATTGGAGAAAATATGAAATAAGAAGATCACACTATTATTAACAAAGTTGAACGAATTTCGACTTCTGAGGTTTTTGGTATTGTTATACTCATAAATATCTCCCTTGATAATTATTTCAGATGTCCATCCGCGACGGAGGAAACACATTTTTCATGTATTTCCCCCCTCTGCCCTCACTGAAGCAAAAACTGACAGTTTAACAACTGTTTTGAAAAGCTCCCATGAAAACGTTCATTTCATACTCATATCGGCTACGTTTGATGAATTTTTTTTCAGAGGCTACTCTCCTGTACTGTTATCATCGATTCATGGCCAATTTTTTCGAATCCTAGAATGGTTACAAAGCCCTTTTGAAAGGAGCTCTCTCCCGGCTCCTTGACTTGTTTCACTTATGAGCATTAATTGTAAATACTCATCTTCTGTCATTCATTAAATTGAATCAAGTGTTCAAAGCATGCACCTTAAACGTTGAAGTTGGGAAAAAATAACTCAAAATTATCCAATCTTCGCATTTAAAACAGCCACTATTTTGTTTTACCACTAGCTGAACCGATTCTCACCTATCATTCCTGAAACTTTCATGCAAATCCTAGCAAAACTGTAGTGTCTGAGTCGGTAAAAAGCGCATGTTGTTCCATAGCCATATGTTGCCATAGTAACAAATGCAGCGCATATTGTTCCATAGTAATACAGGAAAATTCAAACCACTTTAACTTCGCTAAATATGATTCAATCTTCATGATAAATCAATCTTATAAATAGACATCTACGTACTGAATTTCATTGAATTTAAGGGTACCGTTAAGATTTTATGCAAGAAAACATCAAATCGATAAATCATACTATTACTAACAAAGTTGAGTGAATTGTGACTTCTAACGTATTTGTTGTTGTTGTACCCACCAAGGCCTACATTCCTGATTTTTTTCAGATTTTTCGGATCACAGGTGTCCAATCGCGAGGGGGGGGGGGACACAAATTTTTCGTGTATTTCCCCTCCCTATGCGCCCTTCGAAGCAAATTTTGCCAAGGTGTTTTGAAAAGTTCTCATCAAGACCTTTCATTTGATACCCATATCTTCTACCTTCAATGAAATTTTTTTTTGGGGGAGTCACTCTCCTATATGGGAAGACCCCCCTTAAGTACCTTGTAAAATTATTTTATAGTTGAACTTTGAAGAGATCACCATTTTACACCTACACACAAAATTTGATGTTTCTAGCTTAAGTAGTTTCCGAGAAAAACTGTTGTGACACACGGACGGACAGACGGACGGACAGACGGACAGACTGGTTGCGAAACTAGTAGGGTTTTGTAAAATTATTTTACAAAACCCTAAAAAGTTAAGTTTTGGAGTAAGATGAGGTTTGTTAAATTTAATTTCATCGACGATAAGATCTATAGATAAAGGAGGATGGTGCCGATTAGGAGGAACATACGGATGTACGGCTTAAGATAGAGATAAGTAGCTAACTGGAACATTTGATAGAACAAGGTCAAGGAGACGACCATTAGGATTGCGCATATGATTGAATTGAGAAAACGAACAATGAGATAGGAAAGGTGACAGGGTTATAGAAAAAGGATCAACTGACGAGATAGAAAAAGTAGGATGATTCTCCCACCCTATGTATGGTAAGTTAAAATCCCCGCAGACCAATATTTTGGCGTGAGGGTGTCGCAAAACTAGATAAATGGATAGATCATCAAAAAACGTCTCAAAATCAGTTAACGGTGAATTTTAGGGAATTAAAATAGACGAAATCAAGGTCTCTGTATTAGGAGGGAAAGTAATTTGGACAATAACACATTCTAAAGTATGAGAAAAACAGAAATCAGAACAAACAGAACTAGGTAGAGTTTTGCTAACTGCAACCAAATCTCCACCACCATCAGCCTTATTAGTAGCAATAAGGTCACGGTCACATCTATATATATTTCGCTGTTCAAAATGTTTCCATTCAGCCAGGTCTCGGAGAAGCAAATAACAGAATCATTACTAAGTTGATAGGAGCTAAAGAGTTCCTCAAGCTTGATCCTTAATCCTTGTACATTATGGTAAAAAATAGAGATACACGTTTTATTAGGAGAAAAGAAGTCACATTGAATAGTATTAAGGTTTGAAAGAGATTCATTGAGGTTTAAAGAGGAGGCAGTGCAATAAACATTATGATTATCAGAATATTCATCAATATTACTTGTGAATCGAGCTTTGGGATCTCGTTTATTGCCCAACAAAAATTTCTTCGTCTCAATTCAAACAGCTTAACAAGCACACCAGCAGGTCAGTAATTCGAACTCAGGACAATATCAGCATTTGCAGAAATCACCAATTTAAATGAGGCAACTACTTTGTCCGTTAAATTTTCCTTAGTCAACTTATAACAACTAAAAACTTTAACGGATGATATAAACTTTAAGTTTACATAACACTTTAAGTCTTCAACAGAAGTTTCATACGCCACTCTAGATATGAAGATATTCTTCAAAGGTTTAGAAGCACGAATGATAGGAGAATCGAGATCTGTTGAGGGAACGTTGTGACTTTATTTCTAATGTTGAATTGGAAGTGGTATTTTCTTTGGAATCGCTCCCCGGCTGTTGGACAAAGAACTAGCTGGGCTGATGATAAGTAAATCAGATTGTTGATTAATAGAAAGCGGCCTCAACAGCGAGTTGCTCCTAGTGGCAATCCGGCAGCAATCCGGCTGTAGTGCGAACGTTAGCTGTATCTGCATATCTTGTCGAGCAGCTAGTGAAGTATCAGGTATATTTAAATTGGCAGCTTCCGAAACCGTTGGTTGTTGGTGTAATGATTTTTATATCTAAGTCCGAACGAGGAACCGACCTCTCATCGGTTCACCGGTCAACCAATCCGTGCACCGAAATCCATTTTCGCGGTGGCTGCTTGTCGGCCAACTAGATCGGAGAGGATTTCGGTCGCGGGTCTCCAAATGGATTACGCTCATTTACAATTTTTCAGCCACCATTAAACGCCCATTTCAAACGCGTCAAAAACACAATCAGACGGGGAAGAAACCTACTTTACGTACTCCGTTTTTCTTCATTCATCCAGTCAAAGTACAAAAATCTAAACTCCATTTCGCGTTCCCGAATATTACCAACGCGGTACCAAAAAATATACTACGCTTACTTAAACCCGACGAAAGCTACGTTAAGGAAAAGGCAAAACCAACAAACGTACCGCGTACCGCGCGCGACGCGAAACCGACCTCAGCGGATTTACTCAAACCCTACCCTCGCGACGGCATACTTACCATGCACTCTACTCCCCGCTGAAAGAAGGAACCACTGGAAAGGAAAGTCGTTGTTAAGGTTTTAGCAATTCATATTATTTCTTAATCTGACATCCCTAAGATTCCACAATATTTCAGAAATATTTTTCTCATTTGCTTTTTCAATTGTAAATCGTATAAACATGTTGCAAATGTTAAATCATTCTTCTTTTTCATACTAAAACAAATTTCGATGATATTTTGTTTCCATTTTCACTTACAATCTTCGTACGTATAAAATGTAAAAATGAAATTTTAGCACTTAAAACAGAAACGTTAACCTTCTCGAACTCATTATGGCTTCTAAGTTCTTTTCTGCTATTTCACCTTAATAAATTACAAGTTACAACAAATAATAATAGCAGCTTTCATAACCACTCATGTGTTGATTTTTAAAGATAAACGGATTAACCCAATTATAAAAAAGAATTATTTCGAATAGTTTTGACTTTACAAAATTACTTACAATAAGATTGAAAATGCTATGAAATAAATTTACATGATTCGTTACTGAAATGAATACATTTCTACCTTGTGAAATGGCAATAGTATCTATTATGGTGTAAAGCAAAAAGTATTCTAGAATGCTTTAGGCTCTCTGAATTTTACATCAATGATGATTATGATACGACGAACATTTACAGAATAATCGGGGAAAATTTCTAAACTTCATACGTCTTACAGTGGTGGTGTCTAGAATGATAAATAATTTATAGCAACATTGTTTCAACTGTTTACAAATTTCATTTTGATTAATATTTCGAAATAAAAGAAAAACACATTTGGTAAGAACGAGCATAGAAAAAAAAATTTGCAATGAATGGCAATTATTTGGAATGAAATTCAATTGGCTTAGGACTGTTTTTAGAATGGCAATCATCAAATTTATGCGTTGTGGGCACAATGCATTCACGAGTAGAATCTTTCGCGACTTTCCAAAAATGTAGTGTGAATCGAAAATGCGAACGTATTGGAATATTGGCAAAATATCTTTTTGAAAGCATCTCTCATTTTATTCCATTGATTCACTCAGGCGTCCCTAATATTTGCATTGTGATCTTTTGGTTATCTAAATGCTCACTGGAGTAGTTATAGAACTATAATATAAATGGACAAATGTAATCTTTTGTTGCCAGCGAAATTCCCTTTAAACACAACTAAATACCTCTTGGAATTTCATTTGAATTTTATCATTTTTACATTGAAAACATTTTTCCATAATCTTTTGTTTGGTATTTATACATTAGGAAAAATATAAACTTCTTATAATACACTATTTTCTCACAACCCTACTTTTATGACATTTGTATTTTGTTTTTTCCTAAATTCTATCATATATTCATTTCGTCAATTGTGAAAACTTTATGGCAAAACTTATTTTATGTTTACTTTGTATTTATTTTCCCCTGTTGTTTTTCTACCTTGATGTGTAGTCCTTGCTTTGCTTCTTCATGGCCGCGTCTCGACAAACAAAAACCTTTTACACCTGCTATATTGTTATTTTTTTATTAAACTCAGTTGAATCAGTCTGATATATTGCTCGTGTATTTCTGAATTATATTTCATGGGCATACTATTTAGCCTTTTCAATTAACTATTTCTTCCCTTCGATAATTTTTGTGCCCCATCATAAAAATCAAAACTTATTGTCTGTTTTATTATTTTAACACTGACCTGCTAGTCTTCGTCGTTTGAACTATGATTGCATGAGTTTTTCTCCTTGACTTTGTCCTTCTCTCTTTCCTTATTCTTGTCCTTGTTTTGATTCTTAAACCTTGGAAGGATGCAACTGTTTGGCAGAAACCCGCCAAATTTTCCCTTCTTCGTTGGTGTTGTTGCTGTTTTGCAGTGGGTGCCGTTGATGAGATTGGGGCTGTACTTGCAGTTGATGCGATAGATGATGATGAAGCTATTGGTGATACAGGGCATGTACTTTGGCCAACAATTTTCTAATTGATCTTACCTAAGCTCAATCACGATGGTATGGAAAAATGCCTATTCGTGCATCCATGACGGGCGAAACGTATGATTTTAGCTGAGCGTTGATAGTATCTCCCAGTCCCACTGGCTAAGTTGCGAGGTATCGACATTCACACAAATTTGTGACCGAAACTGCGGAACACACGCAAGGCTTCGACAACCCCTTCAAAAAGTGACAGCCGACTCTTCTTGGGTGGCGGCCATTACCTACACACTCCACTGCCATGTGACTGTCAATTCACCTTGACATCCCACGACAAAATTGACGTGGGATGTGCATCCATCACAACCAACATGAGATGGCTCACATTGCAGCAAGGTGTGTTGGTAGTGGTCGCCAGTGGCGTCGCATGATTCATTACATTGGTTAACAGATAGTGGCTTCAACAACGACTTACTCCTAGTAAGTTGAGCGACTAGGTTCAATCATTTCTGCAGAATTGGGACAATCTGGCGGTAATACTAACGCTGGTTGATCCTGCATATCATATTGAGAATTCACATTCATGCCGCCACTAAAGGACAAGGTGGACAGTTCCCCTTGAGGAGAGACATTGGATGATTTTAACTGCGGTTTACTTTTTGTCAGTATTGATGAAGCTGGATCCGACAATGAACGCACAGCCTTTTCGATCGAAGTAGATGATGGATTGGAAGATGAGGAATCCGCAAATTGTAACAAGGAGTCAAGTTCAAAATAAGCAGAAGAGCACTTGCCTAGCAAGGATTTTTAAGATACTGAGTAGCGCCTACATGTTGCACACTAACAATGAACTCCAATGATAGTGAGGTCAATCGAAAGAAGCGAAATTTGCTAAATGTACGAAAAAGAGCCAATTGAATTCTGGAAACGAGTGATATTTATCGATGAGAGCTTTTTAACTCCGACGAGAAATGTATGGTATGTTGGATAGTGAACACAAAGCTGCAAAAGGAAAATCAATGTCCAACAGTGAAACATGGAGGGGGCTCTGTTTAAGTCTGGGGGTTCATGAGTGCTTTCGGGGTAGGAAATTTAGTTTTCATTGAAGTTATTATGGACCACAAACATTACATTAATATCGTGAAGGATAATTTGGGTCCAAATGAAGAGAAAATGGTGATGTTGAACAATTTTATCTTCATGCGTGATAACGACCCAAAGCATACTGTGAAGAATACTCGGCTTTGGCTCTTATATAATACACCCCGAGTATTGTGGGCAACCCCACATTCTTCGGATATTAATCCCATCTTTGGGGTGTTTTAGACAATCAGGCCCGAAAAAGAAATCTGACAAGCAAGGCAGCCCTGAAAACAGCGTTACTATGTAGAAGAATGGAATTTAATATCCAATGATGTGACCAGTAACCTAATTTAATTAATGGCGAGCAGACTGCAGACTATTATTAAAACAAAAGGATATCCTACCAAATATTAATTGTGAGTTATAAAGCTAAATTCTTATTTTTTAATATAATTGATGATATTTAATATTCCAGAGCTGCCAAAGTTTGTATCTTAGCCCCGATTTGAGCCATATAAATATTACGTAGCCTTTGTTACTATGGTCCAATCAAATTACCAGCCAAATATCCCGAAATAAGAATCAAAACTAAAACCAAACTGCTATTCCAGAAAGTTATCCAACATGGTAATACCATTTGACACAATCCATTGACTTACTAAGTACATGCCAAGAGGAAAACAACCACTTAAACAGGAAAGGGGACAATATATCACTACCATCATGTGGTCGCGGGCAATGTGACCTGATATAATTACAGGATGGACTGCGGCTGTCGACTGACGTAGGATGGTCTGCGTGTTACATGCAAAATACTTCCCCATACACATTTCACGTGATAAAAGTCCATTGACGTACGCCGCAGAATAAGCGCCCAATGACATAGACACATTTTCCATTGCAATTTTCCTGCTATCGTTTTTGGACTAATTCGCTGAAAAAGGCGATTCCTGTTAAAAATGGAGCAACAAGTACTGTTTGGTGTTAGTGGGAAGGAAATCACAAAGAGCGCTATTAAAACAGGAAATTCGTTTTATGCTCTTGTCTCCAGGAGGTTAGACGATAGTTGCCATGGACACTTATTTCCAGGTAGGTTGGGGAATTTCAGCTCCATAAATATTCTTTTTTTTGATGAAGTGAGCTGTTTTCTTTTGTTTCTTATATACTCGTAAATACATTCATGAATTTATGTGATGAATGTTTTTTCTACTTTTGTCTTATTGTTAGTCATAAATCTTGAGCGATGATCCAGCAGAAATTTGCACATAAAGAACACTTCCTAAACTCATTCTGATGCACCGTCTATTTTCAATCCTCTTTATGGGGGTGTTTGGAAAATAAAAGAAAACAATTAAATATTAACATTTTCCTTATTGCTTCCACGTATAATTTCAAGAAAAATGGTACAGAAATTGAAGCAATTCCATAAGCTTCATACTTCAGCCATCGTTCGCGCAAACAAACAATGTCAGCATGGTGTTGCCTCAGCCATCGTTAATACCCCGCATAAAACGCTGCCATACAATTCCTTCATAAAGCCGCAGATAAAACAACCGTAAAAAGAGGACGTTTTATGACTGCCGAACAAATAAAAGCAAAATATCTGAAAGAACTTGACACAACCAAATTGTTTTCACAAAATGCTTTCCCTTTTGGGCTGTGAAAACTGCAAGCGTTAGTATGCATACCTAATATACTCCGAGAGGGAATTCATTTTTGATTTAAGCGTGGAAAATCATTGAGAGTTAATTAAAAAATTGGGATAATATTGATTTCCTTGCTAATACCATTTATATTATCTGTATAGGAATGAGTTCACAGCTCTGTAACGACAAAGTAAGAAAGACGAGGTGATATTAATAAGGCATTGCGGGAATTTTAGATCGATTAATTTGAGTAATCACGTATGGGGCTTTCGGTCCCCCATTGGATGCGTCCTCAGGTGGTGGAAAGAGGGATGTCTTAGCTGGTTAGCTGGCAGGTATGTGGGAAATTCAGAACCACTCGCGGACCAAAACCGACTAAGTCAAAGAGTAGACAACGTCCAAATTGCATTTGTAAGGAAACCGGGATAACCGCCTCGGATCGGATTGAATAAGCGGCAACCACTATCGCAACGTATATAGGACTAATATTTCAGATCATTGTACAGACGAGGTGCGCTGCAACGACTTCTGGATGAAATAAATAAATATAGGATCAATATCCTCGTAGAACAAGAAACCAGATATCATGGTGAAAACACATTTCACATGCAAACGCACACCGCGTTTAAAACCGAAAATCGCAAGAAAGCCGTAACTTTGGAATAATTTTAATTATTCGCAGCACATTTCAACAAATTATCGCCGACTTCAAGCCCGTTAAGGAAAGGATCTGTGCAATTTGTATCAAGACCAATTTCTTAATGTCTGGTTGATCAACTGTCGCCCGCCCACAGATGACAGGGAAGAGACAATCTCACTGTCACCACATTGCCGTCAAACGACATCGAAATCATTCTGGATAACTTCAACGTGAAAATTGGCCGAGAAACAGCACATAGAAGAACAACCGGTCAAATCGACAAGTTTTTCATACAACAACGAGTGGCTACAAGCATTTTCGACATGCGCTCGCTCTGTGGCGCTGTTTGTAATTCAGATCACTACCTTATAAGGGTCAAGCACCGATGCCACATCTTTGAGAGCTTTAAACGGAAGACCAGTTACCAAAAGTACCAGATACACAAGCTAAAGCATTTCAACATATCCCCGCAGGTGGGAGAAAGTAGTGATGACATCAAAACCATGTAGATGGCAGTAAGAGATGCGGCAACAAAAGCGGCCGAGGAGATATTTGAACGACTGGAACGACAAGAAAGCAAGGAAGTGGTTGGAAAAAGGAACCAGGCGTACAAAGAATACACTCAGTGATCAACTCGACTCAAAGAAGAACCCTCCAATGAAAAGCCAAAAAAGTGTACCAAAGAAGGAAACGACTGACCATCAAAACCAAGATCCAACAGATACACAAAAACTTAATTCTTTATGAATTCAGATCGATATATGCCTCTATTGAACGAATAAGAGACGAATTCAATCCACAAACAAGTCTTTGCAAAAGTGCACAAGAAGCAATCATACGTGACCCAGTTGAAATCAAAAACAGTTGACTGCAATATTTTCAGGAGCAATTCACAGCATTCTCAATAACTACTGAGCCTGGAAATATCCCAGAAGCAGCGAAAGATGTTCCATTTTCACTACCAACCAGAGACAAAATACAAGTGGCATTGTGGAAACTTAGGAAAAATAAGGCAGAATTGCCTTAGAGGAATCTGATTCTAAATAATCTTCCCCACCAACTAATATCCAGAATATGGTCAGAGGAGCAGTTACCAGAGGACTGGCAAAAAAGTTAAATTGTGTACTGTACACAAAAATGGGTGCAAATTAAGGTGTGAAAATTATGGAGGCATCGTTTTACTTTATACGTACTCTCCTGTAATGGAAAGAAATTTAAAGCCGTAACATAAAAGTATTGAAATGGCGGGTTCCAGAAGCAATTTGATTGCGGAAATGGAAAACGTTTTTCTATTGTATTTGGATTGACAATGGAGTTAAATACAATATGCTACTAAGAAAGGCAATAATAATGGAAAAAACGGAGACAACTTTCGAGCACATTCAAAATAATAGAGGCGACACTGATCAACATTTTGAAGCTAGTTGAGAATAATTAAATCGCCTTACAAAAAGAAGGAGAAAAAGAAGCAGTAAGAGCAGATACAGAAGCAGCTGCTTTATTTCCGGAGACATTAAAGACAAGTGTTGAACAGGGAAATTATCCTACCGAATTAGTTTTCAGTATTGATGGAACGGGACTATTCTGGAAGAGAATACCAAAACGTACACTCTTATCCCGTGAAAAAAAGCGAGTACCAGAATTTAAATCTACGAAGAATTGTTTAACACGTGAGTGGAGAGCTCAAAATTAAACCACTGCTTGTTTATTATTCCAAGAGCAATGAACTCATATGAAAGCCCAATAAAAAATCTTGGTTCAATATGAATTTTTTTCAGATCTAGTTTGCTGATAATTTTTGTCCACCTTTTAAACGCTACTGCGAACTTAAAGATCTTGATCCAAAAGTATTGCTTTCAATTCATAATGCTTCAAGCCATTCAATCAAATTTGGCAATTTAGCAACACATATTTCAGTAGAAGTAATTTTTCGGCCACCCAATACCACTCAACCGGTGATTGAGCCATCTCATCGGGGAACGAATGGATGACGGGCAGCGCCTGATTGACTTTGCATGTAGCAGAATTCTAGTCATACGTTCAACTTGCTTCCCACATCGGCGCATTCATAAAATGACCTGGGTATCACCGGGTGGTAACACACAAAACCAGATCGATCATGTTCTGATCCAACAACGTTGGGCCTCGAGCATACTTGACGTCCGTACATACCGAGAAGCCAATTTTAACTCAGATCATTACTTGATCAAATTAACCTATCGATGTCGTACGACAAAGACATATTTGGCGAAGACCAGCCCGCTACAAAAATTTGACATCGAAAGGCTCCAAACGGTGTCGGTAGCCAAAGCCTACCGTGCAACAACACAAGACAAGCATACAAAGTAGAGAAAAGCCTGAAACGTGGTTATCAGCCCAAAACCACGCTCTGTCGTGATGACATCGGCAATATCATTGCTGATGAAACTAAGATTTAGGAAAGATGGGCATCATATTTCAAGAACCTCCTTAATCCTCCGCACAGCTTCAGAACATCGGAGCCTATAGATGTCTGCAGAGAGCTTCCATTGGCCCCACCAACTCTGGATGAAGTGTGTTCCATCATCGAAGCCCATAGGAATAATAAAACGCCGGGGATCGATCAGATTCCAGCGGAGCTCATGAAATATGGTGGCAGTAATGTCATTAAGATATTCACAAAATCATCCAGTACATTTGGCAACAAGAACATATGCCGAAAGAGTGGAGCCAATCAATTATATTGCCTATCCTCAAAAAGGATGGCAAGCTACAGTGCGAAAATTATAGAGGCATATCACTCCTTTATATGGCGTACAAAATATTTTCAAAAATATCAGAAAATCAAATCGGATCATACGCCAAAAGTATTATTGGGGAGTATCAATGTGGTTTTAGAGCAGGTGGATCGACAATAGACCAATTGCTTACAGTCAGGCAGGTACTTGAAAAATGCTGGGAGTTCAACATAGACGTACACCAAATTTTCGTTGACTTCAAGCAAGCATACGATAGTATTGATTATAACGCACTGTACCAAATAATGCTTTGCTTTGGTATCTTCAACTACGTTTCCAAATATCTCTCGACGCGTAGAAAATTTCACACCCGAAATCAAAACACTTCCCGGGATACGATTAATGACTTCAATGACTATTCAACTCACACACACTGTTATTCCTCAGAAAATTCAATGCTCATTACGCTAGAAAATCATACGAGCATTTTGCTTCTTTAAAATTAATTCATTTAATCTTCAATTGCGGTCAACAATCATTCAAATGGACGCTGAGACACTTAAAAAATGATTCATAACACGCCGGTTACTGTAGTCATCATTGGAACGCAACACAAATCTACGAAAGATGACTACAAAAACAAATCTCAACTCCTCGACCGATTTATGTAATCATTTCAACTCAAGAAATAATTTGTGCTTACAATTGATAAAAGTCGCGAAAGAACCGTTCACACGCACTTTCCCACCATAGTCAGTGGGTTGTCGTGGACTACCCGAATTCTCAGTTGGCTCAATTCTGAATTAAATCGCGCTTTTGCGAATCGCCCAAGGATGGATAATGGTCGCGACGAATTTCAATTCAAGACTCCCTCGCGAGCACCAAGACGAGGTATGTTTCTCTTTAGAAAGATCGCAAGGTCGTCCCGTTCGAGATCCTCCCTACTTGTCGCGATCAGCATCCGAACTCCTCGTTCAAAAGTCAGACATCGAGTGAAGCCTCCAAGCAGATCTTCCTATTTGTCACGATCAGCAATAGAACTTGTTCTTGTGTCGCAACGGGGTTTTTTGACGCGCACCTTCATCTATCTACAGTAGTCTCCTTTCGGGACAGTGCAATTCAATGGTACGTATCGTTACAAAGGGATTGCCGTGTCCGAATTTTAATCGTAAATTTAAATAATTATTTATTGAAGTGAAACTTCTTTACTGGGGGGTAAAAATGTTAAGATGTAATGAAAAAGCAGAAACGTTTATACTCTGGGCGGACAGCAAAACGACTTTCGCGCGACAATCTGTTTTCATTAGGAGTTTACACAAGCTGCGATATAAATTTTCGACTAAATTATCGTATTCCGCCCGAACCCTTATTGGGAATAGTAAGGTAGTCTATTAGGTTGGTTGGTAGTTACCTAGTATGCATGTTTGGTAGCGGCAGATGGCGGCCATGCGTTGGATTGTGATCAGAAGAGAATTAATGAGGGTAGGGTAGGAGCTCACTTCGTTGTTAGGGGCTAGAACTGATTTCGCCGATTTGCAATTAATGCGATTGGTGATAGACGTGCTTGCTCCTAGCACCGATGTTGTTGATGCGCGATATTTTTAAGTGGTGACGATGGGTGATAGTTTGCGGATTTTCAGAGATCATGGCCGAGTACATAATAGTTTGGCGGTAGCCGTCCTTGGTTGCAGCTCCGATGCCGTGAATGTGCAATTTATCGAAGTGGCAACCATAAATGGTCGTTGGTATTTATTTGAGAAGCAATGACGATGATGGTGCGATGGTCCCCGTGCTTGTTCCTAGCATCGATGACGCTGATGTGTGACGCTTGTAAGTGGTGACGACTGATAGTTTTTGGTGGGTATTTGGGGACCATGGGCGAATGCACGGTGGTTCCGCACCGATGCTGCCGATGAGCAATGTATTGAAGTGACCACGACGAATGCTCGTTGGTGGGTATTTGGGGATCATGGATGAATGCATGGTGGTTCCGCGGTAGCCGTGCTTTCTCCCAGCATCGATACCACTAATGTTCAATGTACAGAAGTAGCAACGATGGATCATGGTTTGTAAGTTGTTGAAGCTCATGGGCAAATGCATGATGGTTCGGCGATAAGCATTCTTTATGTTAGCACTGATGCCACTGATGTGAAATATACTGAAGTGGCGACGACGAATGATGGCTGTTGGGTTGTTGATGAGCATGAGCGAATGCATAATGGATCGGTGGTAGCCGTTCTTGATCCTAGCACCGATACTGCCGATGTAAAACGTATTGAAATGGTCATAACCGATATTGGTTTGTGGGTTGTTGGGGATCTTGGGCGGATGCATGGTAATGATTGCTTAGCACTACTGCCGCCGATTTACAATGTATAGATGTGGCGACGGCAGATGATGGTTGGTTGTTCGATCGTGATCATGGGCGAATTGATCGTGGCTCTCAGTCCTTTGTCCTAGCACCGATGCCGCCGATGTTCAATGGATTGAAATGGCGATGGCCCGTGAGTGTTTGTAGATGTTTGATGATCATAAGCAAATGCATGATGGACCGATGGTAGCCGTCGTTGGTCCTCAGCCGTCGTTGGTCCTCATATTGATTTCAGCAATATACAATCAATTGAAGTGACGACAGAGAGGTTAAAGTTCTGTGCTTCTGATCTGACAATTTTTAAGTGCAAAGGAACCGTTACCCGTTTACGGAGACTAGTTAGGTATGTTGTCGGAAGAGTCGCAGAGATGCAGAGTACCTAGTATAGGTTTTTGTATAAGATAATATAAATAAAATTGAAGAGATGATAATAACTTCATAATTTAGATCAAAACAGTGATCTGAGCATATTATATTAATATTTGATGAATTGACAATAATACAGTGATTCGGGTAGGATTCGCAGTGCCATACTAGATCGTATTTGAGCAAACACAAGCTAATTATCACTGTGATAGAGCCTCATAAGTATTCTGAGTATAATTACTAGTAGTAACATGAAAATAAAACTACTGTATATGGTTCTTTTCATTAAGATCCTTACATTCTTGATAGTTTCAATATATTTCCATGTAAATACAGGTAAACATTCATAAATGTACGCATATATATATATATATATATATATATATATATATATATATATATATATATATATATATATATATATATAAACATCTATATATACCCAAACTTAGTGGTTAGAGCATTAGGCCCGTAAGCCGAAGGTCTCTGGCTCATGTTTCGTTGGCGTCAACGAGATTTAGTTCGAGTGGTTCTTCGGACGGACTATAAGCCCGTTCAGTTGTGATACGTGCTGGTTTAATAATCAGAACGTATCGCAGCTGGGTGGACGTACACACGGCCAAAAGCGTGATAATAATCATATCACCTTGTGGAGTGCCAATACATTAGATCATGATAATAAGATACTCTAACTATCTCTAAGCAAAGGCCCGAAAGGGGCTGTAGGGCTACGAAGAAAAAAAGATATACCCAAACTTATAAGCCAAGGTATTGAGAAACCACATGTAGAAACACTGACCAACGTCTACAATAACGTTAAAAATACGGCAGAGTTTCCCGCCCACAGAGGTGTCAAACAGGGGATACCATATCATCAAAACTATCCAATGCCTCCCTGGAGGAACGTAAATCAGTCAAATCCGCCGGAGGAAATGTTATGCTATATACAACGTCGTCAATCGTCTAAGCTCCGCCAAGCGTATACGGCCAATCGCATACGCCCATTGTCATTAAAACATGTACTTGTCGACCAACGGCAAGCGTAAAGTCTTCATAATTCATACCATTAGCGACGACGACCATGTACATAAGAAGCTTCGGGGTGTGCTTATAGAATTATCGACAAGCTACGCCCATTGTCATCAAAGCATGTACTTGTCGACCAACGGCAAGCGTAAAGACTTCATAATTCGATCTACATAAACCACAACATTAGCGACGACAACGACCATGTACACAAGAAGCTTCGGGGAGTGCTTATAGAAATATCGACAAGCTACGCCAAGTGTTATACTACATAAGCCATAACATTAGCAACGACAACGACCATGTACATGAGAAGCTTCGGGGTGTGTTTCCAGCGGAGTGACACTGTGCTAAACCCTGCCTTCAAACCATTTCTCAAATTCGCCGCAAAGCTTCAACATGCGAGCAAGTGAGAAGTGCGCGGAGGAAGAAGTTTACGTGGAACGAGAACGCACGTTTCAACTACTCAGCGAATTTAGGGCGAATTGAGGCCGCATGAATCGTTTAAAAGACAATTGATCGAGCGAGAAACGGCAAGTAGTAATAACAGCGGTTACAGAACTGTACGCGAAGTGTATTTCGCCGCGAAGTGATCAGCGAAGCCAGAAAGTGCATCTAGTTCCGGTGCAATTGTAGGAAATCATCACATCAGTTAGATGGTGAGGTGTAGGCTTGAGCCGCGAACCTCATTCGGCTTGGATGCGTTTTTACGCTGCGTAGCCACCATCGACTAACTCCCACTTTCTTCTAGGCATCCTCCGCCCGTGGAGACACCGCCAAACGCACGGGTGAAGCGTGCCGAGCAAGGCGAAAAGTCAGAAGCCGTGCCCAGGAGGACAGGAGCACCCCAGCAAGACCAGCACTCGCCAGCGTGTGTATTCCGATCTATCGAGTGGCAGCCGGAGTGACCGCAGCAAGCAGCCCAGGTGCACGCCATCGTTCACCCAAGAAGAGTCTGGAGGAGGCACTCCGGGAAAACGCCAGGGCAGGTCCACGGCCCATCGCCCGCGAGGAGTACTTGGGCAGCTTGAAGGCGCCGCTGGACACCTCCGTCCGAGAAGCCAACTACAAGCGGAGGCGCGGCGGTCGACGGGAGCAGTTACGGCAGCAGCTCCACGAATTCAGGCGGCTCGCACGCATCTCGACCACGATAGCGGAGCGGTCTCAGTGGCAGCAGAAGGTGACGGAGCTGCGGCGCAAGATCAAGAAGGAGGTGAAGGATCGTATACGCGCTACTAAACGCGACCGAGCAGTTGTAGAAGCAAAATTCAAATAAATATTAAATAATACAAAACTGGGTGTTTTCTTTTGGCAAGTCCAAAGAGTTTGAGGCGTAAACTGCAGGTGGCGAGGCTGAGTGGTGCCCAAAGTACCAGAGCAGGACATCTCGGAAAAGGCCGGGAGGATCCTGTGGGGTAGGAGATTTATAACATTACAGCAGGACTGAAAATGAATCTCAATAAAGCAAATATTATACCCAACGAATTCATAACAAGAGGCCAGGAGAAAATATCAATTAACAACAGCGAATTTGAAGTGGTAGACGAATATTACAGCTTAGAATCGCTACTACCCCAAATTAACAGAAGAATTAAACTAGCGTGGAGTGCGTTTGGGAAAAACTCCATAATCTTTAAGTCAAATATGAAATCCCACCTGAAGAAGAACGCCTTTGATGAATGCATTCTGTCAGTCATTACGTATGATTGTGAAACATGGACTCTGACAACAAATACCATAAGAAAACTTCAGGTTGAACAAAGAGCAGTGATAAGATGTACTCGTATGTTGGGCATCACAAGAAGAGACAGAAAAAGACTAACCTGGATAAGAGCAAAAACACGGGTAGCGAATGTGATCAGTAGAATCAGAAGTCTCAAATGGCGATGGGTCGTGAACTCAGCAAGAATATTGGGCAGTAGAAGGACCACAAGAATCATGAATTGGTCTCCAAGGGGGTCAAAAAACCGAGACGATCACGAAACTTAGATGGGACTAGGACATGAGAAAACTAGCCGGCATTACCTGGACACGAATAGCCAAAGACAGACAAAAATCGACGGCAATGAGAAGCCAATCCTTAGGGAAGGCTACACCATGATCCATATATATGTTTGATCAACTGATAATGATATATACCCAAAAGCAAGACCTTTCACTTTTTTCGGGCGTGTACTCCACACGAATTTTATTTATTTTTTAATATACAATTAAAAATTGGATCAGCATTATGATGGTTTTCGAGCAGTTTGCCTAAGTGGCTACTCGATTACTACAGACGCTTCACGATAAAGTTCTTTACTTAAAATAAATCTTTCCTTATATTTTTATCAAATCTCAACTGCATAATATTAACCTACTCTTATAATACTTTGCTCAACAAGTAAATATCGATATCATCTGTTATTGATTGTTGGAAGATAATATATCGGTATATCACAAATTTGTTTTGTTTTTCCCTTCGATAACCATCTCTACTTTAAATACGTGAAGTTAACATTACTCTACAGGCTGGTACCGTTGTTAAATCGGAAATGCGGCAAATAAATCATCTGTGAAACCTCAATAAGTCACCATATTTTCTAATTCGTCTTGAAATATTCAATCCAGTTTGGGAACGGTCCATTAAGTTTAACATCAAACAACTGACCAACACATTGTTTAAGGACATGTTCTTCAGGGGACAACAAGAGCTCTAACCACAACTGTATACTCGTATATAAGTTGGCCCAATAAATCTATTTTTAAAGGATGGAAATGTCCTTCTTTTTGACTCCTTTCTCGTAAACCCATGTGTCCTCTTTTCGCATCGCAGCTACCTTTCACGAGAATTACGACCAAAATCACCAACAACCCAAAAGCAAGGCGTCCTTCTGGGCTGGAAAAGGTCAAGTCACTCCACACATCCTTATTCACCGATATCATTGATCCATGAATTTTATCTTAAGTTCAAATTCAAGTGTGAAACACATTCCAAGCACTTTCCCCCGACCCACCCCATTCTTCCACGACTTTCATTAGTCATCTAGTTTACACAAACTCCAGCACATCAATTTGTAGCGTGTTGCTTGCAGCTTTTGGGCGTACATAATTGATGGATGTTGAGAAGCATGTATTTGGGCGCTGAGTTTTAAGTCAACTGGAAATAATGGGATCAGTCCTAGATAAAGCGAAATCCCAGACCGAGACCAGATCCTGCTTTGTGTGGGGTTGATATCCCTTGATGAGCAATCAAATTGAAATGACGGTGGCTGAAGTTTATTAATGTGTTTCCGCTCAACGTTGCTTGGCTGGCTGATTTTTGGTTAACATCAAAAGACTCAATGGGAAGCCGCCGCATCATTTTTCACGCGTTGTGTGCATAAATTGAAACTTTAGCGTATCAACTGCGAGGGGATTTTCAGTTTATTGAAAAATGTTACATCAGGAATATGTTCAGTCATAGTCGATTCATCTTCATTTTTGGAAGAGACAGAGGATAGGGGAGGAAAACAAACGGTTTTGAGGTTGATTTGATCGTGCAAAAATGATTGGAATTTTACAGCAGCGGCTAATACTATGTTCGAACAGTTGAAAACCGTTTCAATTGACGAATGTCATTTCCAAATGATATGATAACATTCACGCCCTATTGGCGCTTTATAATAATAACTACAAACAGTAGATGAACATGGTCATATTTTTAAATATAATTCTTGTCTACTATATACACGAATCTCTTTGACATTTGATATTTTATAGTTGTTGAAATATTAACTTGTTCTTTAGGGTTTTGTATAAAAAAAAATACAAAACCCTATTGAAATCGCTACCTGTGACCGTCTGCTCGTTCGTCCATCCATCTGTACATCACAGCACTTCCTCTCCGGAACTATAGAAGCTGCAGTCACGAAATTTTGGGGAAAGGTCGGAAATTATGACTTAGAAAATTTTGGGGTGAAGAAAAATTTCAAAGATTTTCAAGGAGGTCCCGCCAAATAGAGGCATAACCTTTTAAAAAAAGGCTTGTCAAACGGGACGTCAAATGAAAGGTCTCAATGAGATCTTTTCAAAACAGGTCTTAAATTACATTTCCAGTATCGAAGGGGGCGGGAGAAGGGGAAACGTACGAAATTTTCGCGTACCCTCCCCCTTGCGATTGGACACCTTAAATCTGGAAAAAATCTTCAGTGTAGACATTTATGAGCACTACAACAACAAATACTCACTCACTCATTTTTGTTAGTGACAGTATGATTTATCAATTTTACGCTTTCTTGAATAAAATCGTAGGGGCACGCTTAAATTCAATGAAATTCAATATGCAAATTTACAAGTTTAATCATTGCTGAAAATTTCAAAAAGATAAAATAGTATTTAACAAAGCTATGGTGGTTTAATTTTTCCTGTATTATAACGGCAACTTACATGGCTATGGGACAATATGCACTTGGAATCAAGTCAGACACTGCGGGTTTGCCAAGACTTGCATGAAAGTTTAAGGAACTATATTCATAATGAATATCTTGGAGAATTTGTTCAACGGGTGACATCCTTAATCTTAAATCAATATGGTGGCCATTTTGAATGAATATGTTGCATAAAATTGTGTTATTTATCTCCAACTTCAACATCGAAGGTACATGCTATCCTTGATTGATTTTATTAATGAATAGCTGAAGATGAGCAGCAGAAAAAAATTGTTGAAAAAATCATGGAGGTAGATCGAATAGCAAATAACTTAAAGGTTGAAATTCATTCTTTACTAATAATAATAGGATATGTAAATTTAATGTTTTCGCCAGTAAAACTGTATTAGTATAATTAAATTGGATGACAGTTGATATTTAAGTAGTCATTCAAATATATATATATAAGTTTTAATAAAATGTACAGAAATTATTGCTGTTTGAATTTTCTCCGATTGCAACAATCATATACGGTTTCCCTACTAGATGGGCTTTCCATCATACCAGACACTTCACTTTTGATTTTTCATATTTCCTCCAAATATTTAATATAACAAAACGACATTTAAGATTCGGCTTAGTCAATGATTTTTGCAATATTGCTGCAAAATGTTGGCCAGTTAAAATGGAGTGGCGTTGTTTTTTCTTCTAAAACAAAAATGTATTTGTTGTGCCATGCAAGTTTTCCTTGATTTAAATCATTCCATACGAGTATGTCTGCATATCATAAGTTCACTCTGCAGGATGCGTCAAATGCTCTAGCGGTGGAGGAAAGTATAAAGAGATTCGAGAATTCGATGGTGACTGCTGCGATCGCTACCGAAACGATTAAAGCAAGGGTCGTAAATCCCAAAATAATAAAGAACCATCCTAAAATCAACGAGGAGATTACGGCAGGAAAAGAAACGAGTGACCAGGCAAATAAAGCTACGATGTGTGATTTTATCACCAAATTATTCGAAAACAGAAGCCGATAACCTCCACAAATGACGATAACCGCAAAGTGCAACTGCCGCCCAGCGATATGAAGATGAAAGGCTATTCCGAAAAGCAGGAGTTGTTCTAAAAAGAATACAATCTGCATGCGACTCGCCAAAAATCACCAAAGCAGTGAAGACTGGGCTCCTTGAACTACAAGAGCTCCTCGAACGCATAGGGCATTATCGAAGGAACTAGTTAAAGGCCAAAAAGGACCAGAAGGCCGAAGAAGAGCAAAAGGCTAAAGAAGCGCTTTGGGGTGAAATCTAAAGAGCATGTTCAGTTAGCTCCACAATCAAAAATCAATAAAAGAATGGCATCTAGCCCAATCGAAGGAGATTGGGATCAAAAAAAGGAAGAAACAGGCACTTGACGGAGTATTGCCGGTATTAACTACAAGCACCAGATCAGGGGTTCCAGACAGTGCTTACAAAAGGAGCGAAGGAGCCGCAAAGAAACTACTTCAAAAAGCGCTGGAAAGTAAAGTTCGCATGGACGCCCAACAAGTAAAAGGACCCGATGCAAAACAGGAGGGAAAGAAGCCGCGACAAAGACCCCGGCAGCAGGCACTGCTCGTAAAACCGCAAGATGTTTGATCCTACGCGGAGGTGTTGCGGGACATCAGGGGAAACGTAAGGCCCAAAGACATTAACACTGCCATTAAAGCAGTACGACCAACGCGGTCGAGCCACATACTGGTCGAATTTGGAGCGGAGGCTGAGAATAGGGAAGCATTCTGTGATGCAGTAAAGAAAGTCCTCGGCAAAAGCGCAACTATATCCTCACTCGCAACGATGGCAACGATCGAAATAACAGACATAGACTGCGTTACAGATCTGGACGAGGTAGAAGAGGCCATCAAAAAGGAGTTTCCTAGCGTGGACGGGATCAAAGCGAGGCTGACACCAGACAATAATAGGGGACAACGCAAGGCCATAATTGACCTGACCGAAAAGGACGCGAACAATCCCTGAACAAGGGCAAAGTACGAATAGGGCGGTTGGTCTGTAGGATACGGCGAAGAGCAACGCCTCTTCAATGTTTCAAATACCTCGGCTATGGTCACACCACACAAGTATGCAAAGGGCCCGATAGGAGTTCCCTATGTTACAAATGCGGTGAAATGGGCCATCAAAGAAAAGAGTGTATGAAGGAGGCACACTCGCAAGGATGCCGATCTAAGACGAAATTTTGGACACGTCTTGGGATCAGGAAAATGCCGGGTTTTCCAGGAGGCCCTAGCCAAGGCAAAATCAGCACTTCAATGACCCGCATCCTGCAGCTAAACCTACACCGCAGCTCAACCACCCAAAATCTGCTTGAGCAGTTTGCGAGGGACATGAAAGCCGACTTCTTGTTGCTGAGTGAGCAACACCATGATAAAAGTCCTGCATTATGGTATCCTGATGAAACTGGTACTGCCGCCATCTGGGCTCAAAATAGTGATTTCCAGGTGGAGAGCTGTGGACGTGGGGATGGTTTTGTGTGGGTTCAGTGCTCAGGCACCACCGTTTTTAGTGTGTACCTAACGCCAAACGAACCGATATCATCTTTCCAAGCCAAGCTTAATGCTTTGGAGAGCGCTGTTTCGAACGCAGATGGGAATGTGCTCGTTGGGGAAACTTCAACGCTAAAGCAATCGAATGGGGCATGTCTCAAACAGCTCTGCGGGGAAAACGAATTCTAGAAATGGTGGCCAGGACGGCGCTCGTCGTCGTTGGAAAGTATTAGAGGACTACTCAGCCAGTGATCATCAGTGCATTCTGCTTGAGATCAGTGATGTTGTCTCCCGACGTCCGTGCCCTCGGTTTTCCACAATTGGATGGAACATTGGAAGGATGGACGTCGAGAGGTTCATCGAGGTGCTTACAGCAGGTGAGCCGCTGCAGGGAGCCTCGGAGGGGACGGAAGAACTGGCAGCTCAAGATGTGGTGAACTCAACTATGGACATCACTACGACTGCTTGCTGCGCTTCTTTGCCCCGTTGAAGACCCCGGCACGGTAAGTCCCCAGTGTACTGGTGGTCAACTGAAATCGCTGAAAAGCGAAGGGAGTGTCACTAGCTTCAGCGTGAGGCTCAACGGGCACGGAACCGTGACGAGGCAAACAACTGGGTGGCAGCATATAAGTCGGCCAGGAAATGCCTTCACAAAAATTGATCAACGACAGCAAGCCTCCCTGCTGGCAAGACCTATTGGACAAAATGAACAAGGATCCGTGGGGCTTTGGCTACAAGCTTGTCATGCGGAAGCTTGGCACCCGACGGAAACCTTGTATACATGATGCGGAAAAGATGGACGAGATAGAGTGGGCACTCTTTCCTGCCCATCCTTTCCGGGTGGACGCTGTCCATGATGAACCAGTAGTTGAGTATCCACTCTTCACCCAGCCGGAACAGGAGGAGGCGGTTCTTTCACTGAAAGCGGGGAAGGCTCCAGGTCCAGATGGTATTCCGGCTGAGGTCCTGACTTGCTGCTCAGCATATTCAACGCTTGCCTACGGAACGGGGTATTTCCGGTACGATGGAAGGTGATGAGACTTGTGCTGATCAGCAAGGGGAAGGGAAATCGCCGTCTGCATATCACCCGGTATGCATGCAAGCTACGGCTAAGGAAATGCTAGAGAAACTCATCAAGGGAAGACTCACTGACGCGATTTGGCAGTACGGCTTTAGAGCAGGACGCTTTACCATTGATGCGATTGCAGAGGTGGTGAGCGTGGTCCAAAACGTAGAGGCATATAGTCGCACCAAGCGACGGAGCGTCCTGTTGGTGACACTCGACGTCAGGAATACCTTCAACTCCGCTAGATGGGTGGATAGTCTGGACACGCTGGAAACCCCTTTTTAAGTTCGAGAATATCTAATGCGGCTTTTGAGGGACTACCTAAAGGACCGAAGCCTGCTCTACGACACGACACAGGGCCAACGAAGGATGGCGGTTACATCGAGTATTGCCCAGCGATCTATCCATGATCCGGACCTGTGAAAAGTGTCTTACGACGGGCTACTGAGACTGAAGATGCCAGATGAGTCGCACTTGATTGGCTATGTGGATGATGTTGTGGCTCTGGTCGCTGGATGCACCGTTGAACAAGCGCAACTTCAGCTAGGTATGCTAATGAGCCCAGTGAGAGACTGGATGACTGCTCGTGGGCTCAGTTTAGCACTGGAGAAAACCGAAGTGATCATCTTAACAAAAAAGAAGAAGAGAATTGGAGACATACAAGTCGAATCGCAACAAGCGTTGGAGTACCTGGAGCTAATGATTGACTCGAGGATGAGCTTCTCTGAGCATATTAGGGCAACGGCTGAGAAGGCTGCTTTGGGAGTATCGGCTAGGGGTAGTATCGTAGGGGGACCCAGCCCATCAAGAAGACGCCTCTTGATGAGTGCTGAAGGGTCAGTATTATTGTACGGAGCAGAGGTATGGGGCGACACTCTCAGTAAGTAGGTTTATCGAAAACGCCTGGCACAGGTACAGAGAAGAGGAGCACTGAGGAATGCATCTTCGTATCCGACTGTCTCTGATTCGGCGGTGAAAGTCATTGCAGGCGTGATATATATCGGCCTCTTTCCTAGAGAGCACCGCTCTATTTATCTGCGTCGAAACGAGGATGCGAGGGAGATAGTTGTCCGCGTAGAGAGACAGCGCTCACTCAACGACTGGGAGCAGTTTTAGGTGTATCGCACGAATAGAAGGTGGACTGCGCATCTCATCCCGATTGTGAGACCGTGGCTCAATCGAAGGCATGGTGAGACTGACTTCTATCTGATGCAGGTTTTGAGCGAGCATGAATGTTTTCAGTCTTCCCTGCATAAGATTGGTAAGTCACGGTCAGGCGCTGGCCGTTGACATTTGTTTCACCGTGGAGGCTATATTCTTCAGTCGTTCCCCGATGAGATAGCTTATTGCCAACCTTAGCGTTGAAATCACCCAGAATTATTTTTGTGTCGTTTGTAAGCAATGAGTCGACTAGTCTTTCTAGGTGACTGAAGAACGTTTCCCTCGTTTTTTGCTCATTTCTTCGGTTGGGGTGTTAACATTGATCAGCCAGATTTTGAAGGACTTCGCTTTTATACGAGTCGCACACAATCGTTCGTTTATTGCCTTGAAATCAAAAACGTGCGATTTGAACTCCCTGTCTTCAATGAAGGCCACTCCGAATTTTCTTTTTCCAGTAGGCTTCCCACTTTTGAATATTGTGCGCGATCTCAGGTCTTAACGTGATCCCCAGTTTAATTCGTTTCCTGGATTGCCAATATATCTATTTTATATTGAATGGCCTGCTGTAAGGTCCGTAACAGCGCCAGAGTAATTGAGTGATCTGACATTCCAAGATTTAATGGCATATTACTTTTTCCGATTGGGAGGTACTTGCCGTGAGTCCAATCCATTCTGAGGCTTTTCTACATGTTTCGAAACATTGTCGGCTTTTCCAGGGACGGGGAGTTAGCGCGCCGCCGAACCTCCATTCCGATGGCGTGGTTATTACTTCGATTTCGTTATCAGGCGTGAAAGATTCGCCTTCACCCTCTTACGTCCCCACTAAGGAGGTGTTAGTAGGATTTATCAGCAGAACTGTAGATGTGTTTACAGTTAGTATTCTCGGCATTTGATGTCACATTATTGGGGACCCAGTAAACATAATGTGCGACCCCGAGAAAATTTACTACCATCTAATTGGGGAGGTTTAGGATGATGAATCATGGATGCTGTGGGTTGGGGAAACAAGAGACTCCCTCCTCCTTCCTCCAATGGGTTTTGGACTGTTTTCTTGCCTGAGCTACAATATTACATTAGCACAACAATCTGGTCAAATGCGGCTCGGTATTGCATTGGCTGAAATGTTTCAAAATCACGTATGGTAGTGTTCGGAGTAAGCAAAACTAAGTAACTTCGAAGTTTATCCGTTACAGACCGATACAAGACTCACCTGAATAATTATTATCAAGGTGTTTGCTTTACAGCTTTTCTCACTTGTGAGGTATCACTTTGTCACATGTGTCTTCTTGATCGCCTATAGGCATTTAAAACGCATCTTGAAAATAGAATGTCGTAATGATTTTCTAACTCTTTCACTTGGTCGAAGGACAGATCGCCCCTGCAATGACGTGAAGACTTGAAGTCCAAAGAACATGACATCGAAACATACCGCAAAGGTCAACAGCTTGGAAATTCGACAGTCTACTAGATTAGCAGCTTCTTGTCGGCCAGCTAGTTTGGCTTGGAGCTTAGTCGTGGATCGGAGAACTAGTAGACATGTCGCTCTACTGTATTGGCATTAGCTGCCAAATATTGCCAGAACTAACGATGAAATAGATCTCTATTGTGGAATTTAGAGAAGCTGACGTGGGAAACAATTGAGAAAGTAGTTCCTAAGATTAAACATCGAAACATCAACCATTGCAAGGTTAAAATGATTGAAAAGTCTTCTTCTCACACGTGTCAACAATATTGATGGGTGATTTTTGGACTTTGTTGAAACTACACCTGCAGAATGTCCGGAAATCAATCCATTCATACTTTAGGACTGAGGTCAGCGGTATTGGCTTGCAGGATCCAGATGGCGTTTTCATGAAAGGGAATAGCTTATTCCGTAAGAAGTGTCGAGTGAAGGCATCGAATCTTGAAGTCGTTAGTGACGAGATAAATCTTCTCGATAGGGCTGGTATCGAAATTAATAGTACAACTCTGGATAATAAAGGAAACAGGATTCTATGTGATGGTTTGCATAAACTTGCCCTGATTGGAACTCATTTTGAATTGGTTTATTTACCAAACCCTGAGAAAGGGAATCAAATATTTTGAGAGGTCATTGAAGCAAAAGTTTTAGACTTCAAATCAAGCCTGAACGGCGAATCTTTTCTTCATTTCAATGAATCTTAATGATTATTTTGTCATCTATGAAGACTTGTATTTTATATTTGGCGGGATAAACAACAAGAACATTTCCCTGAAGTGGCTATTCGGAATTATTACATATTGGTAAACAATATGTTCAACAATCGATAATTCTCAAACGAGTTGAAAAATTCCAAGGTATTCCTGATCGTTAAGACAAAGCATCTTCGTGCCCTTAAAGCTATCGCCCAATCAACTTGCTGTCCAACATCAGCAAGATGTTTGAAGTCGTACTAAACAAAGCATTAAGCGCTCACGTGGAGAAATATGAGCTGATGCCAAATTGCCAATTTGGTTTTTGCTCCAGGCATTCAATCATATATTTGGTAACGAAAGTAACCTCAGACATCTGTTGGAAACTTAACAACAGAGAATGTGTTGGAGTGTGTCTCATTGATATGGAGAAAGCCTTCGATACGGTGTGGTTAGATAGACTAGTTCTTAAACTCCTTTCGACGGGTTCCCCAGATACCTTGTCGCTATGATGTGCTATATGTTATACAAGAAATCATTTGTTGTAACTGATGGAAATCTGACGACAATGCGCGATATGAAGGCCTTGAATGGTCTACAGCAGGGAACAGTTACTGCGCCTCTGCTCTTCTCAATATTCATTCAAAAGCTATTGAATGGCGTTGATTCTAACGTCTCGCCAATGCGATCAATGGTAGCGTTTGCTGATGATCTGATCATCCATACGGCAGACCGAAAAGCTACAATAGCTCAAAGCAATCTTGAAAAAATGTTCGACGATGTGCAGCTCTACAACGACAAATGGCAAATGAAAATCAATGTACAGAAGTGCGAAACAATCTTATTTCGGACAACGCTGCAGGGGGCCAGTCAAGACCAGAAACGTAATTGGAAGTATTTCCACATTATGGCTGGTGAGAGTAGTTCAGGATGGGTTCCACATAAATCCTGTGTTCAATACCTCGGTGTTCATCTTAATCAGTAATTGTACCATACAGAACATGTCAAAGGCTCTTTCATTCCAGACACATCGATCCAAAGTTCAAAATTATCTGTTACAAGACCCTGATTAGACCACACGGAGAGAAAAAATGTAGTGAACGGTATGAAAATTGTAATGAATTGCATTGCAATTGCAATAATATTTGACCCCATTGCAGTTGTTGTAATAAGTATTAGCACAGAAGTTAAATCGGTCATTGAAGTGTTGTAATTTTTATTATTCGTTAATGAATATTCACATCCCATAATATGATAATGTTTACAACCACTGTAGTAAAATTCACCTTCCTATGTCGGGAAGTTCATCATTTCGTGTTGTTATTTAGTATTACAATTACGATGATTTTTAAATAGGAGAGCAATATTATTCACAACAAATGCAATGAATTATACCACGCACTAATGTGAATTTATTACATTTCAATGAAAGATACTGAGCGAAATTTCATTTCAATGCTATAAAAATAACCAAATGTGCCATTGAAGAATGCTAGTAGTAAAAGTTTGCGAAACATTGCTTTAAAAGAATTTATTTTCGTCTTCATGTTAGCTTTACATTTCATATTTCTTTGAAACGTATATAATATTCTTTATTCAATGAATGTGGTAAGGCAGGAAAGTAGTCAAATTCGCTTATATTATTAAAACTTAAACAATTAGTAGTAGTTTCCTTAATTTTATAAGAATTCAAATGGTTATCGAAAAGTATCGCACACTTTTCAGCAATTATTATCGCCTTATCTAGGTACACAACAAATTCAATAATTTTGTAAATAATATTATCTCTTTTTGATTTCATAAGAAAATAATTACTTTTGTAAACAGTACCTTTGTATTCTATTTCAGTAGCTAATATTGCACTTTCAAAATTTATATTAAAATCTTGCAACTTATCAGAATAGTTAATTTTGTTAGAAGACTTTGATTTTTTCTTTACAAAGAGTAAAATATCTTTGGTATCACCTTGCAAAAATAAGTAAGCTAATTTTAAAGAAATTTTTATTGCAAGAGAATAGCAAGAATTGATTCGAGAGGAATTGTTTGTAAAATATTGCTTTAATTCTTTGTGTTTGCTTTCATTCCTCATACTCCACATCAATTTCAACGGGCCAGATTTTTTTATAACTGTAGAATAATGAGTAAGAAAATGAGCTTTTGGCTTCAAAGGAAGCTTAAATAATGAACAAAACTTTTCATTATGATATTTAATAGTTGCATCAAGGTGTATCAAGTCGCATGAAGAAAATCTTGATTTCATAGTTATTTCAATTAAGTTCTGCAAATTCAGAAAGAAAAGCCATACTTCATCGGTTGGTGGAACAAAGTCACCCACCATGAGCCCGAAAAAGTGAACAAAGCACATTAATTCGCTAGCTGACATTTTTAAACTATTATGAATCGCTTCTACTTTGATAGGAGGTGAAATACATCCAGAATCTTTAGATCCATGATCAAATAGCTGTTTTCTATCATTAAGGTCTGCCAAAATAAAATACTTTTTGTCGATTATGAAGTTTGAAATTATAAAATACATATCATTCTTAACGAGCCCTTCAAATAAATCATGCATTGTATCAACACTGTAATTGCTTGCAGCGTGGAAGGATGGTAAATTGTTAAATACGCAGGGCGTAGACGCTCCGGTACTTTGGAAGTTATTCGTTAATAGGTCTTCAGTATAGTTTTCTATGTTACGCAGCTTTTCTTTCATCTCAGTTGATAAATATTGAGTTTCTGATTTTGAACATTTACATATGCGGCAGTAGTATACTGCAGAAAATGAGCGAGAAAATCCGAGAATTGAGTTGATGCCCAAGTTATCACCAATAATAAGGCCGAGTATAAAATAAATTTTACTATCAGATCCATTAACAGAAAATGTCAATCCATTTACTTCTAAGTCTAACAAAATATTTAGAAGGCTTTGGAGAACATCCTCATATTCATACTTTTTCATATACTTTGCATTCATTAACATTACAGGTAAAATGCTCTGTAGTAAGGAAAATTTATGACGTGGAATTGTAGGAAAGTTCAAGTAAAACGCGGAAATTGAATTGGCAGATGAGTGGGAACCCAATATGTTTCCAGGATCAAAGTCGTCATAATATAAAAAATATAGGATAGCAATCTTATTTTCTCTTGATAAGCGAAAGTGTATATCTTTCCAAATTGCTCCAGAAGCAAAGTTATCAATGTCTTTTTCATTTATTGCACAATTTTGAGTAATTTGAACGGTTTCCTGAAGTAAATTTTGCCGATTAAAAAGTTCGTAATTATGAGAGGTATTGACAAAAGAGTTGCCTTGACATTCGAATAATTCAATGAAGGAATGCCGTTTTTCATTGTGGTTTGCATTTCCGTAGAGATTGTAATGTTTTGGGGCATTTTCATAAGATTTTTAGTTTCTAATAGTTTAATCAATTTGTATACAGTGTTCATGTTGTCTAGATTTACTTTTAGAAAAGCTGTGAATATTTCTAAAGCATTTGAAGCGGTCGAATGTTTAGCTAATTCTATGATCGGATCGAAAAGATACATTTTGATATCATGCAATATCCGAAATGCTACTTTTCTATTTAAATTATTCGTATCTATCAATTTTATTACAAAACTCAAGAAAAAAGAATTCAAGTCATTTGAGTAATTTTCTTTTGAAGTACAAACTGGAATTTTAATGGGAGCAGAAATATCATTTACTGTCATTTGCATCGAATTATCAGCATTTCTTGGCATTATCTCTATTCTTACTGCTTTATCAAAATTTTGGTCAGAAGTTTTTGAGATGTTCTTCTTTTTTTGTGGAGATTCGTATGTATCTGGTTTATTTCCTTTTAAATGAACATTGACAATATGACGTTTCAATTTATTGAAGCAAGAAAATTTTTGGGGACAGTTGCCTTGCGTGCAGTCATAATTTAAAATTAAATCATGTTTGTGAAAATTTTTAAAGTGACTGGTATAGCTTCGTATGAAACAGAATTTTTCATTGCAAATAAAACAAGTTAGCGTCAACATAGCGAATCTTTCAAAGCTTGAATGAATTCAACAAACCATTAACGTTTGATGAAGTGTTTTCTAGTTTGATCCCATAAAAATATTCTTGGATAAAGTACCAAACATTAATGCTTTGTTGAGGATATTCGATGTTTAGCACATAAAATAATTTGAACAAATTATCCAAGGATGATAAAAATGGCTCTACTTTATGGACTATATTGTCAACTAGAATATAAAATTGTGATTCACAAGTAACTATTAGTGGTTGCAGCCGCACACCTAAAGTGTGATACTTATCACCTAACTTCCTATAAGCCACTGAAATATCAGCTTGATTGTTGACATTGACAAAACAACTATCAATCGAATCTTTCACTGAAGTGTGCCAATACCTATCCTTTGCCTCATTGGTGTCCTTCAGCTTGATTTTTTTAGCTGATGGTAGTAAGTAATATAGGATCTCGAATGTTAAGCAATCGCTTGGATCTAAACAAAACCACGTCAGTTTTTTTCAACGCACATGAAACTATTTACCTTTATTAATGTCATCGGTTTTAACTTTTTGTAAGATTTCTCTGACTCTTGAATGCTGCTCGTTTGCAGCAATACTATATATTTTAGTACAGAACGCTATCCATTTTGTCCGGAGTGATAGTGAGCAAGTCTCTCCAAACAAGCTTACAAAATCTAATTCGATCTAAAAACGAAACAATGAGAATTTAAATGAAGAAGAAATATTAACATAAGCAAAAGTATATACTCTTCAAAGCATACGCATATACTATTTAATTTTTAAATAAAATATATAAAAAAAGGATTTTTTATTTATATTCATACCAAACGCAAGGCTCTAGATTGTGTCAAGAGGGGCCATTCTTTGAATATGTCTATCATTGGTTTTAATAGAATATCTGATCGCCTTCCTGCATAAGAATCAATCCACTTTATCTCAACTACCTCCCATGGTTCTATGTTAAACCGTAGCCAGTTTTTCAAATTCAGATCTGAAAAGATTTTACTTTGAATTGGTTTATCAAAAAGGTATTTCAAAAACCAACAGTCAATTGATTGAGAAGTTTCTGTTGGTAGTTTCACTTCTGAAATCTTCTTTTCAGGCTTTTTGAATACTCCTTGCTTTCGGAGATATTTCATTCTGTTGTTGTAACTACTGTATAAAGGCCCTCGAGCTCTTCCCGCCGATCCAGCTTTTATAAAATAACTTTCCTGTTGAGTTTTGAAAATAATATAAATTTGCAACGTGGGCAGCTTTATTTGACAGACTTTTGATTCCAGTGGGAAAAGTTGTTGAATTTTGGCAGCTAAAACTTCACATAGCTCAGTCCCTAAAGAAATATTTTGATCTATGCAGAAGTCAACTAATATAGATACTAGGGTTTTCCTCTGCGAAGAAGAAAATGGCTTGTTTTCATTAGCTTCTAAAAGCAGCAGTTTACCTTTACTATTCGTAAACAATACTTGCCGAACATCCTAAAGCAACAAAATTAAATCAAAAACTAACTTGCTATTAACATTTAACTTACCAAATTGTCGATTTTTCGAACATTTGGACAGGAGCTACTTGGAGATCCAGGAGAGGATGATGAAAATGATTCATTTTCAACCCATTTGGAAGCTTCACTTTGAAAACTTGAGTTCAAGCTCAGAGTATCCGCAATAGAAGCCGAACAATATCCCTATATTTCAGGCTAAGTTTAGTAACAGTTTGAAAGAAGAAAAATCTCACCTCTGATATCCTCCACTGTTGTAATTTTGCTTCAAATTTTATTCGTAAATGAAGTAGATCCTTTGGAATCAACACATCAATATCAGAATTTGTTATGTCTATCAGACATTGTCGATCAATTTTGTATTCTACAGTTAAAAAGTTAGAACACAACTTGAAAAATTGCTAAGGTACGAATGACAACCTTGGAATATACTTTGCAGTTCGAATAAGCCCCATTCACCAAGCAATTTATCTGACTCCGAAAGATCACTTTCCGATTGTAGAACATAAATTACACTTGACACTGTTTCAGGACTAACCAAAGATTCTTGCACTTGCTCCATTTCTTGGGCCTTGACTTATTATCAAATGCGTGTAGGTAAATTAGTGAATTTAAAAGGGCTAAATATACACCTATACTTACATTTCAATGGGTCCTTGCAAGACAATTAGGTAACGCGTTCTATTGTTTATCAACACCGGTGTCACTATCAACTACTAATGCACGAACTACGAACTACACAGCATAAACCGATCCGTTCAAGAAAGAAGCGTCACTGCGTAGGAACATTTTACAGCATATGAAATGAATTTCATTACTGCATAGGAACATTTGACTACATATGAAATGAATTTCACCATTGCTTAGAAACATTTGACTACACATGAAATGAATTTCACAACCGTCAAGTGAATTTTTTGTTTTCATTGGATTGAGTTGTAACAATTACTACAAATATTAGATTTTAAAAGAAACTGCGTGCAATGATTTCAATCACTACAGTACAATGAATTAAGGATTTTACAATCGCAATTATAATGATTACATCTCTGATAAGTTTTATTACGAAATTGGTGGTAAATTTCACTGAAATGTAGGAAATATAACGTGTAATGAATATTATTGCTTAATTTTGTAAAAATCATTACACATTTTTCTCTCCGTGCAGTTTTGACATATGGATATCAGATCTTTTACAACCATAGTGCTAGTACCATGGAAAGATTAAGAGTTTTCGAAAGGAAATGTCTTCGTACATGTACTGGTTTCTACAGAAAGCCTAAGACTGATTCGAAACACTATATATCGAATAGAAGAATTTATCAAACTGCTAAAGTGACAAGAGTCGATATCTTCATATTGTGATTTCTTCGGAATTATATCGCAAGATCTGTAACTGTGAGCGAAAACCTCTGGGTTTGACAGCCGTTCAACCCTACAGACGGGTATATTGAGACTTGTTTCACTACTGGCTTCATTCCTCCCGAAGCATTCGTGTATTTGAATATGAATCGATATGTTTTTGATTGTGACGGGGTCCCAATCATATATCACATATACTCGTATAGACGAGCCCCCGATAAGAAGATAAAATATCCTCTGAATTCGAGTTCACGAGACCAACAATTCCAATGGAGATACTCATTTGCTAGATTTATTGAGACTGGGACGGAGCAATTTAGGTATTGGTGGCCGAATGGCAACGTCTAAATTTTTCGTGTTTATTTTTTTGTTTTGCGTTTTCCGTTGCATAGTTTTGAGTTTCAGCTCATTATTGCTTCATGTATTGTTGTTGTTTTTTTGTGTTTAAAATTTAAGAATGGATTTCAATATTTATGATAGGCATATGTTATGTTTATCATATTAGGTTTAGAGATAAGGTTTAACGTTTAGGTTAGAAATATTGTGATAGCATTTTTTTAGGACAAGATAAAGTTTTTGATTAAATTATATTAGAATTAGTTTATTACATATTAGGTTTAGGATGTAAGTTCACTGTTGTATAAAAATTATAAATAATTTTTGGATAGTGCTGGTTGGTTTTTTTCTCCTTTTTCCAATTGAATCATAAAATATGTGATAATTTTGATTAATTTGATATTGATTTCTGATTTAATTTTTTTAATTGATAACGTATAAATTTAGAGAGCCATTTGGGCCATTGTTTTTGTATTTTATTGTTTGGAATTTGTTTTATATTCTTTTAAAATTTATAATGACTAGTAATGAATGAAGCACTTTTGACTACACTGATTATGATAACAGCTAATAAATTGAACTTTTATTCTGTTTACACATTCAAGTGTGCTTCTTGAAATGTAGTTGTAAATCATTTTTCACCTTTAAGAATCCGTTATATTATTTTATGGAAAGCAGCATTGAGTAAATATATATTGTTTTTCAAAAGCTTTAATAGGAATGTATGTTTGTCTGAAAAGTAAGAAGAAAAACCATCAAATCAAGTTTTTGCCCAAAACTTCCCCAATATTGTCAAAATGTAATTGATTCCTAAATTGATACATTCGTGACAAGTTAATTCGTGAAACTTTCAATCAAACCAACATCACGTAATATTTACGCAATGATTTATTGCCACTGATACTTTTTTCATAGACATTAAAATGTGGGTGTGTAATATAATCATTCATTCATTCACAGAGCTGCCAACATGACGTGGATAATATTTTGTGCAAATATTATCTTAACCTACCCTCCCCCAATGCGCCGTTTGTTAAAGGTGGTTCCTGGTGCGAGCATACGAACATCAACACAGCGGAGCTTCCAAAAATAAGCAGAATTGTATAAGCATGTAACAAGTGGTGAAATAAATCCTGCGATAACAAATAGTCGATCAGAAAATTCACATGACCTGCAGAAAATTTTCCACAAAGGATACTTTGTGCTTTGAATGTTTTCTCAGTCGGTCGTTTGTGTATTTTGCGGCTGGGAGGACATCAGATTAAATGATGGGGCCGAAGTTAATCGAACATGTCTGAATATCCAATCCGGGTCGCTGTTAATCGCCCATTCAAAGTCAACATTGTATTTGTTTCATAGTATTTAAGCGGGATAGAGATTGTCTAAAAGTTGATAAGGAGGGTTCAGTTTGGAATCGTGGTGAAGGTAACGCTAAAAATAATGTTTTCAGGCTAGTAAGAGCAAGTTTAGATCTCGTGATGGTCATGTTATTGTGATGCTTGGCAGTCATGTAGATTTTTGCGATAACATACTTATATCAGAGACAATGTATCCAACGAAAGGATGTTAAAAAGGTCATCTCAATTGAGTAATGTTTTATCCATGCACTGATTAAAAGAACTACAGTAGAATCTCGATAAGATAAAACCCAAGGGACATGTCAAAAAGTTTGAGTTATCGAGTTTTTGACTTATTGAGGGCTCAAGCTAAAAATTTTTTGGATGTTTCGTGTTGCTACCTACTGATTTTCATTATCTCTTTATTTAAGAATTATGTATCACAGAAAGGGCCAGGATAAATTTTTAATTCAAATGCCAGTAAATCTTACAAAAACAGGAAATAGCTATAGTTATCTTATCTACACAAAAAATGCTGTAATGTTCTTTTGCTTTAAGTGGTTCAAAGTTTCTAAATCAATTCGGTTTTCAATTTTGAACAATGAAGAGAAAGTATCATCATATACATTACTGCATTGCTCTATAAAAGATCGCAAAGTGTTTGCTGCTTTCTTCACTTCCTTTACTGATATACACGCCGGGAGATCCTGTAACTTATCCTTTGACTCTTCAGCTATATCATCATTTTCAACACCGTGAATCACTGCGTCCATAATTTCTTTCTCTGTGAGCGTTCCCACTGTGGCTACTTCAGCATCGCATTAGACAAATTCTTCGAAAGTAATTTCTAAGTTGGGCATGGATTTATTCCATTCTTCACGCGTTGATCGAGTTCTTCTTCAATATTTTCTTGAAACTGGAAACAACAAGCTTTAAAATAGTTTTTTACTGTATGGGATGCAATCATAGAGGTATACACTAGAGACGGCGAGCTTTCATTTCCCATATAAAATATTGAAGTCTCTTAATACATGCTCAATACGAACAAACATTTCATGTCCGTATACTCCAATTTTCGAAAGCTTTTGGACTTTGACGAATGAGCTTACGTATGATTGTCCAAACTCTATCATTGTTCGAAATTAATTTCGAAATACCTAAAAAAGTTCATTATTTTTTGTTTTCTCTCTAATGATCATACAGCATTTACAATTGTAAACAATGCCTCCAAATATTGTTCAACAAACTTCTTTCCTTTCCATAAAATATACTAACAAACTACGAAGTGCGCCACATTCAAATCGTTTTCGATCGAAATCAACAATTGTGACACCCCTGATTCCGGAAATGATGTTTCAGCTGATAGAAAACAGGAAGTTCACAATTCCTGCGAAAATTCCATCAAATGTCGTAATTTTTAAAAATATTCAATGAAAACGCTTGTTTCGGTCGGATTCTATAAGTGATTTCGAAAATAAAGTGTTCAATGTGTAAACGTGAGCAAAATGTGAGCGCTTCATCGAGTATTTTTCATTATTTAGGTAAGCAAAGTGCAGTCAAGGAAACAATTATGTGTCCGGGTATAATTTACGTGATGTTTTCTGTGTCCGTCCAGGTTTTCGGTGCGATTCGTGAATGAAAACATAATTTCGAATGTTGTGTGAATCGCGCCTGCTAGAAACGGTATATAGGAGACGCGAGTTTAAAGATTTTCTCGGTTGAAACAGATTTGACGCCCTTCATAGAATTCCCATAACATGCAACTGAAACTCGCTTGCATTTTAAGAATTTACGCGCTTTTTTTCTGATTTTTATTCCTACGGATTTAAATGGGCTTAAGTTATCCTTGAAGCTTCGTGTTGAAGTAATTAATTGTGTTTTTAAGTCAAAGTTCGTAATTATCAAAGAGCAAATTGCATGTGAAATAGATGTTGCGCGCAAATGTTGACGTTTTGTTGGCTCCGTCCATAATTGTGTTAAGGTTAAATTGTTGAAAATAATTCGTTTTGTTATTGCGAAGGTGCTTGTAAAAGTTTCATGTATCGGAGTAAACATTTTAATTGAAAAACTTTGAACGTTTTCTAAAATACGTGGTCTCGTACCAGTGCAGTGCACCTACAATATGGGAGCTGTTTTATTAATTTCGAAAACTGGTCGGTTGAATTTAAAAATGTTTTTCTAGGTTTCTGGAGTTGTGATGATGGGACTGAAATTGTTGTTGAAAATCGAGCCAATTAATGCCGAAATGCATGCATGTTGGTTTAATTGGAAAATATTTGTTTCTTTACCGGAAAACGAAGAGAACCGCCTTCAAAGTGCCCTACAAAGGATGAAATAAGTTTGATGAAGGTGATATTGAAGCACCATGCAATATAGCACCGCTTTTAAAAAATTTTATTCATCTTTCTTACTTTGGAGTCGGTTTTTTTTTAAGGTGAATTTCTCAAGAGATGTTTACCTATTGCGTATATAGATATATATATATATATATATATATATATATATATATATATATATATATATATATATATATATATATATATGATTTATATATGATATAACGAAAATCGTGACTATGCTAGAGGTCACAATTTCGCTCCAATTTTCACAAAATTTTTAGGAAAGGCGTATTGGGTGAACATCTCAGTTAAGTTGTTTAACCAGCCAAATCGGTCGAGGGAAAACAAAATGGCGGCCATTTAAGACAAACATTCGTGATTTCATTTCTGACCAAACCGTGGCTCCTATTTGGATGAAATTTGGTACAGAGGTTTATTGAGGTATGGCGACGAATTTCACAATAAAAAATCCAAAGTCAAACCGTTTGAAACAAAATGGTGGCCGCTCAGACGTCGAAAAGCGTGTAAGCATTGGATGTTGTAGTTGTGACCAAACTTTTCAACCGATGTTAATGAAATTCGGTTCTTTGGTAATTACTGTAAATGCCTAAAGAATCATGTTAAAAAACTAGAGATCAGGTCTCCAAAAACAAAATGGCGGCTAGTTGAAGCTGGAAATTTCAAAGGCTTCTGAAAGACCCAATTTTGATTTGATGTGAATGAAATTTATTTCCAAGATAGAAAACAATTAGATCTAAACATTTTGCTTTTTTGGTGCACAGAAATGCTCAAGTTTCAAAATGGCGGCGATTCAAATATGCAATTTTTTCAGATTTTTTAGATTATGGATAATTGTACAAAGTCCTTATACTAAACAAAAAATCATCGAAATCGGATGAAAAATAAAGAAGTCGAAAATATAAAACCTAATATTTTTCGCTGCCGTTTTCATTAAAAATTTAATACTTTTGCCCTGTCTAGAGGGAAACTGATTTGACTGAGATTGGGCAAATTGACTGATGAGACTCTAAGATTGAAATATTTTTAAAAATCCAAAATCAAATGCATGCATTCAAAATGGTGGCCCACAAAGGTCAGAAGGTAAGCGCAATTCGCTATTTTAGTAGCAACTGAAGTAATGAATGTTTATCATGGAAACATTTTTAATGGCGTAACTTGCAAGTATTTATACAACAGACCATTTTAGGGGATTGTAAAATATTTTTCCAATCCCCAATTAAAATCGCGATCTGTCTTTTCGTCCGCCTGTCCATCCGCCCGTGCGTCACAGCAAGTTTTCTCGCAAACCACATACTTGAATGATGAAATTTTCTACGTAGGTCAAAAGTGGTACCCTCTCAAGCGTTTGCAAGAAAATTCCACCAGAATAGTAATATCAGCACATATAATAATTTTTTGGCTTTCTTTTTGTAGTAAACAATTAATTTTCAACCGCTGCATTCTCATAAAGTTTATCGTCAAGAGTATGATACACCTTATCATATGATGAACGAAATTTCGACCCCAATTTCGAAATTAGCTTCGAGCCTATGCGAGTTATCACAATAGCAAAGGCAAAAGCTCGTGGCTTCATGAATTTGATCTTTCGCCGTCTCCTGTATATACCTCTATGGATGCAATACATCGCCAAGCTTTATCTACCATTCTCATTGCTTCTAAAACATTGATTGAAGAAACTATGTTTTGCTTCATATCAGCAACCGTTTATTAACAACTTATTTTCGATAAAATGTTTTAAAATGTTTTTATTCTCATATCTAGCGGTTAAAGTTGTGATGTTGTATTCGGGGGGAAGGAATTTAATTTTAATTGCCTGCAATGGAGGTATGTCACCACGTGAAGTGCAGTTGTCAACGAAGAGAAGAATTTTCCGTTTTGCTGTGGCCATTTGTCTGTCTGTTTTAATAAGCCGTTTTTCAAAAAGTTCTGCAGTCATCCATGCTTGTTGGTTGGCTTCATAATCCAGAGGTAGTGATTTGCAGGCCGTGAAGCAACGAAGTTTCTTTAATTTGCCAATCATTAATGGGCGCAGTTTTTCTGTGCCGGTACAATTTTCACAAAGAAGAATCGGTAGCCTTTCCTTACTATGTTTTCCTTCATGGCATTTTTTATTCTTAAATAATAATGTTTTGTCGGGAAGATATTCAAAAAAAAGACTCCGGTTTCGTCGGTGTTAAAGACATCATTGAGGTCTCGTATCTATTCACTAATCCTTGCGATTCACTCTTCCATTCTTTGCAAAGTTCTTTATTCACACTCGTACTGTGACCACAAATTTTCTTGAATGCCAAGTCATGCCTATTCTTAAAGTTTTCCAACCATAGATTTAACATATTTTTGTCTAGAACATTTGAAAAAAGTAAAGTAAGCATCCTGTTAAACCGTCACAAATATGTGACATTGGCCTATCATTGAAAACTTCTGGCTATAGCCCACGTGTCACATATTTGTGTCACATTGAAGAAGATAAGATCGAGTAAAGGATAAAATGTCGATACAATTTTTTAATATAAAAATTTATATTGTATGATAGATCTTCAAACATTTATCTACACATAATCCAATTGGCTGTCCATTTTTGGTTTTACAAGGGTCACAGGCAGATGTAGCCTTGTGCAATATTTTATTGGCGCCAATGAAGTATCTAACTCGTTTCTCCAGTTTTTGCACGAAATGTTGGCTACAAAAATTTATGCTGCGTGAAACTCCAGAAACATCACTCCTCAAATTCAGGGGTTCACATGCACTATTATCTTGAAACTTTAAATAAGTTTCCAAGCTGCTTCCTCAAATATATGAAAAAAAAAGATTCAAATACCAGCGTATTGATTTCCGAGGCGTGGAATAGTAGAAAATGATTTGATCAGCGACTTTTCCCTGGTTGACCGTCGCAAAGACTGCGAATTTCTCTTAAAACCACTTTACTAGGTAGGAGGAGTTCAAAGACTCATACTCACGATCTTAGCATGCTTTTTTTTGTGGTAGGGAGGTGAATGCTTTTTATGCACAGAGTATGGGACTCCCATGCGCGACTGGACTACCCACTAAAGACCTCCCCTGTCACATTACTTCGGGCCAGGTCTCGTTTTGTAACGCCGTTGGGCGCCTTCAAGCTGAGAAGTCCTGTATAAATACATCACCATTTTAGTTGAATAAATCATATAGATTAATAAAATTCCTAAATTTCAAGTCATTCCTAAATTTCAATGTTTCTTAAATTTCAATCATACACAAGCGAAATACATTGTATCAAAATTAAAATCATAAAATTCCAATGCAATGTATCTCGCTTCATGAAAAATGCTTACGTATCTTGCTTCACTACAATGTATTGTAAACCAATTCCTAAGCCATGCAAGTTTCCACATGCAGACATATCGTCAGCATTTTAATCGTCTTCTAATCTAAACACATTGTCCATCCATCTAAAGTAAGCATACATGTGCACAATTGATATTTGATATATGTTTTGAGCTCGAGTGCAGACATTGTCACGCGTGGATTCCACTTGAATCTCGTCAGCGTTTTTATCAACAAAGTTGTTAACCTGAACAAACTATCGAGCGAGTGGAATTTGCGTGCTATGCACTCTTTATGTATTTAAGAGTTGGAAAGAATAAAATAAATGTCATTAGTCATTTTGAAATTCAAAGTGTGTGGTTTTAGTTTTGTGTTTAGTTTTTGTGGTGTTCAAGACCTTTTGTGGAGGTGCACACGTTCAAGTGCGTGCACACGTTCAATAAAGAATTGATTGGCTCAAGGTGCTCCCGTGTCATTTTTAAAACAAATTGTTATTCGCGTAAGGCTAATTGGTTAAAGTGCCAATTAGCTCTCGTCGCTTTAATCAATTGGTTTGGCACCAATTGATAATAGCCACAGCACTGCTGTGACTTGCAAGGATCAGGTTAGCGCGTGCAGTCAATTGGTGTTGCACTAATTGACTTAGTGTTTGCAGGCGTCGTTAAAGGCTAAATTGTTATTTCGCGTAAGGCTAGTTGGTTAAAGTGCCAATTAGCTCTCGTCGCTTTAATCAATTGGTTTGGCACCAATTGATAATAGCCACAGCACTGCTGTGACTTGCGTCGAGTCCAACAAGGATCAACTTAGCGCGTGCAGTCAATTGGTGTTGCACTAGTTGGCTTAATGTCGCGAGCGTCTTGAAGGACCCGACATTTGGTGACCCCGACGTGATCCTTATTCACACTGACTGGACCCTGCAGCTGATTTGATCCTGTAAGCATCCTCATTTGCACCCACGTGTTTTGAGACCAGTGCAGATATCAGAGGCAGTTTCTGGAGTGGACCTTAGCAGCCATCAATAACTTGCAATGGAGCAGCTTGCCATAGAGCAAAAAAGGACAGGCGAGGAGATCCAGGCGCTTATCCGAAATTACAAAAAGGATAGCGATACTCGTAAGACAAGGGCCTATTTCGAAAAAAGGCTTTACGAATTATCAAGTGCTTGGGATCGGTTTGAAACTACTGACAATAAGATCCGCACACTTGAGAATGTGCCCATCGACCATCCATATTTCCGATCAGAATATTACAAGGAAATTTCAGATCTGGTGCACAATTATGAAAATATGTTCAAGGAAAAGTTGTCTCAGATAATTGAGAAGGACGCCAAGGTCCAGGCCGCCACAGGGCCAAAGGAAGTGCATGAACCGATCCAAATTGTATCGTATAAGGATGATCCTTCCCAGAAACCAGAACCAGCAAAAGTGGCAACCATGATTCGACGGCAAAAGGCCATGATTGCCACCATCCAGCGCCATTTGGACAGCATATCAGATGAAGCGAATCCCCAATCTGTACGTATGACCACCAGCAGCATCACAAAATTATGGGATCAGATTGAAGATCTGCACTATGCCATCCTGGAACTCAACGATGACCCACATGAGTATCAGCAGGATTCCTTCATTGAAATGGAGAGGCTAGTGCGAAAAAACCAATTGAGGACAGCTACTTTGCAGTCTGCTCATCAAAATCACACTTCTTGTGCAACAATTGGTCCTTCCGTAAGACTTCCCAAGGTTACCATCCCAACTTTTGATGGTGACTACCTGAAGTGGGGCCAATTTTGTGACATGTTCACCCAGATGGTCCACAACCAATCAATACCCGCGATTCAAAAAATGTGGTACCTGAAGACGAATCTATCTGGTGAAGCTGAGAAATTAATACGACATCTGGCTCTAACAGAGCAAAATTATACCTCAGCCTGGAATCTGATTCAGGAGCGCTACAACAACATCAGAATATTGACATCATCCATAATATCCAAGGTCATGAGCACCCCAGCCATAGTTAGTGAGAACCCATCATCTTCAGCTGTGAAAAACCTTCACGACACTATTCACGAGGGTCTTTTAGCATTGAGCAACTTGGGAGTTGATGTCTCATCTTGGGATCCACTGCTTCTCCACTTCCTCGTCAAAAAGTTGGACCGACAAAGCCACACGTTGTATGAACAATCTATCCAGAAGCCAAAGGAAAACCAATCGGTACGATCATTTCTGGACTTCTTGGAGTTCCGATTCCAATCGCTTGAGGCAATCGGCCAGAAGGAAAAACCAAGCACTGCAAAAACATTAACCTCGACAGCAACGAACAAGGGAAAGACCTCATGCATAATTTGCCAGCAAGCATCACATCCAGTTTACGCCTGCAAACAGTTCTTGCAGATGTCGGTCGCAGTCAGATTGCAGTGTGCACAAAAACACAGGTTGTGTGTGAATTGCTTGCGAGTTGGACATAGAGCAAGTGCCTGCACGTTGCGAGCATGTAGTAAGTGCAACCAGAAGCACAACACGTTGCTACACCTGGACCCGGCTCAGGGTAATGGAGCCAAAAAGGATTCCCCCAAACCAACTCAGCCAGAAGGGCAGATCATCAAGCCTTCTTCCCTTGCAGCTTATTCCGACCATGAGCGCCATAGCTACATACTCCTTGGTACAGCAAAAGTACTAGTCAAGGCTTGCAACGGTAGGACCATTGCGTGCAGAACATTGCTGGATTCTGGCTCTCAGGTGAATTTGGTGACGGAGAGACTTGTAAGACGACTCGGTTTGTCTCCCAAAAAGGCAAGCTTGCAGATTGAGGGAATTGGAGGAGCATCGAGAAGCGCCAGGCAACGCATCAATCTAGAGGTCCAATCTCGACTCACGCAATTTTTAACGACACTTGAGGCATTCATCCTGCCTGAAATTGTATCTAAGCAACCAGCTCAATACGTGGATACCAGCTCTTGGCCAATTCCTTCTACCGTTTCTTTGGCAGACCCAACCTTTAATCAACCAGAGCACGTGGATATGCTTTTGGGAGCTGAAGTTTATCATGAGCTTCTAGCTCCAGGTCTGCTGAAACTCTCTGAGGCCACCCCCATTCTTCAAAATACCGTGTTTGGATGGGTGATGTCTGGAAAGGTTGACCAGGATCACATGGGTCATGCTACATGTGGTGTTTTCACCACGGAGGAGGAGATGACCAGCGAACTGGTGGAGCGGTTTTGGAGGATCGATGAGGTCACTAACCATCAACCGTCTTTATCAGTACAGGACAAAAGATGCGAGATCCATTTTGTGGAGCATACCACTAGATTGCAGAACGGTCGATTCATGGTCAGATTGCCCTTTCAGGATGAACCATCATCATTGGGAGAGACTCGAAGAACAGCTTTTAATCGAATGTGTGCCCTGGAAAAACGCTTAGCGAAGGATTCAACCGTGATGGAACAATACAAGGATTTTATGAGGGAATACGAGTCCCTGGGCCACATGACCAGAATTAGTGCCAAAGACGTACCCGAAAGACATTATGTTATACCACACCATTGTGTATTAAAGCCGGAAAGTACATCTACAAAATTGCGGGTCGTCTTCGATGCATCTTCAAAGAGCAGTTCAGGTTCATCACTCAATGATATCCTGCACACCGGCCCAACAGTCCAACCTGAGTTATTCACCATCTTGCTACGCTTCCGTCTTCCAACTTATGTCTTCACGGCCGATATTCAAAAAATGTATCGGCAAATATTGTTGCATCCAGAGGACAGAGCCTACCAGATCATTTTATGGCGTGAGAATCCATCAGAACCAATGCGCTATTATCAACTCAACACGGTCACATACGGAACACGTTCAGCACCATATTTGGCAACCAAATGCCTCCAAAAGCTCGCGCAAAACAACCGCCAAAGGTACCCGTTGGGATCTGTTGCTCTCGAGGATCACTTTTATGTCGACGATGGTTTGGTGGGCTCCAACTCATTGGTGGAAGCACTAGAAATGCAAAGACAATTAACGGAACTGCTAGGTCTAGCCGGCTTCAGACTTCACAAGTGGTGTGCCAACCACAAGCGACTCCTGGACCCAATTTCACCAGAAACTCGGGAGGTCAATCTGGATCTAGAAGAGATGCATGCCAACTCCGTAAAAACATTAGGCATGATCTGGCGACCTAGCGATGACCAATTCTTAATAAGGGTGAACCAGCAAACAGCCGAGAAGGTTACTAAACGCACCGTCACGTCAGAGCTGGCCAGAATTTTCGACCCATTGGGAATACTGGCCCCAGTCGTGGTGACTGCAAAAATATTCATCCAGAGGTTGTGGCAGCTGACTATTTCCTGGGATGACCCACTGCCTCCGGACCACGAAAGGAGTTGGAGATCACTTCGAAGTGAGCTCAACAGTCTGCAGGACATAAAAATTCCACGACATATTTTCACTCAGCGGACCCCGAAATCAGTCCAGATCCACGTGTTTGCCGACGCGTCTCAGAAGGCATATGGAGCAGCAATCTACGTGCAATCCACCTTTCAAGATGGACAGGTGGTCATCAAACTGTTGTGCGCTAAATCTAGAGTGGCTCCGCTTAAGACTCAAACTTTGCCGAGGTTGGAGTTGTGTGCAGCGTTGATGGGCGTCCAGTTAGCCTCTAGAGTGAAAAGAGATTTGAAATTCGACAACCACACAACATTCTTTTGGACTGATTCGGAGATTGTCCTCGCTTGGATCAACTCATCCTCATCATCTTTCCAAACATTTGTGGCGAACAGAGTGGCAAGAATCCAGGAGGGATCACTAGCTTCCCAGTGGCGTCATGTGCGATCTGCGGACAATCCAGCTGACGCATTGTCGCGTGGCCTGCCTGCTCGATCATTCGCCTCATCGAGCCTCTGGTTTTACGGGCCACTTTTTCTGCATGGAAGGGAAAGCCTGTGGCCGACACCATTTCGGAGGACAATTGACCAGGTTTCGTGTAATGACTCCTCAGAGCTAAAGAAAAATCAGCCAGAGGTGACGGTCGCTGCCGTGTGTAGCCCGAATGACACAATATATGGGATAAACCACAGAAATTCATTTGTGGCCTTGCAACGGATAGTTGCATACATGCTCCGGTTCACCCGACACTTAAAAGAGCCAAAGGCAGCTAGGCCGACGCACGTTGTTCTGACACCAGCAGAATTGGAGAGTGCATTAGTTGTGATCATCCGCACAATACAGCAGGAGGACTTCAGGGACGACCTCGCTCACTTAAAGAAACATAATACAGTAAAAAAGGATAGTTCGTTGGTTGGTCTATCGCCATTCGTGGACAAGGATGGAATCATCAGGGTTGGTGGCCGCCTGGAGGCCTCGTCACTATCATACGACGCTAAACACCCCATGCTTGTCCCATATAATGACCCAATAGTAAAATTGCTCATGCGAAGCATTCATGACCGAAATCTTCATTGTGGTCCACAGGCCTTGCTCGCTCATACCAGGCAAAGATTTTGGCCAATCAAAGGAAAAACAATGGCTAGAGCAGTCGTACAACATTGCATAACCTGCTGTAAGGCACGACCAATGCTCATCAAACAAGTGATGGGTAATCTACCTGACACCAGAGTTCAACCAGCACGACCGTTCATAAATACTGGTGTCGATCTTTGTGGTCCATTTTGGGTGCATTACAAGATTCGAGGCAAGAAGCCACAAAAGGCATACATTGTGGTCTTCTGCTGTTTTGCCACAAAAGCCGTGCACCTGGAACTCGTTACTGACCTATCAACAGATGCATTCATTGGTTCACTTCATCGATTTCTGGGACGAAGAGGACACTGCGAAAAACTTTACTGCGACAACGCAACAAACTTTGTCGGCGCAAGGAATAAATTGGCTGAACTCGAACCATCCATTTGCTCACCAATGGCACAAGAGAACATTATCAAGGCGTGCAGCAATAAAGGAATTGATTTTAAATTCATTCCACCAAGAGCACCTCATTTTGGAGGTCTGTGGGAGGCTGCAGTTAAATCCGCAAAACATCTCCTCATGCGTAGCCTTTCAACCGCTTCCCTCACATACGAAGAGTTAGAAACAGTCATAATTGGTGTCGAGGCAGTTCTAAATTCCAGACCAATTTGTCCGATGTCATCTGACCCAAATGACCTAACAGCCCTGACACCGGGCCATTTCTTGATTGGTGAACCATTGACTGCACAGATCGATGTCAACGCCCAGCCCAACACTTCGAGCCTGCTGCGCCGTTGGGAGTTGGTGAGAGGTTTAAGGCTGGAGTTTTGGAGACGATGGTCAACAGAGTACCTGAACCAACTGCAACAAAAACGAAAATGGACTGATCAAGCGACCAACATCGAACCGGGCATGATGGTGGTGATAAAGGAAGATGACCGTCCTGTTCAAAATTGGCCCCTTGGACGCATAATCAAGACGTTTAAGGGAAATGACGGAATGGTGCGTGTTGCAGAGGTTAAAACTGCAGCTGGCGCTAGAACAAGGCCAATTCACAGATTGGCTCCGCTACCCGTGGGAGATTACCTCAAGCCAGAGGAAGAGCCAACACATAATTTGTCACCTGATTGGAAAAACATCCCAGGGCCATCATGGCGTCAGCAGATGGATGAGGAAGATCAATCTGACAACAAGAACAATCCATCCACTGAGGAAATACCTAAAAAGCGACAAAAATTGACAGCATATCCAGGGATGCTCACTATCATAGTCGCCTTGCTGCTTCTACCGCTAGTTTTGGCATCACCAGTTCGTATTACGAAATTCAAGAATGCACCAGGCATTCATTTTGAGCAGATTTCAACTATTCAACCCATAGCAGCCGAGTGGAATTTAATAATCTACTACGACATTAAACCCATTTGGAAGGGCATAGCGGCTATGCACACCGGGAGAGAAGCTTTACAACATTTGTGTGGATCAATTCATCAGAACTCTTCCTGTCACGCCCTGATCAAACAATTTGATCATGTCATTAATGAGCTAGAGCTTAATGAGATCTTCTTGACCAGGAAACGTTCTAAACGAGGCGCCATTGATCTGATCGGCAGCATCGCTCACTCACTTTTTGGCATTTTGGACACAGAATATGCACAACAAATGGCCAACACCATTGATCATGTTAAGGCAAATGAGGATCACCTCCTTAGTCTTCTCAAGAACCAGATGTCAATCATTGATGCTACCATCAACATCATTAAAAGGGATCAGGCACAAGTCAACGAAACCTTTGGTGACTTGGAAAAACAAATCAATGACATGGCGCATAAGATCCAGGAGCATGATCTTCAAGAATATCAACAACGGCTCTCACAGTTGGTGACCACCTTGTCTATTCAGCTGACACTCAGAGCCTCCAGCTTGCAAAGGGTGCAAGCTCTGCTAATAGACGTTCTCATTGACACCCACCATGGAAAACTCAGCCCAATGTTGTTACCAGTCGACCAAATTCAACAGGAGGTCCGCAAAATAAAGGCTCATTTAGCACCACCGCTCCAGCTACCAATCCAGGACAACGATCCAACCAAGTTTTACAAATTAATGTCGATAAAAGGAGCCGCCACCAAGGATTATTTTATCTTCAACATAAAGTTGCCATTGATCACCCAAGAGCGACTTCACGTATTCCGTCTCACACCAATTCCAATGATAGTTAACAACACCATGATTGCCATCAAACCAAGGATCTCGTTCTTGGCTATAAACAATCTTAGGGACAAATATCTACCAGTTACATCCGAGATGCTCCAAAATTGCATTGAGAATTCACCAGACTACCTCCTGTGTCCCAGCATACAAACCATTCATACATCCGTATCCAGCTACTTGGCATGTGAAGTGAACCTGCTCAACAAAAACAGCAATGCTGTCTGTCCCTTAACAAAACTTATTGACGAATACATGTGCGTGAAACTACAAAAGGTCAATCATTGGATATTCGCAGTTAAGGAACCAACCACTCTCAATGCAGTCTGCGGTGCCAATAACTTTCAAGTTACATGAGAATATGCTGGACTCTTGGAACTTCAATCTGAGTGCTCGTTAAGAAACAACCAACTGCAGCTGAGCAGCTATAGCGTTTACAACACCACCAGTCAATTATCCTACATATCATTTACAAACTTAAATATCTCTTCAGATTTACCGGTTGTGGGAGCCTTCAGAGTTCACAATGCTACTCCTTATGCTGCCGATGTCAATGATCTTGCAACACTACAGCAATTATTAGCAAGCCAGCAAAATTCTGCACTACCTAATGAAATTCAGCAGCCGCTTCACCATCCTCTAGCAATTGGCTATACGACCTTCACTCTACTCATCATACTCACCATAATCATCTGCTGGAAGTGGCGAGTTCAGTGGCAGGGACGCAGTGAGTCAAAAAATTCAAGACCGACACCAGCGCCAAGAAACTCTGTGGATGCAGATTTCACCGTCAACGTGTAATCAATCAGTTGAGGAATCCCTCAACGGGGGGCAGGAAATGTATAAATACATCACCATTTTAGTTGAATAAATCATATAGATTAATAAAATTCCTAAATTTCAAGTCATTCCTAAATTTCAATGTTTCTTAAATTTCAATCATACACAAGCGAAATACATTGTATCAAAATTAAAATCATAAAATTCCAATGCAATGTATCTCGCTTCATGAAAAATGCTTACGTATCTTGCTTCACTACAATGTATTGTAAACCAATTCCTAAGCCATGCAAGTTTCCACATGCAGACATATCGTCAGCATTTTAATCGTCTTCTAATCTAAACACATTGTCCATCCATCTAAAGTAAGCATACATGTGCACAATTGATATTTGATATATGTTTTGAGCTCGAGTGCAGACATTGTCACGCGTGGATTCCACTTGAATCTCGTCAGCGTTTTTATGAACAAAGTTGTTAACCTGAACAAACTATCGAGCGAGTGGAATTTGCGTGCTATGCACTCTTTATGTATTTAAGAGTTGGAAAGAATAAAATAAATGTCATTAGTCATTTTGAAATTCAAAGTGTGTGGTTTTAGTTTTGTGTTTAGTTTTTGTGGTGTTCAAGACCTTTTGTGGAGGTGCACACGTTCAAGTGCGTGCACACGTTCAATAAAGAATTGATTGGCTCAAGGTGCTCCCGTGTCATTTTTAAAACAAATTGTTATTCGCGTAAGGCTAATTGGTTAAAGTGCCAATTAGCTCTCGTCGCTTTAATCAATTGGTTTGGCACCAATTGATAATAGCCACAGCACTGCTGTGACTTGCAAGGATCAGGTTAGCGCGTGCAGTCAATTGGTGTTGCACTAATTGACTTAGTGTTTGCAGGCGTCGTTAAAGGCTAAATTGTTATTTCGCGTAAGGCTAGTTGGTTAAAGTGCCAATTAGCTCTCGTCGCTTTAATCAATTGGTTTGGCACCAATTGATAATAGCCACAGCACTGCTGTGACTTGCGTCGAGTCCAACAAGGATCAACTTAGCGCGTGCAGTCAATTGGTGTTGCACTAGTTGGCTTAATGTCGCGAGCGTCTTGAAGGACCCGACAAGTCCCTTTCCTAGAGGGAGGGGAGAGGGGAAGAGGAAATGCCAGAAAAGCGATCCCCCAGCCCAGCGCCCCCGGCTGCTGTGAGGACTGCCCGAGCATAATGTGCTACCTGGTTCCATTTGTCAACCGATTCGAGCATCACCGCAACTATATTATCCGGGGTGAGCTCTCCCGTCTCCCTGTAGAGTTCCCTTCGCAACCTGACCCATTTTGTACACGCAAAAAATGTGTGGTAGGCATTGTCCTCCTCTCCTGGGCAAAACCGACAATCGGGAGACCGTGACTTACCGATCTTGGGCAGGTAAGACTGAAAACACCCATGCCCGCTTAAAAGCTGGGTCAGATAGAAGTCAGTCTCACCACGCCTTCGATTTAGCCACGGTCTCACATCCGGGATGAGGTGCGCAGTCCACCTTCCCTTCGTGCAATTCACCCAAGACTGCTGCCAATTGTTGAGCGAGCGCTGTCTCTCCTCACGGACAACTATCTCCCTCGCATCCTCATTTTGGCGCAGGCAAATAGCGTGGCGCTCTCAAGCAAGGAGGGTAACAGGTATCACGCCTGCAATCACTCTCACCGCCGAGTTGGAGATTGTTGGATACGGAGATGCAATTCTCAGTGCTCCTCTTCTCTGTACCTGTGCCAAACGTTTTCGATATACCTTCTTGCTGAGAGCGGCGCCCCATACCTCTGCTCCGTACAGTAGCACTGAGCCTACAGCACTCATCAAGAGGCATCTTCTTGATGGGCTGGCTCCCCCTATGTTGGCCATAAGTTGACTCAGAGCCGATATTCCCGAAACAGCCTTCTCAGCCGTTGCCCTGTTTTGCTCAGAGAAAGTCATCTTCGAGTCGATCAGTAGCCCCAGGTACTTCACTGATGGCTTCGATTCGACTTATATATCTCCAATACTGATCATCCTTACTCTAGGGATTCTCTTTTTTGTCAAGATGATCAGTTCGGTTTTCTCCAGTGCTAAACTCAGCCCGCGAGCAGTCACCCAGTCTCTCACTCGGCGCATCAGCATACCTAGCCTAAGTTGTGCTTGTTCAACGGTGCGTCCAGCGACCAGAGCCGCAACATCATCCGCATAGCTGACCAAGTGCGACTCATCTGGCATCTCAAGTCTCAGTAGCCCGTCGTAAAGCACGTTCCACAGGTCCGGACCAAGGATAGATCCCTGGGCAACACCCGATGTAATTTCCATCCTTCGTTGGCCCTGTGTCGTGTTGTAGAGCAGGCTTTGGTCCTTTAGGAAGTTCCTCAAAAGCCGCATTAGATATTTTGGAACTTGAAAAGAGTTTTCCAGCGTGTCCTGAATATCCACCCATCTAGCGGAGTTGAAGGCATTCCTGACGTCGATTGTCACCAACAGGACAATCCGTCGCTTGGTGCGAATATATGCCTCTACCTTTTGGACCGCGCTCACCACCTCTGCAATCGCATCAATGGTAGAACATCCTGCTCTAAAGGCCTACTGCCGAGGAGATAGTTCCCCAGCTGCACGAATCGCGTCAGTGAGTCTTCCCTTGATGAGTTTCTCTAGCACTTTTCCAGCCGTGTCCAGCATGCATAACGGGCGGTATACAGACGGCGATTCGGGATTTCCCTTCCCCTTGCTGATCAGCACGAGCCTCGCCACCTTCCATTCTACCGGGAAAACCCCGTCCCGTAGGCAAGCTGGGCTGTGCTGAGCAGCAAGTCAGGACAATGGCGATAGACGAGCCGCAACACCTCAGCTGGAACACCATCTGGACCTGGAGCCTTCCTCGCTTTAAATGAGAGGACTGCCTCCTCCAGTTTCAGCTGTGTGAAGAGTGGGCATCCTACTGCTGTTTTCCCATAGACATCGTCAACACGGACGGGATGGGCGGGGGAGAGTGCCCGCACTATCGCGTCCATCTTTTCCGCGTCATGTATACAAGGCTTCCGTAGGGCACCAAGTTTCCCTATGACCAGCTTGTAGCCAAGGCCCTACGGATCCTTGTTCACATTGTCCACTAGGTCTTGCCAGCGGCGAGCCTTGCTACTGTAGATCGGTTCGCGAAGGCATTTCCTGGCCGACTTATATGCTGCCACCTGGTTACATGCCTCGTCACGGTTCCGCGCCCGTTAAGACTCACGTCGCAGCTTGTGACACTCCCTCCGCTTTTCAGCGATTTCAGTTGACCACCAGTACACTGGGGGCTTGCCGTGCCGGGGTCTTCGACGGGGCATAGAAGCGCAGCAAGCAGTCGTAATGATGCTCATAGTAGAGTCCACCATGTCTTGAGCTGCCAGTTCTTCCGTCCCCTCCGAAGCTCCCTGCAGCGGCTCACCTGCTGTGAGAACCTTGACAAACCTCTCGACGTCCATCCTTCCGATGTTCCATCCAGTTGTAGAAGGCCGAGAGCACGGACGTCGGGAGACAGCATCACTTATCTCAAGCAGAATGCACTGATGATCACTGACTGAGTAGTCCTCTAATACTTTCCAGTTGTGTATCCTCCGTACTAAGGACTCCGAGGCGAATGTCACGTCCGGTATGGTTCCTTCACAGCCAATACGGCGGAAAGTCGGCGTGTTTCCGAAGTTTACTACAACGAGGGCCGTCTTGGCCGCCATTTCCAGGATTCGTTTTTCCCGCGGATCCGTCTGAGGCATGCCTCATTCGATTGCTTTAGCATTGAAGTCGCCCCCAACGAGCACTTTGCCCTCTGCGTTCGAGACAGCGCCCTCCAAAGCATTAAGCTGGGCTTGGAAAGATGATATCGACTTATTAGGCGTTAGGTACACACTAACGAAGGTGATCCCTGAGTACCGACCCCACACGAAACCGTCCCCCCGTCCACAACTCTCCGCTTGAAACTCACTGTTCCGAACCCAGATGGCGATAGTACCAGTTTCATCAGAATACCATAATGAAGGACTTTTTTTATGGTGTTGCTCACTCAGCATCAAGAAGTTGGCTTTCATGTCCCTCGCAAACTGCTCAAGCAGATTTTGGGCGGTTGAACTGCGGTGTAGGTTTAGCTGCAGGACGCGGGTCATCGAAGCTCTGATTTTGCCTTGACTAGGGCTACCTGGAACACCCAGATTTTTTCTGATCCCAAGACGTCTCCAAAATCAGGTTTTGGATCAGCATCCTTGCAAAGAATACAGCGTGCCTCCTTCGTACACTCTTTTCTTTTATGTCCCATTTCACCGCATTTGTAACATAGAGAACTCCTATCGGATCCTTTGCATACTTGTGTGGTGTGACCATAACCAGGGCATTTGAAACATTGAAGAGGCGTTGCTCTTCCCCGTATCCTAGAGACAACCCACCCTATTCGTACTTTGCCCTAGTTCAGGAATTGTTCGGCGTCCTTTTCGGTCAAGTCAGCTATGGCCATGCGTTGTCCCCTGTTGTTTTCTGGTGTCAGTCTCGCTTTGATCCTTCCCATGCTAGGGAACTCCTTTTTGATGGCCTCTTCTACCTCGGCCAGATCCGTCACGCAGTCTATGTCTCGTATTTCGATCGTTGCCATCGGCTCGAGCGGGGCTATAGTTGCGCTTTTGCCGAGGACTTTCTTGACTGCGTCACAGAATGCTTCTTTATTGCCGGCCTCTGCTCCGAATTCGACCAGTATGTGGCCCGACCGCATTGGTCCTACTGCTTTAATGGCAGTGTTAATGTCTTCGGGCCTTACGTCCCGCAGTACCTCCGGTTAGGATCCCGCAGTACCTCCGCGTAGGATCGGCCATCTTGGGGCCTTACAAGCAGTCCTGCTGCCGGGGTCTTCGTCGGGGCTTCCGCCTCTCCTGTTTTGCATCAGGTCCTTTTTGTAATTGGGCGTCCTTGCGAACTTTACTTTCCAGCACTTTTTGGAGGAGTTTCTTTGCGGCTTTCTTCGCTCCTTTTGTAAGCACTGTCTGGAGCCCCTGATCTGGTGCTCCACGCCCGTCAAGTGCCTCTTCCTTCCTCCTTTTATCCCGATCTCCTTCGATTGGGATAGACGCCATTCTTTTATTGACGTTTAATAGTGGAGCTATCGGCGTGTCGCCTTTAGATTTCGCATGCTTGGGATATGTATTCCTGGCAAGGAAATACCTTGAAGTGAGCATATATGTTCTGCGCATGCCTAGAGATACTTAGCAAATCTTGCCATAGTGTGCTTACATCTACGGCTGAAAATCGTACGTTGCGATAGTTGTGTCATGATGTGCCATAAGCCGTAACTGAAACTCTTTGCAAATATCTTTGAGTCATAAAATACCATCATTCGTATTTATTTTTGTTTTCGAATTTTCCCACAAGTAGAGTATAACCTAAACAAATTAGCACTAAATTTGATTACAAACAACATTTCCTTTTTTCAGAATTCTGAGTTATGGAAACATTTGATCCATTTAACATGATCTACGCAACCTACATCTTTAATTGCTGTATAAAACATAAACAGTCTCCATACTTTTGACCGTTCTAGAACTGGAAAATTTTGTGCAAAACCCAAAATGTTTCAGCATCATTTAATAAATTGAGTGAAATCGCACATAGTATAAGTATGTGTCGCTGGGCTGTGTTTAGAAACCACTGTGTCACATATATGTGACGGTTGGTAGCGAGCGGGTTAAGTTATGGAGGTTTTGTATTTCAAGTACAAGAGGTTTTGGGCTCTATGGTACGCCAATTTTTTTAATTAATAGAGGTTTTTACTTTTTCGAGGCTTAAGTAATCGAGTTTCTACTTTACTTTGTTTCATTTTTCCGACTAGGTGAGGCATTGTGGTATTGTCCCAATTTCTTTTCATCTGTTTTGAATTCGTAACACAAAAGTCATTGTTTCCTCTCAATATTTTGTAGTGCGACTAGTAAAATCAGCCGTCATGGGCTAAAAACAATATTTAATATTGTGGCTATAGGTCACCTACCTTTTCCTGTCATGAATTTATCTATTTTCCACAATAAATTTAACTTGTAACAGCTTGCCTTAAAAGCAACCGACAGCTTAGCAGCTAAACAGACAGCGTATCAGCTAAAAAGACAGCTAATCGGACAGCACGTCGCTAAATAGATAGCTTCTCAGCTTAACGGACAGCTACCAGGTAAGAGATAGTTGGTCGGACCATCGAAGATCGTATAATATAATTTAAGCATTTTTGTAGGGAGTACATATACTCGTATATTCACTGGGCTTTTTCAGACGCAGCGTTAAAAGTGAGCGTTAAACAGGTTATATGGGGAAGAAGAATGAGAGGCATTGAGGGGACCTGATGGTAAAAACAAGCCAACATTTTGTAGGGTGACCGAGCGTAACGCACATACACAAACGCATTTTGTTGATCATTTGGTGGGGGAAATTTATACAAACGCCGGTAATCATTCCGAATTTAACATTCGGTGAAGAAGGTAGTCGTCATGAAACAATTTGCGTGCAAAAATGGATGCGTGGACGCGAGAAGCTACGCGTTATTCAATAAATTTATAAAAGCGGAGGCCATGTTCAATTTCAGGAAACAACACGACGAATATCTCGATTTCAATAAAGTTCAATTGCCTATTGTAAATCCATAGAAAATTAACAGTACGCATAATCTTTATAGAATCGCATTATAATATGCCAGTTGACAACACAACAAGAAAAATATGCGACTTAAAAGGATATTAATATTTGGAATATATTTGTCAGAAAGCGAAAAATCACGGAGGTTCTAATAAATCCAATAGAAGTTTGAATCGACAAACTTTAACAATCATAAAATACATTTTTCATTCCAGTTTTTGTTACCTCGTGCACAATTCAAGGCTAAAACATCAATTCTCAAGCGCTTATCTCTCTGTCTTCGCTTTCATGTTGTTCGCACGACGTTTAACGATCAAATGATCCTTTTGACACATACACTCGCAAGACGTGTATCGTATACAAAAATAGGTTGGCTGAACTATGCAACGTGTAAACATAAGGGCGTAAGCGCGAAACCTGTTTGGATATGGGTTTTTACCATTCCCGTGTGAAAGAGCCCACTAGGAGTCATACTGAAAAAATAAAGTATAAAATTTCCTTTTTTAAGCGCTATTTATTATTAAATTTACTATCAGAAAACTTAAGTTGTAGCTTTTAAGAAAACTTAAGTTGTAGCTTTTAAGAAATTTAAGAGTCCCATTTCGATTTTATACGCAAAAACGTAAAATTTATAAAATGAACTTTTTTTTTTTCTTTAAAAGCCGTTGGCCCTTGCTTAATTGTGTGAGCAGACGCGTTTCGACTTCTTTGAGTCATCTTCAGTGTCTCAAGGATGTGTTGAAGGGAACGACTTTATATAGTCGTAGGATGGGTAATTAGCGAATGGGTAATAGCGGATGGGTAATTAGTGGATGGCTAATGAGGTCAGGAAGTAAATTACTCAAGTGTTAATTATACCAGGTAGAGGGATATTATGTTTTTGTTTTTTTGCTTGTTGGCTGTCCGTTTGTTCTGTTTCATCTCGTTTCCATTTTCGTCTAAGAGTGTGGTCTAGGACTGAGGAAATTGCGTCGGAATTGGTAACAAGTTATTCGTTGATAATGTCACCGTCTGTCTTTCTATGTTTATAAATTTCAAGCCTTTCTAGGATGTCAAGTCTCGGTCCTTTGCTTTGTTTGTGTAGCAATTTCATAGAGTTTGTCATAGCGTCAGGCTCCTGTACGTGGTTTTGTAGGTGCGTCGCATAATTGGAGTCTGCCATGTTGTATAAGAAAGATTGTAGGTACTCTTTGTATCATGTCGTTAGTTTTTGTGTTGTCCTTCCTAGATATACCATGTCACAGTCCTTGCATGTCAGTTTGTATATGCCGCTGTTTTCGTATATCGATGTGTCATTCAGTTCTGGTTTCAGTTTGTTTCCAATGTTGTTGTTCGTTTTGAATGCAGTTTGCAATTTATATTTCCTAAGGAAGTTACATACGAGTACAAGCTATCAAACTTCCTTAGGAGAGAGTACCGGTAAATACATAACAATTTACTTAGTCAACTCCTGATTTTATTCTCATTTTAGGTACTGTTACAGTACTGACCCAAATAAAAGTTCATTTATTTGTTTTTTTAACTTAGATAGTATTTTTCAGTTCTTTGATACACGTCTTTAGAATTAATTGAATCTGCGTCAATTAGTGTTTACATACTAGAAATTTTCAATAACCTTTTGTCATACACATTTTGCTGGTCTTAAACTCAAACTAAAACAGTTCCTAGCGACAATGCCTAGAAAAATTTTATTTGATAGAAAAGTGAATACGAATGCAAGCGAGAACTCTTCATATTACGCCTATCATAAAATATTCCCTACAGATTTAGAAGAAAGTCGTTCTGATGGTAATTTAATGTCTGTCTTTTGAGACAAGTATTAATATAAATTTTTTAAATTTAGCTTCAAATGTGAATGAAGGAGAGATTCAAAGTATTGATGGCGAACAGCAAACGTCGAATGCCGAAGCACTATGGATTCTACGAAATTCTATATCGTTTGAAGACAGGATCAGGAACTGGGCTTGTGGCGCAGCAATTAATCATACAGACATCAATAGTTTGTTGAAAATTCTATCAGAATAGTGTCATTTCCCCTTTAGGGATGCTAGGTGTCTGCTTGAAGCCCCAAAGTATACTGAACAACATTTTATTGAAACCAAAGATATTGGTCAATATATTCACTTTGCAATGAACGATTCATTGCTAGCATGTATTCAAGCTAAAATGCACACAATTGTGATAAAAGATATTACCCATTTTCAGATTTCCTTTAACATTGATGGAATACCTTCTTCTAAAATCAGTGGCCATAGTTTATGGATAATTGCTGGATGCATAAATATTCTTGACAATTATATTTTTCCTGTAAGAATATTTAAGTCCTCTGGTAAATCTGAAAATTTTAATGCAGTAAACGGTTTCTGGACGATGTATTACAGCTCGTTAGAGTTGGGATTGCCTTTCAATCAAAATCATATAAAATTAATATACATTCATTTGTATGTGATGCTCCAGCAATGGAAGCTATCAAGCACGTAAAAGGTGGTGGTTACTTATGTTGCCAATAATGCGTCAGCAAAGGTCAACAATTTAGCACAGCTAGTGGGACATCTAAAATAGTGTACCCAGAAGTGGCTGCGCCTTGAGAGATGATTAGACTTTCAGAAACAGGACAACTATTAATGGCGATATTGATTTGAGTCATCATAGAGGCTCTCGATCTATTTTAGAAAAACTGCCAATTGATATGACCAAACAGTTTACAATCGATAAAATGCATGCAGTTGATAAGGGTGTATGCAAAAAAATTGTATCCATTTTACTTGGGAAACCACATAAATGAAAATTGGCAAGTTACCAAGTTTTAAATGTCAACCAACGATTGGGAATACTGAAGAAATACTCTTGCTCTGAATTACAACTAAAAATTAGAACTTTAGAATACGCACCACATTTCAAGGCCTCAGAGTTTAGAGTATTTTCACTCTATTCAGCACCTACTATATAGCGTTGAGAGGAATCATAAGTTCTGATACGTACAAGCATTTCTTATGGCTTAACCTCGCAATTAAAATCTTAACGTCGAAAGATTCTTACTATGAATTTAATGAATACGGCAAAGATTTGCTTTTGTTTTTCGTGCGTCAATTTCCTAAAGTGTATGGCTTAGAACATATTACATACAACGGTCACAGCTTAATTCATATAGCACAAGATGCATACAATTTCGGTCGATTAGATTTAAATTCTTGCTATACGTTTGAAGCGTTTATAAAGGTTATGAAAAGACATGTTCACTCACAAAACAGGCAACTAGAACAAAATAAGAACAGAATTATGGAAGCTCAAAACAACAACCAATAGCATAAGACCAATATTTTGCGTTCCGATAATCCAATTTTTACAAAAGAGTTTGCTATGAACAAGTACAAAGTTTGCACCCTGAAATCTTTAATTATAAGAGCTGGAACCTCAAATGTACCCTGTATTATTCTTAAGTCTAATCAGGAGATATCAAGAGTAAAACGGCTTGAAAAAACTCATAAAATAAAGACTTACGGCCAAAAGTTCTGCAATGCGAAACCGTTGAACAATGAGCCTCATGATTTAGCAGAGTTTGCAATGCTCATAGGAGCGTTTGGTTCAGGAATCTTAAGCTACGAGATTTCAGAAGCAAAAAAAATACTATGCAAAATGTGCTGTTTTCCTTATGAAAATCATCTTTTCTTCGTATCTCCGTTGATTCACACCAAAAGCTTCATATATCGAAAACCAAACAATTATTTTTTTTAACGAAACGATTAAGCAAGCTAATGAGAAATTAAAACCGGATTGAATGAGCTTAGTAGCTTAATTTGAAAAACCAATAAGCATTTAATGTTTTCATCGTATTAAACTCGTAAATTTTATTCTTTATACGAATATAAATTCTATTCTTAACATAATATAAGCCCAACATGTAGCAAAAATAACGAAAGTATAAATAAAGTCTCAAAATTGTTAATTAATTCACACGTGTCTATCATTATTGGGTTTGTTGGTGACTTGACACCGACTCTACTCCGACCCTTTTCTGCACAACGGACCCTGTCGCAAGCCTGCTGGAAATAACGTTGAACTTGCAACGTGACATTTCTTTCTGTCTCGTTGAAAATTGCTCCCATGATATCTGTTAATGATTCATATTGTATCTATTTGATAAAGTTGTAAAGAAAACTTCATTTACCTATGACTGCTTTATGTGATGTAAGTTTTTCAATGGAAACTTTTTTGCTTCACGACCGGTGAATGAGACACAGTTTTGTAGCTCTAAATCGTATGCGCTCTTTAAAACTATTAAATTTTCTTTGACAGCTCAACCACCAAATTGTGTTATATACGCTTCCTTAAAAACATCTATTTATACATCGCCCAAAATACAATACGACAGTATGAGGAATTACAAAACGTTCTCGCAATTGGGAATCCGATTCGAATCTTCTATTGAACTCTTGCAGCTCTTCCAAATTTTTTAATGGCAATTTGTTAATTTCCTCGAGAGAAATTCGATTAATTCGGGAACCAGTACATTTGTTTGCCACCTAAAACGTCTTGCATCATGTTTTTTATTTCCTCTTTGAATTGCCTTAGCTCTTATCTGACAATCTTGCGTATCGTGTCACCGTCAACTGTGGAAATTGTTATTGCTGAAATGCTATCCACATTTTCATTTACCGTATGAGGATCACCGACAACTTCCTCCGTAACTGATCAGAACAAATACAGAAAGAAACCATATACAAAAATTCAAAATTTCTGAGAAGTAATAGTAAACACCTGATGGTACAAACTGCATTGGGGAACTGGGAGCATAAATAATTCCATCAGAAATCAATGGAAACTCCGAGAAAACATCAGAGGCTCCTGTGCCTGACACGACACGTGGTTTTACAGGAACAGCTGGTAGGACTTCGCTACAGGAATCAGTTGATCCATCCTCCAACACATCAGGTACTTTTCTTTTTTTGTGAAAGATTTCAATGTTGCGTTGACGTCTGATATATTAACGTTACTCACATCCAAAAGCAACTCCTTCGCTATGAGTGCTTAATCATACGTATCTTGAAAATAAAAACTATGTAAAATAAATTTTCTATGAGACATTATTACTACCATATTTTCTGCGGTTGGTAGCTGAAACATCATATGATTGACAGCTTCCTGGAGAAACTTTATTTGCCTTGATATAGTGCTTCATTAAATTTCTATTAAACTTTACCTATAATAATATATTATTTATATCACAGCACTGGCCTATTATTTAATCATAATATCTCCATTAGAGACCATTAGAGACCCACGATATTGGCAAAGCTAGAATGGTATTATAACATTCAAATTTAAAAACTTGAAACATTTTACGCAGTTTTATTAAAACGAGACCAAACATTTAAACTCGACTAAATGAATTTGTCAGAAGTTTACCGTATCGCTTAGGTTCTGAATTTTAGTGTTCGACTGTGTCTCATTTCAACTGCTGCTTTAGTTCAGATTTAGTACCGAATCACAATATTGTATTGCCTTGAAATTTCAGTACCGTTCAAATACCGATTAAAAACCGATTTTCATGACTGCGTTTCCATCAATCTTGAGTACCGCTTAAGTGCCGATTGAATTTGGAATTTCAGTACTGCATTGTTTCTGAACTTCAATTTTGGTTAAATTATGACTTTCAGTACTGCATTATTTTGAGTTTTCAGTACCCTATAAGCTAATTTTGTAAGAAATATCAGTGTCGTACTGAGTGTCTTGACCGGAATGATAGTTGAACTCCCAGTTCATAATAAATTTCTGTACTGCCTTTTCAATACTTAAAAAAATCTATGCGGGCAGTACTGATTCATGCAGAGCTCTTGCGGAACATTTTATATACTGAATAAGTGATAAATATTATTACTGACTCAGTACTGAACAACTGACGGGATTTGATACTGCTACTATGCTGCAATAGTACCATTAAATACGCGCAAACTTTCACAGTTAAGTTGCAATTTATTTCCGCTTCTATTATTGTTACAGTACTGACCCAAGGAATAATCAAAACAAAATTATAAAAATAAAAGTGCATTTATTTGCATTTTATTTTAGCAAGTATATTTCCGTTATTTTATACATGTCTTTAAAACTGATTAAAGCTGCGTACCTTGGTGTTGTCATACGCGAAATTTTAAATTACCTTTTTTCATATACATTCTGCTGATCTCGAACTCGGTACGTTGGTTGTTTTAATGTAAGGGAGTGAGCGCGCATCGATTGAAGCCACGAGGGTATATTAGAACATGACACATGGAACGAGTTATTGGGAATGTCCTAAGAGATACCCATCATCAGAAAATTAATGCATCGTTCCCGTAAAAATAGTTCTTGCAATGCCTAGAAAAATTAAATTTGATAATAAAGTGAATATGAATATAAGCGGGAAATCTTCAGATCACGCCTATCACAAAATACTGCCTACAGATTTAGAAGAAAGCCGCTTTGATAGCAATTTAATGGTTTGTTTTTGAGACAGGAATTATAATGAAATTTTTTTAATTTAGCTTCAAATATGAATGAAGATGAGACTCAAAGTATATGAACAGCATACGTCGGATGCAGAAGAACTGTCGATTGCACCAACTCCTACATCATTTGGAGACAGAATCAGAAACTGGGCCAGTGGCGCAGCAATCAATCATACAGACGCTGAAAAGTTATTTAACATTCTCTCAGATGAGTGTAATTTTCCGTTTAGGGAGGTGAGGTCTCTGTTTGGAGCCCCAAAGCATACTGAGCAAAATTTTATAGAAAACATAGATACTGGTCAATATATTCATTTTGCAATGAAAGATTCATTGATAGCATGTATTCAAGCTAACATGCAAACAATTGTGATGAATGATATCACCGATTTTGAGATTTCCTTTAACATTGATCGAACACCTTCTTCCAATAGTAGCGACCATAGTTTTTGGATAGTTGCTGTATGCATAAATAATCTAGACCATTATATCCGATAGGAATATTTAAGTCCTCTGGTAAACGTGAAAATTTTAAAGCAGTAATGAAGCGGCTCGTTGACGATTTATTGCAGCTCCTTAGAGTTAGGATTGAAGCTCAATCAAAATTATACAAAATTAGCATACACTCGTTTATTTGCTATGCTCCATTAATGGCAGCTAAGCAAGTAAAAGGGTATGATGGCTACTTTTGCTGCCAATAATGTTTCAACAAAGGTTAACGATTCAGCACTGGTAGTGGAGCATACACAGTCTACCCAGAAGTGACAGCCACTAAAACCGATGGAAAGAAAGAGAGTGTCAAAACCTTCGATGTAAAACTCAATGGGTATGGAATCGCGACGGGAATGCAAACGGGTGGCAGCATATAAGTCAGCCAGGAGATGCCTTCGCATAATGACTAACAGCAGTAAGATTCGTTACTCGAAAGATCTAGTGGACAATGTGAAGATCAATTCATATGACCTTGGCCAAAAGCTAGCTTGGTTCCCAACGCAAGCCCTGCATACATGAAGTACAAAAGATGGACGAGATATTGCAGTACTTTTTGGAGAGTTTTAGAGGCTTTTCGGAGGTATATAGTCATACCAAGCGACAGGTGGTTGTTTTTTTGTTGACACTCGATATTTGGAACGCCTTTTACTTAGCTAGACAGGTGGATATTCTAGATATGCTGAAAACACCTTCCAAGTTCAAGAATATTTTATGGCTGCCAAATGAATCACAACTTACGGCTATTCGGATGATACTGCGGCGTCAGTCGCTGGAAGCACCATCAAATAGGCGCAACTTGGACCAGGTATACTAGTGCGCTGGGTGAGAGACTGGATGACTGCTCGCGGGTTCAGCCTAGCGCTGGAGAAACCGTAGTGGCCATCTTGACAAAGAAGAAAATCCTTAGAGTAAGGACCATCGATACTGGGAAAGTATTGATCAAATTAAAACCATCACTAAAATACCTAGATGAGTTTCTCAGAGCAACAGCTAATAAAACTGCTTCTGGGGTATCAGCTTTGAGTCGACTTATGACCAAAGCAGGGGATCCAACCCCTCAAGAAGACGACTTTTAATGAGGTCCATAGAGTCAGTGGTACTGTACGGAACAAAAATATGGGGCGACGATTTTAGCAAGGATATACTAAAAACGCTTGGCACAGACAAAAAGAAAAAGCACTGGGAACTGTATGTTGCATCGACAGTCTCTGACTCTGTAGAGCTAGCCATAGCAGGCATGATACTCATCGCCATCCTTGCAAGAGAGCACCGTACTATCTACCTGCGTCGAAACGTAGACACGAGTGAGACGGTTGCTCGCGAAGAGATAACCCTCACTGAATGGTTGAAAGCAGCTGGGGACGTCAGGGTTTGGTATCACTTTTCCCACAAATTCTTGGCACCCTATGGTATAGCTGATAGGCTTAGCCCAAAGTAATATATCAAACGGTTTCAAATTGACACGGGAGGTGTTAAGTGAGTAGTCTAGAAGTCTTGCACGTCTGAAAGCCCCACACTCGGGCTTCCAACTATCTGAGTCGATTGACCGCGTCATCTTTATGGTTCTCGCAACGAATACCTTTTTGGGTATCCATCGTTTCTCCATACGATTCATGTGACTACCCTAATGCAACTTCCGCAGTCTCATAATCGCCAAAATTTCATACAACTTTTTCTTTGTTTTTTGTAGCACTACAGCCCCCTTCGAGCCTTTGCTTAGAGATAGCTAGAGAATCTTATGATCATGATCGAATATATCGGCACTCCACAAGATAATATGGTCAGAACCACGCTTTGGCCGCGTGTCCTTCAACCCAATCAGTACTCGGTTGTTTTGAGGTTAGTTTGGTTTTGCAGTTTATTAGGAGTAGGCATTTGTCCCAGCAACAATTGCATTTTGTTCGAATTTATTTTGAAAAACATGTTTCAGTTTTTTTGTTCTGTTTCGTTCAGTGACGAAGCACACTTTTGATTAGATTGCTACGTTAATAAGCAAAACTGTGCGGAGAATTCGGGAGGTTATAGAAATATGATGCCCATTTTTCCTTAATCCTGTTTTCATCAGCGATGATGATGTCGATGTCATCACGGCAGTGCGTGGTCTTGGGCTGATGACCTCGTTCTAGTCTTTTCATTGCTTTGCATGCTTTTCTTTTTTTTTTGCTCGCTAGACTTACATCGATACTTCTCGAAAATTCAGCCACCATTACGTGCCCGTTTTAAACGCGTTTAAAATACAACCATACCGAAAAGAAACCTATATCTACTCAACAACAACACCAAAAATTTGGTCTAATTCGGCATTCCCGATTTTTTTTTACCGACGCGGTACCGAAAAATATACTACTGTAATGCAAACTTCAAAACATCCTGCTCTAATAAAAAAACATCAAAACAAACTATGGTACCGCGTACCGAAACCGAACCGGAAAAAGATAATGTTCAGAGGACAATGAGTAAACCTTACGGAAGGTCACTTACGGCCGCACCCTGCATGAGGGTATACCTACTGCAAAGGAAGGAACTAACTACTGGAAGAAAAAATCGTGGTTTCTTAGCAATTCAGTATAATTTTATTTATTACATGGAAAAATAGTTTTTACTTCTTGAACATTTTTTTGGTCGAAATAAGACTTTGGATTTTTTTAAATGCTTTTCTGAGAAAAATGTTCTTACGCGAAATTAAGATATGACATTAAATTAATACGCAGGTACTGTTCTTCCTCTTTGTGACAATCATCAAAATTCACGCTTTTCCGACCTTCTCAACGCAATTTTTTTCACGTCCAACGTCCAACGTACGCGGATTTACACAGTCGAATGCTCGCCTGTACGATTCACTTTCCCGGCTGCTTTATATGGAGGTGTCGCTGTAAATTTCATGTCAAAATTGGCCGGAACGATTAAAGTGAAACATGGGAGCTGCTTCGGTGCTTTCTACCCGAGTTTGGCTTGTTTCAAGGCGATTTGTCACCAAACAAAGACTTCCGGTTCAATTATCGTAAATTGTGAACGCCGACACTTGTAAATAAATTTATCTACAGAACACGAGCGCTGATGCGATGTTGCACTACAAATTGTTCGAACTAAACCCCAAAAAAAGCTTCTTGTGGTTTTTTTCTTTTTTTGACATTTTCCTATCGAAGCCCTCTTCGTTTCCTAATTTCGTTGGGTGCGAGTCGACAAACAACAAGTGGATATGCAAAGCTGGCACACAATTTGTTGGAATGAGTGAATATTCTTTAAAAATCGGAATTAATTCGATTCCAACTTTCCATTGAATCAGAAAATACAGCTTTGATTTGATCTTCTTGAAATTTTCAAATAAGACCAATAATACAATTTTTTGGGGGAATTCATGATTTGAGTGATTTGTGTTAGTTTGCAACAAAGTGATGACCGTTAAAAGTACAGAAGCAATGGATTTTCTTATAAACGTACATATCTCTTTGACATGTTTCTTGCCTTTATTCGTTACTGTTGACTGCATTTCGCACGTCGGGTACAACACCCTTCTGACATGACCGTAGGTCTGTTTACCCAACTTGTTTCTTACTTTCTTGTAGACTCCGAATTGCAAATATTTCCTTTTTTAAAACTGCATCAAACGATTTATAAAAATATATTGGTTTCCATAAGGAAGATATTTTGTTGGATTTATTTGAAGTGCATCAAATAAGCTGTGAACCACTGTACCTTAGGAGTCAAAATTCGCTCATCTTTGTCAATGATAGTATGATTTCTAAGTTTCAAATTTTCCCCAATGACATCTAATGGGTACCATTAAATGAAATTTGTTCTACCAGTAGTTATATATGAGCCCTTTATATTCTGTTGCTTTCAAAAAAACCTACTTATATTTGCGGGCGAATAGGACACTCTACTAGATCCTTGTGAAATTTTGAGATAAGTTGAATAACATAATGGTTTTCTTTCAAGCCAAGTATTTGATGTACCTGTTATTGAAGTGTTTTTGAGTATTTGTCGGGTTTTGAAATGTATTTAAAAATAATGTAAAATATTCATAGAAAAATTTGTGCGGCAAGAGGTCTAATATTCAGCCGCTAACAAGTGATGATTCATTTATTTATCTCCCTTCAAACGCCTGAAATACAGTTTAAATGTACAGATTTGATCAATAATCATGGCCAAGTAAGTAATGCTTGCAATAAAGGTGCTGGTATCCACGCACACCCCTGTTTTAACCCACAAATATGCTACTAGATTAGCCTAGTCATATCAGAACATTAATACCCGTATAGGTATAATACCAATTTTCTTTCCCAACATCCAATGATTCCCTCCTTAACTTCGACAATCGGCTTTGGCTAAAACCGGAAGAACGCATTTAAACTTTAAAGCTTCCTGTTTACTCTATAGTGATTGTTGGCGCTCCGACCCGCAACCCTTGCTCGCCTGGTTGGACACTGTAAGTGGCCAAGTCGAACTGCATACCTCGCATGCCGAAGGATGTGCAAACATTTCGTATATGGAAGTCATTGGAACTTTGTGAACTATGCGCCTTTATATAATACTCGTACAACCCATGTAGCGGTTTAAAGGAGCTTCTGAAATGTGTCGTTGTAGTCATCTCCTTTCATTTACTTCCTCATCTTCGCAAACAGGCCAAGAGCTCTTTGAAAGTGGGGCCGAGTTGTGAGGCGGGATGGCGTTGGGTGTTATTGTAGAACGAGCTTCCACCCACTTGTTTCCACTGCTGGTCGCAATGGATAACAATGGGCCATAAGAAGCAGATTAGAGGCAGAACATGTACTTCGCTTCCATGGAATTTCCCGGGGAACATCAATAATCCCTTCTAGCGATGCTGTAATTCTCTTTGTAGCCGACTCCCATTCCGACGCTATCATGCTGATGGAAGGAATCTGTGATAAGAAATTTGAGAAGGTTACAGATGACTTTGGAGACGGAGGAATCAGGTTTCGATTAGCGTTTATGCAATACAAAGTAAACAGCTCAGAGCTGATGGGATTCAGCTTCAGGATCTCTTGGATTTGGAGCACACTGGCCTTGATGGGAGGCATCTGCTTTCACAAGGAAGACGGCTGACGTTTTCAAGTTCTCCTTTAATGGATTATTGATTGCATTAGTGACTTCATTGTTTTTATTTCTGCAGATTAAGAAAGTGAATTATTACTTCGTTAAAAAGATGAGCGCCTATGCTTAAGAAGCTATAAAAGTGATCTTTGGGCAAAATATTTACCGATTCTGTTTATGAGAGGGAATCTTTGTCAATAGCACACTTTAATCTGAGGTATGATGCGATGGATTGTCTGTTCCGTTATTAATATTAATGATAAAGCGAAAATGTAATAGATTAATATTGTTATTTCGGTAAGCCGAAAATGCTCCCATCTCTGATGACACTTTACCGTACTCATTAAATTCTAAAAATATTCAAAATAGAACTCTTTTCTTTCCTAAATTTTGCTCATTATGGTGTCCTCGTAATTTACAAATGGTTTTCTTTTTTTTTTGAAAGAATTTTTCTTTCAAGTAAGGCTATCGTTAAGAAGTATTCTTTGGCAAGGCTTTAATTTATTTGTTGCAGAAATATTTAATTGGTTATCAAAGGGCACTAATGAAGGCCTGCTCGTTTCACTTCACTTAATAAAATTAATTACAATTCTATTGAATGAGACTAGGAAACTTAGTCATTGCTATTTAGTAGCAATTTCCTTTGAATTCAATCATCCGTGATGGGTTTTGAGTGAAAATAGGCACCGATCCTGTTTTCGCATTTTTCATTATATCTCTACTCGCACAATACAAAAATGTAAACACACGCTTAGAGGTGCTGACACTTTAAATTTCAAAATATATTAAAACTGATTCTATTGACTAGTAGACGCCTTATGTCTCAACTTTAGGATAATCTTGACGGGTATCAAATGAAAGGTTCGAAATAAGAATTTCCGGAAACAGATTTTTAAACTACATTATCTTGGTCGAGATGTGCTGGGAAACGGAAATGTATGAAAAATGTGTTTACTTACCCCTCATGATTGGACACTTGCGGCCCGAAAAATCTTTAAAAAATAAAAATTGTGAGCCTTATGAGTGCAAAAAAGTCAAATACCCAAGGTCAAAACACACGCAACTTCGTTGACAATGGTATGATTTGTGATTTTCACGTTTCTTGAACGAAATCCATTGCTAAAATTATTATACTGTGAACGAATTGAATCATATTTACAGAAGTTCTAGCCATTCGAACTACATCAACAACTACACACGGCGATACTGTTACGTAAAACTTGCATTTGCCCATGACTTCATAGGTGTGGCTAATATAAAAAGGCTGTCTACATTACTGACCCTGGAGCAAAGCCACATGCTGTTGGCCGTGGAAAAAAGAAGATCAGACTTTGAGTCAACACTAGCCATCATTAGGTTCTGTCCCTGGGACTTGTTTAAGGTAATCGCGAAACAAACGCCTACTAGAAATACTGTGCGCCATATACCGGCATCAACTACTTACCAACATAAACCATTTACAATATGCCATACAACATTATGTTCCAGCCACCATCTTCCTCTATCCACCATCATCTGCTATGCACCATTTGCAATCTTCCACTATCACCTAGTTTCATCCACCAGTATCTGCAATCATTCGCCATCTTCGATTAGCCACCATCATCAGCAATCACACGCCATCATATGCCCTCACCAATGATTCTCCGGCATCAACTACGATCATCAGCAATCGTGCGCCATCATCTGCTCTCATATCATTCCTCATCATCCGCCATAGCAGGTAACAACCGCCATCTACACTCATTATTCACCATCATCGTTCATTATCAGCAATGAGCCATCACTTTCTTTCAACAGCCATCGTTCATCATCATCCACCATCAATAATCTATCATCTGCCACCACCATGATGTGCCCTTAACAGCCATCATCAGCGATAATTCGGTATCATATACCATAATCTGCCATCACCCGTCTATCAATAGCCATTATTCACCATCGTCAGCCATTGCCCGGCATCATCCGCCATCATCAGTAATCATTAGAAATCATCCGCCATCATCATCAATCATTCGGTTACAGAAGTCAGTCAGAACACTTCCATTATATCGTTTTTTGAAAAGAGCTTTGCATTCGCAAGTACTATCGAAATAACAATTCTGTGACCAAAGCTTTGCGGAAATTTAATACTTCACAGTTAAAAATTTTGGGCTATTTTTAATGCTAAATGGGATTACATATATGACGACACCAAAATTTTATTACATTTTAATACAATGAATTACAATTCCTACCACAAACTAGACTTTATTATATTTTAAATTTTAATTGTATTAGTTTTCTTCAATGCGAGGATATTGAAACTTAATCCACGATAGATTGGAATATAATCAACTAAAGATAAAAATTCAACCTTCGTGGCTTATTATTTCCAATACTAAATTATTGAATTCTAAACTATAATGAGATTTAAAAGTATACCAATTTAGATTGACCTTGGGCTATATGTTAATCATAAATTGGTTTACATATATGAGGACACCAAAATTTTATTGTAATTGAATATAATTAAAGTATTACAATCCCCAACATAAACTATACTCTTTTATATTTTAAACTTTAATTGGATTCGATTTTTTCAATCCGAGTATACTGAAACTGAATCCACGATACTTTGGAATATAATCGACTAAAGATCAAAATTCCACCTTCGTGCATTACTATTTTCAATACTAAATTATTAAATTCTAAACTATTTATTCGAACGGATTCAAATTAAAATAAAACTCCAATCCAATGATTAGGGCCAATAAAAAACGTTAGGTTTTTTTTTGTAAATAAATTTTTTTTGTAACAGATATAGCTATATCACAAACTTAAAAATATTCATTGCATTAAAAACTTAAAAACATTCAAAATTATTTATACCAGCGGTTTCCTTAGTGAAAAATAGATGTTTACCTTCATAGCGCATCGTCCAATTATGAAGGATTGACCCTAACTTTTTAATTATTAAAGGATAGTGTGTCAATATGTGATGTTTTGGGAGTATTGGCAACTTCAAATTATTGATAATGAATGAATGATTTGCTATTGAGTCTTCTAATACTTGAATAGAACTCTTCGGAATCCACGGTGAAAATAAAAGATACGATATTTTTAGTAAAGACGTGATTCGCTAGGATTGATCGTAGTAGTCTTTGCGTATAGACGTCTTTTAAATCGCTCCTGTCAAAAGTTTTCAAAAATTAAAATAATTTTTTAAAAACATTAGTCCGAAGTTAATTTTTATCGGAAAAAATCTTATATTGTCGAAGTAATCGACTCAGGAAATTTCTATCGAATATTTTTACTTCGATTGGTAACGAAAAACAAATTCACAAAGAAAATTTCGCCGCTGATATGGAGGAGCCCGACGGCTTCCCACCGTTGGGGCAACCTGGGGAATCGACGAATACGAAACTGGCGATAATCACCAAAAGAAAGCATAACGAAGAAAACTCCGTAGATGGAGGGTGCAAGCTGCAAATAATAGCGAACAATCAACAAATGGCCAAATTGCAGAAAGAAAATCATGAACTAAGGCAAGAGATACAGTCTCTCAAGGATCTTTGCAAGAAAGGGATGAAGCCTCAAAAGACGCAGCCACAAAATCAAGTACAACATGTAACAAAGCCAAAGAAAAGTACAAATCAAGCAATCCCAGAGGAAGTTCTAAATGCTGGTGGCGCCAACGAGGAGGGATTAACCGAAGATATGGAAATCGAAGAAAACATCGGAGGTAATTTTAATCAAGATAATGACGTTAATTTTATTCAATATTTAAAGAACAAAAATAAGGAGAAAAAACCAGCCCGCAGTTCTGCTGGTTCCTCTGAAAAAGCTTCGAACAAGATAGAAAAAGTTCCGCCAATCCGCCGCCGGGAAAGATATGGTTCGGCTATTGGCAACCGAAAATAAACTGGCCAATTTCGAAATCAAAAGAGTTAATGCCGAAAAATTAACTATAAGGACGAAATCACTGGTTGATTTCAAGTCAGCCAAAGATGCGCTGATTTCTGGGGAGGTTCCACACTTCACCTATACCCCAAAAAGTGAAAAGAATCAGACCTTCTTGTTGAAGGGTTCGGACAGCGGAGAGGATACGGTCGATCTTCTTTAGGTGCTCAAGGAGGCTGCACCAGATATTGATTTTGTTTCAGTCAAAGCCTTTGCGACAAGAAGGTCGACCATAGAAAGGAAGAATTTACCACTTTTCCTGGTACAAATTGCAAATAAGAGCAGTCCAAGTGCCCTTCAACAAATAAGGTACTTGAATTTCAGAGTGGTGAGGTGGGAACGCCTCCAGAAAAGAGAAGTCAACCAGTGTTACTGGTGTCAAAGATTTGGACATTCGGCTGCCAATTGTACCATGCACTATCGTTGCGTTAAATGCAAAGACGTTCATGCTCCCGGTGAGTGCAAATTGGCTTAGACGGAGCCTAAAGAAAAATTATACTGCGTTAACTGCGGTGTTTTTGGTCACCCAGCATCATATCGAGGATGCTCCCGATATCAACATGCAAAAGTTAAATTTGCTCCAAAGCAAACACAAGTACACCGTAATATAATACCTTCCAACTTCGTCAAGCCCGGAGTATCATTTGCATTCGCCGCTGGAGGACCAGCAGAAAATGCTGGAAATAATGTAAATAATGTAAGTGGCAATAATGAGCTGCTTCTCAAAATTTACCAGCAACTTAATTCTTTATCGAAGAGAATCGACAAATTAACTTTGCTTTTCAGCGTTTAGGTCTTTCAAATGCCTAATAATAACTTGTCATCCAGTCATATTCCCATGGATAGGCTTCGCCTCATATCGATCAACGTCAACTCTATCGTTGCTATACATCGACGTGATTATCTCCTTGAATTCATTGTCAAGCAAAAGCCTGACATCATACTTCTCACTGAAACCCACCTCAAGTCATGGCATTCCATGGAATTCAAAGATTTTGCATTCGTAAGAAACGATAGGGTAATAGGTGATGGGGGAGGTGGCACCAGGATATTGGTTAGAAGACCCTATTGTTTCCAAAATATTGAAAAAGTCGAATTCAAAAACTTTGAATTTCTTGAAGTGTCCGTCATCAAAATTTCACTGCCAGGTGGGGATAACCTCTTCGTTATCTCTGCCTATGCAACTGGTCAAAATGTTCTCAAGTTTAAGGAAGAACTCAATTCCTTGTTTGAAATACTCGAATTGAACAGGCTGCATAATTATTATATTTTTGCCAGTGACCTGAATGCCAAGCATACATCATGGCTAAAAACCACCAATAATCCAAGAGGTGTATTCCTGAAATCATAGATAACAGAGAACCAAATTGAATACAGGTGCAACCTATATGGGTCGGAGTTCCCAACATACCCTAGGACAAATTCATATTTGGACCTTTGCATTGCTGACGCAAGACTTGAATTCAGCTTTAATAGTCCTCAACGGAAACTGCAGGTGCTTCCTTACGATAGCGACCATAACGCAATCGTAATGGAAATCAATCATCAAAGGGATGATTTCTTCCTCATTCCAGTTCAACATGAAAACCATCGGTTGAATTTCAAAAAAACAGACTGGGGAAAATTTCAAAAGAAGTTTAATCGGGAGTACCAGAAGCAATGTCCCTCTTCTGATGATGGCAACGCTTGCTCAATGGTTCCTAATAACAGAAATCTAATTGACAATGAAATAGATCTCTATTTGTCGAAGTTAGAGAAGCTGACGTTGAAAACGATTGAGAAAGTTGTTCCCAAGATATAACATCGAAACAATATGGAAGGATATGAAACACCAACCATCACAAAGTTGAAAAGATTGAAAAGCCTTCTTCCCACCCGCGTCAACAGTATTTATCGACGATTTTTGGACTACAACCATCCCTCGTTGGCTTTGTTGAAATTACACCTGAAGAATGTCCGGAACTTAATCCGTTCATACTTCAGGAGTGAGGTCAGCAATCAATGGGCGGAAAAAGTGAGGGGTATTAGCCCATAGGACCCAGATGGCGTTTTCGCGAAAGTGAAAAGCTTATTCCGCAGGAAGTCTCAAATGAAGGTATCGAATCTTGAAGTCACTAGTGATGAGATAAATCTTCTCGATAGAGCTGGTATCGAAATTGATAGTTCGACTCCAGATAGAAATGGAAACAGGATTATATGTGATGGATTGCAGAAACTTGCCCTGATTGGAACACATTTTGAATTGGTTCATCTGCCAAACCCAGAGAGAAGGAATGAAATATTTTCGGAGGTCGTTGAAACAAAAGTTTCCGACTTCAAATCAAGCCTGAACGGCCAATCAATTCTTCATTTCGATGAAACATTAACATCTGACCTCATACCGAGCTTGAATCTTATTGATTATTTTGTCAGCTATGAAGACTTGTGTTTCATATTTCGCAAGATGAACAACAAGAAATCATGTGGTACTGATGGTATTCCAAATGTAGTTGGAATTATTGCATATTGTTCAATAACACGTTGAGCAATTATATTTCCCAAATGAGTGGAAAAGGGCTAAGGTATTTCCGATCTTGAAGAAAGGAAAAGAATCTTCATGCCCTAAAAGCTATCGCCCAATCAGCTTGCTGCCTAACATCAACAAGGTGTTTGAAGTGATACTCAACAGAGCATAACACGCCCACATTGAGAAATATGAGTTGATTCCGAATTGCCAATTTGGTTTTCGTGCCAGGCATTCGACCATACATGCAATAACGAAAGTAACCTCAGACATCTGTTGGAAACTAAATGATAGACGTTGGAGCATGTCTCATTGATATGGAGAAAGCCTTTGATACGGTGTGATTAGATGGACTAGTTTTTAAACTCCTTCAGGACAACTTCCCCAGACACCTTGTCGCCATGATGTGTAATATGTTGTACGGGAAATCGTTTGTTGTAACTGATGGAAATCTGACAACAACTGCGCCCCTGCTTTTCTCAATATTCATTCGCAAGCTATTGAACAGCTTTGATTTTAATGTCTCGCCAACGCGATCATTGGTAGCGTTTGCTGATGATCTGATCATCTATACGGCAGACCGAAAAGCTACAATAGTTCAGAGCAATCTTCAAAAAATGTTTAATGATGTGCAGCTCTACACCGACAATCGGCGAATGAAAATCAATGCGCAGAAGTGCGAAACAATTTTGTTTCGGACAACGCTGCAGGGGGCCAGTCAAGACCTGAAACGTAATTGGAAGGATTTTCACATTATGGCTGGTGAGGGTAGTTCAGAACGGGTTCCACATAAATCCTGTGTTCGATACCTCGGTGTTCATCTCGATCAGTATCTGTACTATACCGAACATGTTCAAATCATGCTCAGTAAAGCACTAAAAGTAGTCATGGCCCTACGAAGACTCTTTCATTCCAGAAACATTGATCAAAAAGTCAAAGTTATTTGTAACAAGACCCTGGTTAGGCCAGTTTTGACATACGGATGCCAGATCTGGTACAACCAGAGTGCTAGTACAATGGAAAGATTAAGAGTTTTCGAAAGGAAATGTCTTCGTGCATGTACTGGTTTGTACAGAAAGCCTGAGATGGATTGGAAGCACTATATATCGAATAGAAAAATTTATCAAACCGCTCAAGTGACAAGAGTCGATATCTTCATATTGAAACTTCTTCGGAATCACATCCCAAGATCTGTAACTGTGAGTGAAAACCCTTGGGTTTCAAAGCCGTTCCACCCTATAGACGGGTATATTGTGACTTGCCTCACTACTGGCTTCGTTCCTCCAGAAGCATTCGTGTATTTGGACATGAATCGATATGTTTTTGATTCTGACGGCGTCCCAATCATATATCACATATACCGACGGGCCACCGATAAGAAGATAAAATATCCTCTGAATCTGAGTTCACGAGACCAACAATTCCAATGGAGATACTCATTTGCTAGATTCGTTGAGGCTGGTCGAGCTGAGATGGAACAATCTAGATATTGGTGGCTGAAGACAATGTCTAAATTATTCGTGTTTATTTTCTGTTTTTGTGCTTTTTCTCGTTACTTACTTTTTTAGATTCATCTCATTATTGCTACATCTAGTATTGTCGTTTATTTGTATTATAAATTAGGTATAGGTTTCAATATAAGGTAACGTTTTTTTTTTGATTGAACTTATTTAGAATTAGGTTGTAACATATTAGGTATAGGATATAAGTTCATTGTTGTGTTAGTAGTATGAGTAATTTCTGAATAATGCTGGTTGGTTTTTTCTCCTTTTTCCAATTGAATCAAAAAATATCTAATAATCTTAATTAATTTAAATTTGCAAGACTATTTTTTTCATTAAATGTGTTTAACTGATAACGTACAAATTTAGAGAGCCATTCGGGCCATTAAGTTTTTTTATAGTTTTATTGTTTGGAATTTGCTTTATGTTCTTTTAAAAATTTATAACGATTGGTATTAAATAAAGCGCTTTTGAATTTGAATTTGAATGTGATTCGCTGTAATGAATCATTCTCATGTTCGTTGTGACGGCTTTCCATCCCACTTCAGTTTTGTCGTGAGATGTCAAAGTCGAGTGACAGCCACATGGTGGGTGTGTGTGAGTAGTGAGTCGTCAGATAGGTTAAGTGACGAAGTGCCTGGGAAAGAAAAAAAGGATGGATTACATATAGTGAACGATTTAAAAAGGCCATGTTTGGCGCAGAAGGAGCTCGTGAACAGGGGAAAAGTTAGTTTGACAACAGAACTTTGCGACACGTTTAAAATATGCTTTATTTCTAAAGTGCCGCCACATCAACGTGCTGCTCCTCTTGAAGTGTCTCTACATACGGAAAAAGGGGTTGAGGTACTTGAAAAGCATGCCTCCTGCTTTGTGAGTCAATATAAAATATACCTAAGGTAAATTCTACAAGAGTGTATGTTCTAAGTAGTTGTTAAGGAATGCTTATATTTACAGCCAGACCCTGAAGAGTAACTTGAGCAGGGAAACAAAAACGTTCATTCAACACTGGGACCTTAAGACATGGTCTCTCATTACCTTCTGTGATACTTTGTGCAAGGTTGGTAGCGCGGACCACATCGCCGGCACTGATACTGGACTCCTCAATCTCTCGTTTGTGCTCCTCTGTCGCACCATCTAATGGTTTGGTACTATCACGTTTCTCTATATACAATTGCCAAATAACGATTTCTTCATAGTAGTAGTAAGTAAACATAGATTGTAGATGCTGTTGAGTTTCCGAATTATGGCCGGATAAACATTGTACAAAAGGTCAAAAGGTAGTGCAATTGCTTCAAAGCTACTTTTGGATAAATGCGGTGTGAAATGTCGCAAGTAATGAAACCTGTTTTCTACTCTACCTACTTCGGTTTTTAAAATATACAAAATTGAATTGGTCGATGTTTGTGTCGAGCGGCAACGAATTCGGAATGGGAACAAATGCTTTAGATGACGCGAGGAGCGTATTGATACGGTTAAGATTGCAAATAAATCGCATATGAGATCTCACCGATGCTAAGGCTGCTGGAAGGTTGCGAGTGTTTGTATGAAGGAATTTAACTCAGCTAGGAGGCCGTTTAAATCGAATTGATTTATTTAAATCTCATATCCCCAATTAGTCAAAATTTAGCATATGATTCTGGAAAGTTTTGCGTTGAGAAGTTAACAGGTTCTTAAATGTTGTTCACACGGGAAGAACACTTGTAATAGATAGATTTGGGAGTAAAGTAAGAGAGCACTATAAATCGGTTTTCAAGTCAGTATTAATGACAGCGAACAAGAAAAAAAATATGTTACACAAAAAAATATTTGCTTTGTTTTGGGTTATTTGATTTTAAAGTATTTACACCTTTATTACGAAATATCCGCTGGGACTAGCCATAATACGTACATTCCCATTATTTACTTAAACTCACGAAATTTCTTGGATGGAAAGCGAAAGGACGTTATAAATATATATATAAAGAATAGACTATATACTAGCTATGTTTGAAATGTTCATACGTACTATGACAATTAGACAGTCTTGTTACATGCAATTCTATGCAGTAACTATTTTTATTGTGCTGAAGACAATTACGAATGAGACTAACTTCATACTTGCTGGACAAGTAAATTAAAAATATCTTCAGGACCCCTGAAAATGGAGTAAATTTTATATTCCTCTCTTATTCGTATTTAATATCTACAATTGTAGATTACATAAAATAGTCACCAGCGAAAGCCGTAATGTTTGCCATAAATCAGCATGAAAGCTGGAAAGCATATATTAATTGAAAGAATCAACGAGCACAAGATTCCCAAAGCTTAAGGTAGTGTTCTTGTCAGTGAGACAATCTGTAGCGATTATTTGAATTATTCGCACTCTTACTAGTACCGGGGCGTAAGTTGAATGGTTCTTCATGTTATTCGAAAGATTTTAAGTTTAGCTATGGGTTTTTTCTTAAGTGCTTCTGGAAAAAAAACGTGCTCTTAGGCCAATTTAATCAATGTAACTTTATTGAACCAGCAGATATTTTTGTAGGCCTTTGTTGAGTTCAATGCATGCATATTAAAATCAATTAAAATTTATGAGAAATCATTCAAAAAAAAAAACAACATAAAAGCAAAAATAAATGCTCTCAAGGATGAAAATGATAAAGAAGGAGTGTGAAAAGGAAAGAATGCCAACTCCCATTTCTGTGTTGCTTATTTTAGACCACTAAAAAAACAGATAATTTTTACTGGGTAATAGGAGGAATAGATATTAAAGGAAAAGAAAAATATTAAACACAAGTAAAAAGTTAAAAAAGGAACTTAGTTAATTATTACTATTATTATATTACTATTATTATAAAAAAAAACTATTCCGAAGTTCTCGCCAATTTCTCCTCGACGTAAAGCAGTCTACAGTTTAACGTATTAAGTTATACTAAAATTAGATCACTGTCTAAACGATGCCCAAAATAAAGGAAATAGCTTTTCGATTAACAAGCAATAAAATATAGTTCACTATAAATGTACATACACACTTTTAATAATTGAATAGAAAATATATATTTGCAAACACTTCTGTAAAAAAGAAAGTTCAGACTGAATAGCGACAAAACCGAACAATGTTCGTATACACCCCAACTTTGAAAATCACCCAAAAGTTAAATGCATTTATCTTTCCGGTTCTTTCTAGTTAATATGAAAATTAAATTAATGATAAAATCGAACCCGATTACGAACTCAATGAAGCTATGAATAAAACCGCAATAATACATTTACATCCATTGTAAAACTAAGTTGCGTAGTACTTTTAAACCTTGCAAAAAAAAACTACTTTTATTTAAAGAAACATTTTTTTATATCAATACAATAAAGGAATTAGGAAAAATAGTTAAAATTGTAAATTTCTCTTTTAATTTAATTGCCAAAGTCATATTGAACACATATTAGGCAAAGCATTAAAACTTGAAGTCAAATTTTTAGCGAAAGGTTACAACATAGGTTGTGTATGTTATTTGATTGATGATCGCTAATTATCCTATTGTCGAATGGAAACACAAGAAAATTGTAAAAATCTGACCAGAGATTTATTAATTAAAATGAATTGCTAAATTAACAATTTAGAATTGCTAAATTAACATTCGCAAAAGGTCGTCAACGAAGTCGTTTGTCTCTATAGTTACTGCGATATATTTCGATCTAAATTACATTTAAAACATCTCGTTTAAAATTCTTAATACGTACATTGAGTAGTTAAGTGAAAGTGACTGGCGAATTTTGTTTTATAAGCTAGCAAGTGTCGACGAATCCATTAAAAATTATAAATTTATATTAAATAGTTTTTCCGACTATCTAACATTAACTGTAACAATGAGCCCAGTGCATAAGTGTACTGAGTGCAATGAACCCATCGCTGATAAATCAGACTCACTCGATTGTGCAAGTTGCAAAAAGATTTTTCATCTTGATTGTGTTGGCGGTGAAGCAAATTATAGATTCACAAAAGACAGAAAACGCAACTGGCTAAGTAAATATTGCAAAAACATGAATGAGAGTGGATCGAAAAGCTTAAGTGATAACAATCTTGCCCTTACAGATAGTTTAAGATCAATAAAAAATGAATTTGTAGTGCAAAACAATGAATTCAAAGAATTCAAAAAGTTCTTAAAAGAACAGTTAGCAGATTACAAAAAGTCACTTGATTATTGTTGTAACAAAATTGATGATTTTAATTTAAAAATATTGAATAATAGTGAAAAAATGGATAGTCTCAGTGCGATGTGCAATAAACTCTCCGCAGAAAACTTAAATCTTAATAAACAAGTCAAGTCAATCAATTGCAACAAGCTAATGTTGCGACCGAATTGGAAATCAATGGATTTCCAAACAGTGTACTCGTAAGTGAAGATGCTAATGCTGTCGTGTTGGACAACTATTGCAAATCAGTGGTGATAGTAATCAACCTATAGTGTCCAAACGAAAAATGACTAAGCGTCTGCAAAACAATGCACCCCAATCACTTATTGTCCGCTTCGCTACAGAAGATGCGAGAGATCTGTGGGTAGCCAAAGCTAGGGTCAAGCGGGAACAACTGATCTGCACAAATATCCACGATAGTTTTCCATCCAGTAAGTTCTACATAAATATAAATTTAAGTCCATATTATAAAAGACTCTTATATCTAACAAAAAGCTTTGCTAAAGATAATAATTACGAATTTGTTTGGATTAAGAACGGAAGTATTTTGATTAGAAAATCGGAACAGTGTAAAATTTACAGTATAAATTTTGAAGATGAGCTAAATGTAAATACACTGAAATGAGATTAATCATGTATTACTATTATTATATTTATATATCTTTTAAATACTATGTTTAACTTATCTAATCCTACTGAATTGCTGAATCTACAAGAAAATCAAACATTTGAAGTTAAAAGCACACATTTCTGTAAAGATCTATTAAATCAACACCCTTTAAATAGAAATCTAAAAATCCTTCACCTAAATATTACGAGCAAAAAAGAAATTTTGATGAATTGGTTATTCTATTGAGGGAACTAGATTTCAATATTGATATAATAGCACTATCAGAAACACATCACAGTAGCTATATTAATGAATTTAGTTTAATAGCATCCTCTTTGCGAATTCCTGGATATTGCATGTTCTTCACCATGAACTGCAGAAATAAAAACGATGGAGTAATAGTCTTTGCAAAAGAAACTCTCGAAACCGTGTGTGAAGAAATTACAACAAACGAACTTACGGGGTTAAAAATCAAAGTCAAATTACAGAATAATAAATTGGCATTCGTATATGCGATATACAAATCACCATCTCTAAACGACGAAGAATTTATTTGCAAACTACATAGTCTCTTGTGCAATAAAATACACAATAGTCTGGATATTGTTATTGGTGACATAAATATAGATATCTCAGATCAGTCCAGAAAAGCAAATGAATATATGACGGCTACAGGTGGTTTGGGATTTTCCTCCTATATTAATAAATATACCCGAATCGAGAACAATCATAAATCATGCATCGATCATATTCTCGTCAGGCAAAATGCATCGGAAAGTCATACTATGATCCCGATAGTAATAAAAAACACGATTACAGACCATTATACAATATTAATAAAGATAAGCATTGATCCTTTGAATAATCACAAAGCAGATACTACCAGGAGAATCATTTCAAAAGTCAATTATGATCTGCTTAAAGAAAAGTTACAGAAGGTTGACTGGGATTCAATTATTTGTAAACACGAAAATGCAGATATATCTGCTGGTAATTTGGATAACCCAAGGCATAGTCAAAGCTATTAGGAATAGGGACAACATTAAACATAGATTAAATAAGGAACCTTTCAACACTCAACTGGCCCTTTTTTACAAAAAATACCGAAATCGATTAAACAATATAAAGAAACAAGCAAAACGAAATTACTACCAACAACAAATCGAAACAGCTAGTAATAGCAACAAAAAGATTTGGGAAATAGTTCGTAATAATACTAATAGAAACAAAAACATTGAACTCTATGAATTACTCAGCCAGTCAAGATACAAACCAAATAACTCTAATTGTAGCGTTCAAACTGAATATACTGTAGCGAACATCTTCAACGATTCTTTTATCAACGCTGGAAATAAAGTAGCAGTTTCAGAATTAAATACAGAAAAATGTTAGGATAATTGTGATTCTTAGGTGTTGCATAGTTTCCATTTACATAAGATCAAAGAAGATGAAATTCAGCTCATAATAAAAGCTTTGAAAACTTGTACATCTCCAGGTTGGGATGAGACGACTTCTGAAATTTTTAAAACTGTGCACAATGAAATCGCAAAACCTTTCACAAAACTTTTCAACAAATGCATTGACGAAGCAACTTTCCCGCTGGATTTTAAAAAGGCTATAGTTAGTCCGATTTATAAAAATGGTGATAAGTGTGACATCAGCAATTATCGTCCAATTTCTGTTTTGCCAGTGGTGGCTAAAATCTTTGAACGCTGTATCAAAAACAGGCTAACAAACTACTTGTCGGATAACAACATCATTTCTAACAATCAATACAGCTTTCAGGAAGGTTTGAACACAGAAGACGCAGTGTTATCTCTCACAAATTTTTTGTATTCAGAACTTGATATAGGAAATAAACCCTTAGCAATTTTTATGGACATTTCAAAGGCATTTGATACTGTTTCCCATTGCATTCTTCCGCAAAAGTTAAAGAAAATAGGAATAAATAGTAAAGCTTTGAAACTGTTCTCTTCATATTTATCGCATAGGCAACAACCTGTTAGGGTGAATGGCACACTAGGCGAGTGGAAAACTAAAGGCAAGATTGGTTTGCCACAAGGCACTATTTTGTCTCCAATTCGATACGATATATATGTAAATGATCTTTTCAACATACGTTTGGGTGGTGCATCCAAAGTTGTAGCTTTTGCCGATGACACAACACTAAAAGTATCATCCAAATCGTGGTATACAACTAGACATAATGCGGGAATTGCAATGATACAGATCCACGAATGGTTGCACAAAAATCAACTTTGTCTCAACACCCTTAAAACTCATGTCATCGCTTTTTCATTAACTTCCAGGGACGGATCTAGAAAATATTTTTGGGGGGGGCCCGATCAAAATATTTCAAATTATACCCTCAGTCCATTACGAAATTCCATATTGCATTTCTCCGCACAAGTATCAGTTCGTAGTAATTAAAAAGGTATAATATGAGCAGTTAACATACTCCATGTCCACAGTTACCTAAAGAAAAGTTCAAAAGTACTATGTGTTGCGTATTGTGCAACATCATATAAAATACGTGCTACTGTTTGAGATGATTGGGTTTACATTAATTGAGTATGGATGTATGCGTAGTCATTTTAATCTTTGAACAATGAAAATATTGTTCGTATCGTGTTCTTCTTTAATTCACTAAAAAATATGATGATTCTTTATAATTAATTCTCTTTGTTTGTTAAAGCGTAGTTTTTCATTGCGATTTATTGAAATAAGTTACATGCAAAAACAGTTGAGCATTTACAAAGTGATGTCTATTCGTCTTTTTTTTCGCAAAAATATCCAGTACTTGATCACTAGTTACTGGAATATCGCGATCAATATTGAGTAACGCCAGCCCATTTAGACGTTCCTCTCCAGTTTTGTTTCGCAAATACGTCTTCAATCTGCGTAAAGTTGAAAATGACCGTTCACTTGAAGCTACCGTGACTGGAAGTGTAGCACTGATTTGAAGGAGCCGGTAAATGTGTTGGTAGAACTGCACATTACACAGATCGAGAGCTTCAAAAAATGTTTTTGGTCGCTCCCTGAGAGGAATTTTAATGCAAAACCTGTAACAGTACGCATATAATTGTGTAATTTTGAACTACCAAATGAAAGTTGCATAGTTCCTGGAGCTATTTCATACCGTTTCCACATTTTGAAATCTGATTGCATTTCTTCGGTAATTTCTGTAAATTCACTCGGCCATATTTCCTTGAAAGCAGAGATGGTCCTGTCTATTTCAGCTTCATCGATCTCTGCACATTTTGCTGGGATAACATTTTGTATCTTGGAAAGCAGATCTCGTTGCTTTAAAAATCTCCATTCAAGCTCCTCAGAGTACTTATCCAAGAATGGGATGTAGATTGATCGCCTATAGTACTCTTCAGCATCCCCACCATAATTGTCTCGATTTTTCTGACGTCCTGCTCGTCGAGGAACAGTCAGTACGGCACCAATTGATTGAGCAATGTGTGTCGCTGATTCGAAAATTCCTCGGAATGTTTCATCTGCTTTGGTACGCATGTCCTTTATTTCATCATGGGCATCATTAGCGTATTCAATGCATTTACTCAAGTCACAGTCTTCTTTCTGTAAATTAAGACTCAAACTTTTTGTCAATCCGAAGATTGGTTTGAGCACTGTCAACGAAATTATGAACTGTGGTGTTTGTATTGCAGCAAGTAGCTCATTTGGCTGCACGCCATCAGATTTTACTCTCAGCTCATTCATTTCTTCTAGAGCGGATCCGATAAATTCAGTGCTATCGTAAAATAGATTGAGTGATGCAAGGTGTTCGATCCAACGCGTTTCGCAGAATTTCAAAAGACGAGTCTGCTTGGCACCAGTTTCCGACTCAAGTATGTGTTGCTTTAATATGATTCCAGCTTTGTTGCAATTTTAAAAGAAATTGACCACTTTTTTGACCGTCCCCAAGCAGTTGCGAATCGGTGCAATGTCACATGCGTGACAAATAGCCAGATTCAAATTGTGGTTTGCACAATGGAGATAAGGTGCATCTAAACCTGAATTTTGGACAATAGCTGCACATCCCTTAAATTCACCACTCATAGCTCGAGCTTCATCATATCCTACAAAATAGAACATTGTTAGTAACATATTTCGCAATTCCTCAATTTGTAATTATAAGATCGTTGTATACTAGACTAGTAGTTCACCTTGCCCTTTAATGTACTGAATCTCGATACCAAGTTTTTTCAAAGTTGTTAATAGAGTATTGGCCAGCCCTACACCTGTCACATCTACGGGTTCAAAACACAGGAAATCTTCTCGTATGACGTGTTTCCCTGCAACTTTTTGGACATACCGAACTCCAATAGAAAATTGTTCTATCCCACTTATATCAGTCGTTTCGTCAGCAGTGACTGCGAAACACCTCGTCTCATTTACACGATTCACTATTTCATTTGTAATTATGTCCTGCCCAGCATCAATGATTTCATTCTGTGTCTTATAGCTCAAATAGGTTGCTGTCAGCAAGTGGTTTCGCAAAAAATCATCCCCGCACTCTACTGCATAACGTAGAAGAGCTCAAAAATTTCCGTCGTTCTCTTCCACTCAAAAGTGTTTACAAGAATTAATCTACATTTTGTCACTTGCTACTCATGAATATGCTAACCGATATTTATCCTTGAAAATATCGATATTCTGATACATCGATACAAAAATAAAAAAAAAAAACAGAAACAATTTTTTGTTGATTCGTATTTTAACCGAATATTTCACGAAAATTAGTGAATAACTTTTTAAAAATTTTTAATTTTTTATAACCGATACCGTGAATTGTAAACATTGATATAATATCGGTGAGAAAAATATCGGCAAAAAAAATTGAAGAATTTTATTGGAAAATATTCAAAAAATATCGATATCGATAGTATCAGCGATAAAAATATTATCGCAAAAATATCGATATCATCAGCAAAAATATCGATATTTTGTATTATCGATAATATATCAACAACCCTAGTAAGCATTTGTATTTTACAACGGCCTTGTTGCCTGACTCCAAGCTTAGAGCCAAGGCCGTTGTGAATCAGAATATAAGAAACGCTGAATTTCTTTCCTTAACATTTCCATTTGTAATTGAACTTCTCAAATTTTACACTGTCAGAAAAATCAATACTAACCTCAAACTCTACTTTATCTGTCTCGTCTCGTTTCGATCGTTTTGCTGGCGTTGGTTCGTCATCGGGTTGTTCAACAGGCTGTTCCAAACTGACCGATTCTTTATCAAGGTTTTTCGGCTTGAAAAATGCAGTTATTTTCACTGGAGGCATTTTTTCAATATGAGGACCATGAGGACTCACTGAAATTGCACGACTACTACGAAAACTCACACTGAACACACATCAAATTGGCGATACCTATACAGCTTAGGCGACATAGTCGCTATCTTGAGGTCTGAGGTCTTAAATGAAATCGGCGCGCTATTTGAATCACGGTTTTATTACTTCAGGGGATATCGTAGTGATATCATATAAATACGATTTCAGAATGGCTTTGTTAATTAAATTTATTTGCATACAAGATTATCAACATATTGAACTGATCGTAAATTTTATATTCATATTTGTTTTTTTTTTCATTTCAAAATTTCGGGGGGGGGGGCCCTGAACCCCCGTGCCCCCCTCTGGATCCGTCCCTGTTAACTTCCGTGGGACAGCCATTATATAGATCCATCAAATTACATCAACAAGATTGTCAAGACGTACATACAAATAATGTAACTTGTGACTGTACTGAAATAACCTTTGCTGATAAAACTAGATATCTAGGAATAATTATTGATAAAAATCTTAAATGGAATTTACATATTGATTATATTAACACAAAGCTAAGACGTTGTTTATATCTCTTCATCTCATTACGTGATTTTCTGACAGTATCCCAAATGAAGTTAATCTATTATGCGTTAGTTCAATCCGTTATCAAATATTGCATTGCAGTTTGGGGGGGGGGGGGGGGGGGGGTACATTCAGCACTCACACGGAAAATTTGAGTGTAACTCAAAAGACAATACTGAAAACTTTATTTAAATTACCAAGGATATTTCCCTCCTCTTCCTTGATTAACGTAGCTAGTGTTCTTGACCTTAAAAAAATTGTACATTAAATCAGCAACATACTATACATTTAAATCACAGAGATCACCACTCGCTAATAATAATTACAATACAAGGTACAATAATAATAGGGTGAATGTCCCCTACTGTAACAAACCTCAAACACAAAAATATGTACAATACATAGGCCCTAGAAGTTTCAATTTGCTACCGGACTTCATTAGATGTGCTAATTCATCAGAATCCTTTAAATTTTACATAAAAAAATGGCTTTAAGGATTGACTGGTGAAGAATTTTTGAGAATATTCAATTTTATTAATTAATTAATTTAGATTTAACAATTTTTGTGAATAAATAGCATAAGTAAAATGAATATGTTCATGTAATTTTAGAAGTAGTAAGACAAACGATCTTAACTCAACTCCTTTCTCAAGCTCTGCTTATAAGGAGTTACTGAGCTTATATACTTTTTATATTATGCTTGTTATGTCAATTTTTAAAGCTTTGTAAGTTAATAAAAAAAAAAAAAACAAAGACTTTCCTTTCCAGTGGCCCTTCCTTTTTTTTCAGAGGTAGTGAGAGTGCAGGGTAAGTATGCCGGGTAGGGTAGGGTTTGGAAAAATCCGCTGAGGTCGGTTTTGCGTCGCACGCGGTACGCGGTACCTTTGTTGGCTTGGTTTTTTTTACTAGCGTAGCTTCCGTCGGGTTCAAGTTAACGTAGTGTATTTTTCGGTACCGCGTCGGTAAAATTCGGGAACGCGAAATGGAAATTAGATTTTTGTACTTGACTGGATTAATGAAGAAATACGGAATAAAGTAATGTAGGTTTCTTTTCCGTATGTTTGTGTTTTCTACGCGTTTGAAACGGGCGTTTAATGGTGGCTGAAATATGTAATTGAGCGTAATCCATTTTAAGACCCGCGACCGAAATCCTCTCTGATCTAGTTGGCCGACAATCAGCCACCGCGAAGATGGATTACGGTGCACGGACTGGTTGACCAGTGGGTACCATTCGTCGGCACGACTCAGACTTAACGTCTAGAACCGATGAGAGATCGGTTCCGACTTCGTTCGTGTAATTAGATGGAAATTCATTACATCCCACCCAAAGATCTGGTATTTTACGTTGAATATCTATAAATATCAATGGGCAATACAGGATCAAACACAAATTTTGAGACGTCGAAACTCCTATTGAGGTTCCAGAATTTTCAAGGATTATTGAAGACGGAATATTTTCTCACTGATGGTATCCAAAATTAAACGAAGACATTTTTCTACTTACATCGATGGAACTTATCACTTGTTTGTCAATAGCAAAATTTATCACATATTTAAGAATAAATGGTATAGCTCCTTCTAAAATGTCATGCATCAGATCGACATTATTAGATTCGATTACATGATAATATTTTAGTTCATTCAATTTGCAATAGTTTTTAATTCCTTTAGAACCCTGATAATTTGAAAACGACTTACTTTTGCAATCAAAGAATAAATTCTCTTAATGTAAGCGGCTTCGTAAAAGGCAGTTTAGTTTAATTGTTGTATATTGTGTTTCATCCCGATACATTTCACATATTCTGTCATGTTGTCATGTGAAAAAGATACGAGTGTCCCCTTTATGTTTCTTCCATTTACGTAGATTCCAGCTGATTCTATAGACACTAAGTCTTCGACAATAGAGTGAAATTTACAGTCATTTTTTAAATCAGCTGCATAAAAAAGTGGAACCAAATGTATATTGTCTAGACAAGAATTATACTCGTACGGTAAGTTTCGAACTGAAAAATATATTGCTCCAATCTTGTGAATTGCAGTTTTACTTCCTAGCGGATTAACAACCTCAAAATCATCATAGAAGAGCTGCAGAAGTATTACATTTTCGAAAAAGTTAAATTAACTGTAATTTTCGCTACAACAGAATTTTTGAAGAGCTCAGCTTTACATGAGCTCTGGGAACCAAAAAAAAAAAGATTTTTGATTAGCGTTTTTTTAAAAATTGTTTTGAGTGCATAAATAATTGATATATATATTGAAACAGGCACTGTTTAAATATTGGTATAGAAGAATTTTGTTTATTAATAAATTTCTTATCCCAGCGACCGCCAGTACTTTTTTCGATTGGAGCAACATAAAATTCATTAGGGGCCAGTTCCTTTTAGCCTTAATATACAGGGTCTGTATAGTAAGTAAGTAAGTATATAAGGACTGGGCCTGCCTCGCGCCGTCAAAGCGTTTGCTAACCGGTATCTGGTGCTGTAGTGGTGGTGGGAGTCTAGGTAAAGGGAACCGGGCTGCAGCATCGAGCGAGAGCGGAGTGCGTGTTCAGTTACGTCGTCGGAGTGAAAATGGAGCGTACGATCGAGCAACGTGTTAGCATCAAATTTTGTGTCAAACTCAGGAAAACGGCCACGGAAACTCTTCAAATGATTCAAGAGGCTTACGGTGAGGATGCTCTGTCCAGAACTCAAGTGTTTCAGGGGCACAGAAATTTCCGGGAGGGTCGCGGTGACGTCCATGACAAACAGCGCGTCGGTCCTCTATCAACGAGTCACGTGGACACAAATGTGCAAAAAGTGCGTGATGTGTTGAACAGTGATCGTCGTCTGAGCATTCGGGCTATCGCAGATGAGGTTGGAATTGATAAGATGACCGTTCACAACATTATTAAGAACGATCTGGGCATGAGGAAGATCTGCGCGAAGCTGGTACCCAAACACCTGACTGATCAGCTAAAGGAGCGTCGTGTTGCTGTCGCTTCGGAAATCCGAACTTTTCCTGAAATTCGACAGCAAAGCAAATCTAGTAGGGCTAGAAATCAATGGAAATAAAACAAAGCTCATGACGCAGTCGGGGAAAAATACCTCAGTTACACAAAATATCAGACTTGGCGAATACAGTATCAAAAATGTTGGCGAATTTGTGTATTTAGGCGCCAAATTAACGAGAACCAGTAATGAAGGAGACAAAATACGCGAAAGAATATAGCTCGCAAATAAAATATTTTATTCAGTTTTGACGATCTTGAAGACCAGCTGCAAACACAGGAAAACAAAGCTCCAAGTGTACAAATCTGTGATAAGACCTGTGTTATGCTATGGGTGTAAAACATGAACCCTAACCCAAGCAAAGCATCCGCAAATATACTGAACGCCTTTGAGCGACGGGTCCTGCGGCGAATAATCAGAGTGAAGCTGGACGGGGACCAATGGGCTGGACCATAGTACATTCACATAGTATCCACACCTTCCGTTTACCCTGTGTTGCACACTTTCTGAATTTTCCCAGGACCCGGTCAGCTGATCCGGGGCACGTAAGCTGAGCCGCGACCTGTTGTATTCAAAAACCAAAACAAAATGCAAATAAAATTTCCAACGGACGTGTTCTTTTACGCATTTCAGAACATGGGAGTGCTGCCAGATCCTAATAAAAAACTAAAGAATGCATAGAACGATTTTGTTTTTCTACAAAATTCTTACTTTTTTGAGATCTGGTATTCCTGAAATCTCTAATCGAAGCACATGTTTACATTCGCTCCAATCCTCGCATCAGCGTTTACCACCTACCTGCTGCCGAGGATTTATGGTTCCGGAGGGTTGATTGAGTGTGGATACTCGGTGAACATACTATGGGCTGGACACAAGAATCGTATGGACGAACACCGCATGCCCTAAAAGATATTCGTTGGGAGAACTGAAAGCCCAAGACCAGTGGCAAAACATTGGAAGCGCTGGTCTGATTCGGTCGACGAAGACAGCTCATCGCTACTCGGATTTCAGTTGGAGGCGCTATTTGCTGGAAGCGAACGCCCGAGAGGGGCTGTAGTGCTAAGAAGAAGAAGATATATATATATATATATATATATATATATATATATATATATATATATATATATATATATATGTATGTCTAGTTGTATACCACGATTTGGATGATACTTTTAGTGTTGTGTCATCGGCAAAAGCTACAACTTTGGATGCACCACCCAAACGTATGTTGAAAAGATCATTTACATATATATCGTATCGAATTGGAGACAAAATAGTGCCTTGTGGCAAACCAATCTTGCCTTTAGTTTTCCACTCGCCTATTGTGCCAATCACCCTAACAGGTTGTTGCCTATGCGATAAATATGAAGAGAACAGTTTCAAAGCTTTACTATTTATTCCTATTTTCTTTAACTTTTGCAGAAGAATGCAATGGGAAACAGTATCAAATGCCTTTGAAATGTCCATAAAAATTGCTAAGGGTTTATTTCCTATATCAAGTTCTGAATACAAAAAATTTGTGAGAGATAACACTGCGTCTTCTGTGTTCAAACCTTCCTGAAAGCTGTATTGATTGTTAGAAATGATGTTGTTATCCGACAAGTAGTTTGTTAGCCTGTTTTTGATACAGCGTTCAAAGATTTTAGCCACCACTGGCAAAACAGAAATTGGACGATAATTGCTGATGTCACACTTATCACCATTTTTATAAATCGGACTAACTATAGCCTTTTTAAAATCCAGCGGGAAAGTTGCTTCGTCAATGCATTTGTTGAAAAGTTTTGTGAAAGGTTTTGCGATTTCATTGTGCACAGTTTTAAAAATTTCAGAAGTCGTCTCATCCCAACCTGGAGATGTACAAGTTTTCAAAGCTTTTATTATGAGCTGAATTTCATCTTCTTTGATCTTATGTAAATGGAAACTATGCAACACCTAAGAATCACAACTATCCTAACATTTTTCTGTATTTAATTCTGAAACTGCTACTTTATTTCCAGCGTTGATAAAAGAATCGTTGAAGATGTTCGCTACAGTATATTCAGTTTGAACGCTACAATTAGAGTTATTTGGTTTGTATCTTGACTGGCTGAGTAATTCATAGAGTTCAATGTTTTTGTTTCTATTAGTATTATTACGAACTATTTCCCAAATCTTTTTGTTGCTATTACTAGCTGTTTCGATTTGTTGTTGGTAGTAATTTCGTTTTGCTTGTTTCTTTATATTGTTTAATCGATTTCGGTATTTTTTGTAAAAAAGGGCCAGTTGAGTGTTGAAAGGTTCCTTATTTAATCTATGTTTAATGTTGTCCCTATTCCTAATAGCTTTGACTATGCCTTGGGTTATCCAAATTACCAGCAGATATATCTGCATTTTCGTGTTTACAAATAATTGAATCCCAGTCAACCTTCTGTAACTTTTCTTTAAGCAGATCATAATTGACTTTTGAAATGATTCTCCTGGTAGTATCTGCTTTGTGATTATTCAAAGGATCAATGCTTATCTTTATTAATATTGTATAATGGTCTGTAATCGTGTTTTTTATTACTATCGGGATCATAGTATGACTTTCCGATGCATTTTGCCTGACGAGAATATGATCGATGCATGATTTATGATTGTTCTCGATTCGGGTATATTTATTAATATAGGAGGAAAATCCCAAACCACCTGTAGCCGTCATATATTCATTTGCTTTTCTGGACTGATCTGAGATATCTATATTTATGTCACCAATAACAATATCCAGACTATTGTGTATTTTATTGCACAAGAGACTATGTAGTTTGCAAATAAATTCTTCGTCGTTTAGAGATGGTGATTTGTATATCGCATATACGAATGCCAATTTATTATTCTGTAATTTGACTTTGATTTTTAACCCCGTAAGTTCGTTTGTTGTAATTTCTTCACACACGGTTTCGAGAGTTTCTTTTGCAAAGACTATTACTCCATCGTTTTTATTTCTGCAGTTCATGGTGAAGAACATGCAATATCCAGGAATTCGCAAAGAGGATGCTATTAAACTAAATTCATTAATATAGCTACTGTGATGTGTTTCTGATAGTGCTATTATATCAATATTGAAATCTAGTTCCCTCAATAGAATAACCAATTCATCAAAATTTCTTTTTTGCTCGTAATATTTAGGTGAAGGATTTTTAGATTTCTATTTAAAGGGTGTTGATTTAATAGATCTTTACAGAAATGTGTGCTTTTAACTTCAAATGTTTGATTTTCTTGTAGATTCAGCAATTCAGTAGGAATAGATAAGTTAAACATAGTATTTAAAAGATATATAAATATAATAATAGTAATACATGATTAATCTCATTTCAGTGTATATCTTGAAGACCAGCTGCAAACACAGGAAAACAAAGCTCCAAGTGTACAAATCTGTGATAAGACCTGTGTTATGCTATGGGTGTAAAACATGAACCCTAACCCAAGCAAAGCATCCGCAAATATACTGAACGCCTTTGAGCGACGGGTCCTGCGGCGAATAATCAGAGTGAAGCTGGACGGGGACCAATGGGCTGGACCATAGTACATTCACATAGTATCCACACCTTCCGTTTACCCTGTGTTGCACACTTTCTGAATTTTCCCAGGACCCGGTCAGCTGATCCGGGGCACGTAAGCTGAGCCGCGACCTGTTGTATTCAAAAACCAAAACAAAATGCAAATAAAATTTCCAACGGACGTGTTCTTTTACGCATTTCAGAACATGGGAGTGCTGCCAGATCCTAATAAAAAACTAAAGAATGCATAGAACGATTTTGTTTTTCTACAAAATTCTTACTTTTTTGAGATCTGGTATTCCTGAAATCTCTAATCGGAGCACATGTTTACATTCGCTCCAATCCTCGCATCAGCGTTTACCACCTACCTGCTGCCGAGGATTTATGGTTCCGGAGGGTTGATTGAGTGTGGATACTCGGTGAACATACTATGGGCTGGACACAAGAATCGTATGGACGAACACCGCATGCCCTAAAAGATATTCGTTGGGAGAACTGAAAGCCCAAGACCAGTGGCACAACATTGGAAGCGCTGGTCTGATTCGGTCGACGAAGACAGCTCATCGCTACTCGGATTTCAGTTGGAGGCGCTATTTGCTGGAAGCGAACGCCCGAGAGGGGCTGTAGTGCTAAGAAGAAGAAGATATATATATATATATATATATATATATATATATATATATATATATATATATATATATATATATACATATATATATATATATATATATATATATATATATATGTATATATATATATATATATATATATATATATATATATATATATATATATATATATATATATATAACTAGCACTAGAGACGGGGACCAATGACGAACTCGGTACTACCAGGAGTTGGATGGAATTTTTGATGAGCCGGAGATCTCAACGATTCGAAGACTGCGGAAGCTGTAATGGTCTGGCCACGTGAATCAAAATCCTTCCCTTTATCGCATTTGTGCTGAGCTGATATGAAAGGAGATACAGATAGTTTGAAGTAACAATGAATTGTTTAAATTAATTAACATAAATAGCTTCACTATAGAGCATTAACTTATTGGTTTGCTTACGACTAAACATACATACATACATACATATATGTACTTGTATGACGGCATGTATTGAATTACAAATATATATTTTCGAATGCTCTTACTAAAACAATGTTCACCACAAAATTGTTCTCTCATGAAAAAAAAAATTGTAGCTGCGCCTATCCAAAACCACAACGGAAAAATATCTAATTTGTATGACTAAAATAAAATACTCCAAACTATTCACATACAAGCTCGAAAATCTTGGAAAACATTATCGCCATAGCGATGTGATAATCACAGCCCAACACCTTAAGCTTTTATCACCGGACAGGCGATAACGACCCGTTGGGGTCGAATAGCATTCAGTTACACGCCCCTGGGGATAATTTAGTGACAACGGATGGCTATTGATAAAGGAAAGTGCGGACTTCGCGATCGCCTTCGTTGGTGGATATAAATGTGGTAAAATGACTGATAACGTGAATGCATGCGATGTTTCGTGGCACAGTGAATAACAGCATGGATTGGAAGTTGTGCTCACTTTAACGTTTCCAATAAATGCCGAAATACTTGGAACTACATGTGAGTATGTAATGTCATCCGGCAATTAGGAACGATTTAATGCAATTTGATTAGATTGTTCTTGGAGTCAAATGAAATCGTATAAGAATCTGTAGAAGTCGGGAATGGAAGAGAGTTTTACACAAATAGCATGAATTAGCAATGTCATTAATAGAATGAGAAGAATAACCCCCCCCAGATGGTACCCATGTGATGTTTTTTCTAGTTTCAGACACTAATGCGAATATTGACTTACATACAAATATTATTAATTAGATTCTGTGAAAGTAATTCTGGCCACTTTCCCATATAAACATACCCTTATTTATCCAATGACGCAGATAATGCTCGTTTTATTTTATTGTTAAAACAATATACATAGTGCCCATATTACAGTAAATGCTCGATAACGTAACCGTCCAGTAATTTGATCACTTTTTTAGGGTTTTCTAAAATAACTTTACACAACCCTACTAAAATTGCGTCCTGCCTGTCCGTCCGTCCATCCGCCCATGACTCACACCTTTTTTTCTCGCAAACTACTTAAGCTAGAAACTTCAAATTTTGTACTTGGATGTAAAGTGGTGCCCTCTTCAAAGTTCGACCACAAAAATTTTTTTTATGGTATTTGAGGGGCGTCTGCCGGTACGGAGTGGCCACCGAAAAAACATTTCATCAAAGATAGCCGATATGGGTATCAAATGAAAGGTCTTGATGAGAAGTTTTCAAAACAGGTCTAAAACTGGCACTGTTTGCATCAGAGGGCGCACAGGAAGGGGAAATACACGAAAAATCGATGTCCCCCCTCGTGATTGAACACCTCTGACCTGAAAAATCTGAAAGAAATTATGGAGGCATATGTTTATGAGTACAAAAAACAACAGTCCAAAGATGTCAAAATTCGCTCAACTTAGTTAATAATAGTATGATCATCGAATTTCATATTTTCCCCAAGAACATCGTACGCATACCCTTAAACTCAATAACGTCCAATATTTAAGCAGCGGAGATTACGGCAGGAAAAGAAACGAGTGACCAGACAAATAAAGCGACGTTGTGTGATTGCATCGCCAACGTCGAAAATGTGGCGGAAGTACTGTATTCGGAAACGAAAAGCGATAACTTCTCCCAAGGATGGTCGCAAAGTACAATTGCCGACCAGCGACACGAAGAAGAAAGGCTATATCGAAAAGCGGGAGATGTTCTGAAAAGAATAAAATCTGCATACGACTCCCCAAAAATCATCAAAGCAGTAAAGGTTGGGCATAGGGCATTATTGGAGGAGCTGGTTAAAGGCCGAAGACGAGCAGAAGCGCTGCGGCAAAATCTAAAGACCACATGCAGATAGCTCCACCAGTAAAAATCAATAAAAGAATGGCGTCTAGCCCAATCGAAGGAGATCGGGATAAAAGAAGGAAGGAAGAGGCACTTGATGGGCGTGGAGCACCAGATCCAGACAGTGCTTAGAAAAGGGGCGAAGAGAGCCGCTAGGAAACTCCTTCAAAAAGTACCTGAAAGTTAAGTTCGCACGGACGCCCAACAAGAAAATGGACCTGATGCAAAACAGGAGAGACAGAAGCCCCGACGAAGACCCCGGCAGCAGGCACTGCTCGTAAAACCCCAAGATGGCTGATCCTACGCGGAGGTGCTGCGGGACAAGTTAGGCGCACAGACACCAACACTGTCATTAAGGCAGTATTACCAACGCGGTCGGGCCACATACTGATCGAATTCGGAGCAGAGACCGACAATAAGGAAATATTATGCGACGCAGTAAAGAAAGTCCTCGGCAAAAGCGCAAACCATCGAAATAAGAGACATTGACGGCGTCACGGAACTGGCCGAGGTAGAAGAGGCTATCAAGAAGGATCAAAGCGAGACTGACACCAGACAATAATAGGGGACAACGCATGGCCATAGTTGACTTGACCGAAAATGACGTTGAACAATCCCTGAACAAGGGCAAAGTACGAATAGGGTGGGTAGTCTCTAGGATAGGGCGAAGACCAACGCCTCTTCAATGTTTCAAATGCGACAGGAGTTCCCTATGTTACAAATGTGGTGAAATTGGACATAAAAGAAAAGAGTGTACGAAGGAGGCACACTATATTCTTTGCAAAGATGCTGATCCAACCCCAGATTTTGGGCACGTCTTGGAATCAGGAAAATGCCGGGTTTTCCAGGAAGCCCCAGCCAAGGCAAAACCAGAACTTAAATGACCCACATCCTGCAGCTAAGCTCACATCACAGTGCTACCGCCCAAAATCTGCTTGAGCAGTTTGCGATGGACATGCAAGCCGACTTCTTGATGCTGAGTGAGCAACACCATGATAAAAGTCCTGCATTATGGTATCTTGGCGAAACCGGTACTGCCGCCATCTGGATTTGGAACAGTGATTTCCAAGCGGAGAATTGCGGACGGGGGGATGGTTTCGCATGGGTTCAGTACTCAGGGACCACCTTTTTTAGTGCCGAACGAATCGATATCATCTTCCCAAGCCAAGCTTAATGCTCTGGAGGGCACTGTCTCGAACGCAGAGGGCAACGTGCTTAATGGGGGGACTTCAAAGTAAAAGCAATCCAATGGGGCATGCCTCAAATAGATCAGCGGGGAAAATGAATCCTGGAAATGGCGGCCAGGACAGCGCTGTCATACTAAACACCGGGAACACGCCGACTTTCCACCATATTGTCTGTGGGGGAACCATACCAGACGTGAAATTCGCCTCGGAGCCCTTAGTACGGAGGATACACAATTGGAAAGTTTTAGAGGACTACTCAGCCAGTGATCATCAGTGCATTCTGCAGTGATGCTTTCTCCCGATGTCCGTGCTCTCGGCCTTCTACAACTGGATGGAACATCGGAAGGATGGACGTCGAGAGGTTCGTCGAGGTGCTCACAGCAGGTGAGCCGCTGCAGGGAGCTTCAGGGGAGATGGAAGAATTCGCAGCTCAAGACGTGTTAAACTCAACGATGAACATCATAACGACTGCTTGCTCCACTTCTATGCCCCGGCACGGCAAGCCCCCAGTGTACTGGTGGTCAACTGAAATCGCAGAAAAGCGAATGGAGTGTTACAAGTTTCGACGTGATGCTCAACGGCCACGGAACCGTGACGAGGCATGCAACCGGATAGCAGCACACAAGTTGGCCAGGAAATGCCTTCACAAATTGATTAACAATAGCAAGGCTCACTGCTGGCAAGACCTAGTGGACAATGTGAACAAGGATCCGTGGGGCCTTGGCTACAAGCTAGTTATGCGGAAGCTTGGCACCCTACGGAAGCCTTGCATACATGATGCGGAAAAGATAGATGAGATCGTTCGGGGACTCTTCCCCGCCCATCCAGTCCGTGTTGACGCTGTCCACGGTGAAACAGCAATCGAGTGTCCACTCTTCACACAGCCGGAACTAGAGAAGGCAGTCCTCTCATTGAAAGCGAGGAAGGCTCCAGGTTCAGATGGTGTTTCGGCTGAGGTGTTGGGGCTTGTCTATCACCATTGTCCTGACTTGCTGCTCAGAACATTCAACGTTTGCCTACGGGACGGTGTTTTCCCGGTACGATGGAAGGTGGCCAGGCTTGTGCTGATCAGCAACGGGAAGAGAAATCCCGAATCGCCGTCCGAATTTCGACCGTTATGCATGCTAGACACGGCTGGGAAAGTGCTAGAGAAACTTATCAAGGGAAGAGTCACTGACGCGATTCGTGCTGCTGGAGACCTATATCCTCGGCAGTACGGCTTTAAAGCAGGACGTTCTACCATCGATGCGATTGCAGAGGTGGTGAGCGCAGTCCAAAAGGAAGAGGCACATAGTTGCACCAAGCGACGGGTCGTCCTATTGTTGACACTCGACGTCAGGAACGCCTTCAACTGCGCTAGATGGATGGATATTCTAGATACGTTGGAAAACCCTTTTCAAGTTTCAGAATATCTAATGCGGCTTTTGAGGAACTAACTAAAAGACCGCTCTACTTATCTGCGTCAAAACGAGGATGCGAGGGAGATGGTTGTCCGCGAAGAATAGACATCGCTCACTCAACGATTGGCAGCAGTCTTGGGTGAATTGCACGAAGGGAAGGTGTACTGTGCACCTCATCCAGGATGTGAAACCATGGCTAAATCGAAGGCATGGTGAGACTGACTTCTATGTGACCCAGCTTTTGAGCGGGCATGGTTGTTTTCAGTCTTACCTGCACAAGATTGGTAAGTCAAGGTCCCTCGATTGTCGGTTTTGCCCCGGAGAGGAAGACAATGCCTGCGACACATTTTTCGCGTACATAAAATAGGACAGGCTGCAAAAGGACCTCAACAGGGAGACGAGAAATCTCAACCCGGATAATATAGCCGTGGTGATGCTCGAATCGGTTGACAAATGGAACCAGGTGGCACATTATGTTCAGGCAGCCCTAAAAGCTAAAAAGGGCTCACAGCAGCCAGGGGTGTTGGGGCTGGGGATCGCTTGTCGAGCACTTTCTCTTCCCTTCTCCTCTCTTGCTAGATCACCCAGTTTGAAGGCGCCTCACGGCGTAACAAAACGAGACCTGGCCCGAAGTAATGTATCAAATGGTTCCAGGATTGGTTCTCAGTTTGACGGGGGAGGTGTTTAGTGGGTAGTCCAGTCGCCTTCTTGCGAACATGGGAGTCCCACACTCTGTGCGTAAATGGGCATTCACCTCCCTACAAAAACAAAATAGGAACAGTATTGGTCCTTTTTCAACACTGTGGAAGCATATTATGGCACAAATATTATCGACAGAGGTTCACTTGCGGAAGCAGATAATGAGCTTTTAAATAAGTTAAAGGTTGCATCATGCCTAAGAAAAACTAAGGAGTTGATAGTGCTGATAACTGGGTCCACTATAGCAGAATTAATCTGGGTAAAAAAGCGGAATTGCTAACTCGTAGCAATTGAACGGAGTTATATCTTTTTGGAGTACGATGAAAATAGAGTGGCTCGAATACAAGTAAGTTTCAACGATTGAAAAATAAGCTTTTTGGCTAGAATTATTTCATTTTTGACAAATAATTAGAGACTTGAATAACCATCAAATTATTTGATCTCCTCTTCTCTTCTACGTAGAATATGTAGCCAGAAGACTGTGACTTATCCATCTTGTGCAAGTTAGACTGAAAACATCCATGCCCATTCAGGAGCATGGTCACATAGAAGTCAATCTCATCATGCCTTTGATTCAGCCACAATCTCAGATCAGGGATGAGCTAAGTGATCCATCTCCCCCTTCGTGTCGTTGTTCTAAGATTGCTGCCAACCGCATGTAAATATTTCTTTGCTCTCTAGAAAGAAGAGTGATGAGTACTACCCCTGCTATAGCCAACATTGCTGACTTGGAGACTGTCCAGTATACAGGTGTAGTCCTTAGCCCTCCTCGTATCTGCCCCTGCGCCGGGTGTTTTTGGTACAGTTCCTTATTGAGAGCATCACTCTATAACTTTGCTCCGTAAAGTAGCACTGACTGTACGGTGCCTATCAAAAGTCATCTTCTTGATGAGGTGGGTCCCCATTTGTTAGTCGTTAATCGACTGAGTGGTGATACTCTCGCTGCAGCCTCATTCGCATTGAACGAATCTACTCGGAGAAACTCATATTGAGTCCATCAGTAAGCCCAGGTACGTCACGACAAGCTTTGAATCAAATATCACTTCCCAAATAATGTCGGGTAGACCACCAGACATCCGCTGGCTGCATTAGTATACAATCTCTTTCTTGCGCATATTCAACTATGCGTCCAGCCGATCAAATGCGACTCATCAAGTCAGTCCTCAATAACCCTTCATATGAGATGTTGCACAAGTCAGGGCTGAGGATAGGGCCCTGGGTAACACCTAATGTAACTTTCCTTCTCCCTTCGTATCACAGAGCCGGCTTTGGTTCTTAGCATCCAGTGTCACCAACAAAACTGCCCGCCGGATAGCGCGGCTGTTGGGCTATTGAACCGAGCACACCACCTTTGCAATCACATTGATGGTGGAGTGACCTGCCCTAAAGCCATACTACTTACATGGAGATAGGTCTCGGACAGAATTCATTATGTAAGTGAGCCTTTCCATATTGAGTTCTTCAAGTAGATTTCCAGCCATGTGCAGCATACATAACGGGTGATATGCGGACGGTGACTCGAAGTTCCTCCTTCCTCTTGCTGATCAGTATGAGTGCTTCGGGGAGACCCCTTCATACAAGAACCATATCAGACGCCACCCAGCCCGGGAGCCTTCCTTGCTTTCATGGACAGGACTGCCTCCTACAGTGGGTGTTCAACTTATGTTTTGTTGTGGAAAGCATACACACTGGCTGTGCTGGGAAAAGAGCTGGCACTAATTCGTCCGCTTTTTCTGCATGAGAAGCTTGTATCCTAGGCTTCAAGGATCCCTGTTCGCATCATCCACCAGATCTTGCTAGGAGTGAGCTTCAATGCTGTTGATCAGTCTGCGAAGATATTTCCTGGCCGATCTGTATGCTTCTAACCGGGCATATGATTTGTCTGATTTCATACCCGTTCAGCCTCCCGCAGGAACTTGCGACATCCCTTTCGCTTGTCAGCAATTTTAGTTGACCAGCAGTACTCCTGTACGTGGCCATACAGTGGTCTTCAACAGGGCATAGAAGAATTGCAAGCAGATGAGATGATACTCCTCCCCCATCCAGGGAATCTCCCAGCAGTGGTTTGCCGTGAACACATTGGCGAGCCTCCCAACGTCCATCTTCCCAATACTCCACCCAGAAGCAGACGGTCGAGCACATGGGCATTTGGTGCCCCCATCGCGAACTTCAAACCGAATTTGCTGATGGTTAGTGACTGAACAGTCCTCTAGCACTCTACAATTGTGTGCCCGAGGTAGTAGAGACTCCGAAGCAAATGTCGCATCTGATGTGGTTCCTTCATAACCCCAGCGATGGAAGGTAGGTGTATTGCTAGTATTCAGTACAAACAAGTCCTGTACAGGTCGATATATCCAGGGCTCGTTTTCCTATAGAATCTGCTTGATGCGTACCCCATTCAACAGCCATTTTGTTAAAGTCTCCTCTGACTGCCATGCCACCACCTATGTTCATAACAGTGTTCTCCAAAGCACTGAGCTTGATTTCGGTTTATTCGACGTTAGGTCGTGCTGAAGAATGTAGTTTCGGAACAGCGAACCTACGTAAGCCCATCTCTTCTTTGATGGTCCTGCACTCGGAAATGAGATCTGAACCCAATGGTGGCAGTACCAGATTCGTCAGAATACCATGCAGATGTTTTTTGATTTCCATGCTGTTCGTTGAGCAGCAGCAGGTTGGTCTTGGTATCCCTCGTAAACTGTTGTAGGAGATAGGGTTATGGATAAACTTTTTGAAGATGACGAAGCAATAGCCGGTGACGATGATCAAGCGATGGTAGAATAATTAAAGTCCCCGCATAGGGTGGTCGCTTTTAAGCTTGATGTTCATTTTAAAATTTCCAGTTTCCGTGTACGTAAACCATAGTTTCATCACTAATGAACGCAGAAGCATCAAAGATTTTCAGAAAGAATTTCCTTTAACAAAGCCCTGATATTCATAAAATTTATCTTCGTCTTCTATAAGTTTACTCTCTCCATTAATGTCTGTAAAATACAATTTCCTTAATACAGGTTATCTGATGACTGTAGCTTTAACTATTTCTGAGAAAATTATGCAACGTAAAGGAAAACAGGACTCATTACTAGCAAGCCATTCTAAAATATTTTTATCAAAGCCCTAAAAATCGTCTGTAAAGTGGTAACAGTTTTCCTAAACTAAATTTATTTTCAAAAATCTGATTTTGATTTCCAATGCTTAAACGGCTAAGACTTTTATATAATTTTAAAGGACAAACTATGAAACCCAAAGCGTTTAAATGTTCATAAGTAATTTGCACATTAAGTTTCATGTGAATATTTAAGAGGGTATTTTCTTTGCATTAAATTCTTCGGAATAGTATAATGGCTTAAAAATCATTTGGAATAAAACTAAACCAAGTGTTGAAAAAATTGTACATAGTTCATTTAAATAATTTCATGTAATTGATTGTGTATCTACATAGCATAGTAGAATTTGCGGAGGAAATTGATGATAAGATACGAGTTCATTACCTCTATTCTTAGTTAAATAACATATGAAAGAAGAACTGCTTAAGCGAAATTTAAGTTTCGTCCGCGGTCTAACGAAATATCATTACATTGTGGTTTGATTTCCGCATATTAAATTTATCTTCAAGTATAAAAGCAAATGATTATCTCAAAAGAACTCAGTACGACTGTTACAGTCGCTTAGTTTCAATTGTTTCCGTTGCCGCTTATCCTTCTACCTTTGGAGTCATGGCCGATAGGAAGAATCTTCTTCTGCTCTTCGACCGCCCTCAGGAGCCGGTCTTCATGGAAAAGGGCAACAAAATTGTCTTTGACGTTCCCGATAGCTTTCTCACTGATCGATACAAGCCAATTGGAAATGAAGTCCAGAGTCGATTCGGCGAAAAAGCTGAGCAACGTATTCCCGTTAAGAATATTTCGATTCCTGACTTAAGGATTCCCATGTCTTTGGGAAGAAATGAGCAATTTTCGTTGTTCATTCCTCGACACCGACGAATTGCAGGAAGACTTATTGATATTTTCATGGGTAAGGCATTATTTGGATAACTAACTCAATGTAACTTATGACGAAAATAATTCGTATTTCAGGTGTTCGATCAATTGATGACCTGCAAAGTGTTGCCGTCTATGCTCGTGATCGAGTCAACCCGTACTTGTTCAATTATGCACTATCAGTTGCATTGCTGCATCGGCCAGATACCAAAGGATTAAATCTTCCGTCGTTCGTCGAAACCTTCCCTGATAAATATGTCGACTCCAAAGTGTTCTCACAAATCAGGGAAGAAGCCACCGTCGTCCAGGAAGGATCACGAATGCCAATCATTATCCCTCGCGACTATACTGCATCTGATCTAGAAGAGGAGCACAGAATGTGGTACTTCCGCGAAGATATGGGCATCAATCTCCACCATTGGCACTGGCACTTGGTCTACCCCTTTGAAGCTGCCAGCCGCGAAATAGTCAACAAGGACAGACGTGGCGAACTCTTCTACTACATGCATCAACAAATCGTAGCGCGCTATAATTTTGAGCGTTTCAGCAATAATCTGGCCCGTGTTAAGCGTTTCAACAATCTCCGAGCACCAATTCCAGAAGGATATTTCCCCAAAATGGACTCTCTTGTCGCGAGTCGTGCTTGGCCACCACGTATGGAAAATACCGTTCTTAAAGATCTTGACAGGGAACTCGATCAAATAAAACTTGATGTGTCGGATCTTGAGAGATGGCGTGATAGATTTTATGAGGCTGTTCACCAAGGATTCGTCGTTGATGTATATAAATCCTAATCCTTGAATTAAAATACACCTTACGTAATCATTTCGTTATAGGAAAGCGGAAATCGTCTTCAACTTGACGAAACTCGAGGCATCGATATCTTGGGAAACATCATGGAGTCATCCATCATCTCTCCTAATCGTCAATTGTACGGTGATCTCCACAACATGGGACACGTATTCATTTCTTACGCGCACGATCCCGATCATCGTCATTTGGAATCGTTTGGTGTTATGGGCGATTCTGCTACTGCCATGAGAGATCCTGCCTTCTACAAGTGGCACGCTTTTGTCGACGATATGTTCCAGGAGCACAAGGAAAGCCTCACGCCCTACACTCTACCTCAAGTATGAGGAAATATTATTTTAGGTCATTTATCGCTAAATACTTGTATGCCTCCATTAGCTCAACTACCGTGGCGTTACTATTACCGGCGTGAGCATTGCTTCAGAAGGAGGTCGTCCTGACACATACCAGACTTTCTGGCAACAATCCGACATCAACTTATCTCGCGGAATGGACTTCGTTCCCCGTGGAAACGTTTTTGCCAGATTCACTCACTTGCAGCATTCTCCTTTCACGTACACCATCAACATCAACAACGAGGGAGGTGCTGCTCGATTTGGCACAGTTAGAATATTCTTGGGACCGAAATTCGATGAGCGAGGCACTGAAATGTTATTCCGCGATCAACGTCTCCTGATGATTGAACTGGACAAATTTGTTGTTTCAAGTAAAACTTTGATTCTTCTTCTTTATAAACATTAATCGCCCATTAAAAAATTATTACAGTGCGCCCTGGACAAAATACCGTGCGTCGTCGATCAATCGAGTCAACCGTCACTATACCCTTTGAAAGGACCTTCCGCAACTTAGACGAAAACCGCCCGGCAGAAGGAACCCCAGAGGAAGCTCAATTCAACTTCTGCGGATGTGGTTGGCCAGACCATATGCTCATCCCCAAAGGACGTCCAGAAGGGCTGCGATGTGAAATCTTCGTTATGGTTTCCAACTACGATGACGATAGGGTACCAAAAAGTTGGAACTGTCTGATCTGTTACTCACCGCAAATTATTTTCAGATCGATCAAGATTTGGTGGGAACTTGCAATGATGCTGCTTCTTATTGCGGTGTCCGTGACCGCCTCTACCCCGACCGTCGTGCCATGGGATATCCATTTGACCGTTTGCCACGTCAAGGAAGCGATCGTCTCCGAAACTTCCTCACGCCAAACATGTTTGTCAAGGATGTTTCGATTGTTTTCAGCGATCGAACAACAGTTCGCTCTTAATTTTAATTTTCCTTTTATCCAAATGCCACTCAAGTGTTTATCTCGCTCAATAAAGTTTGAAAATGTACGAAACTGTTTCATATACTCGTGTGCTGCAAACTACAACCATTTTACACACCAAAAATTATATGAATCCTTTCCGAGGCCTTTTCATTCCAACGTATTATTCAGCATTCATTATGGCAAACACTTTGCGTGCAACTTCCCTGCAAAGTAAATTGTGCAATGTAATGAAAACTTCCTTAGGACACGTCAGACTACACCAGCAAACTTTTGATTTACGAAGGCATCTGCCAACACGTCTTATATATAGTAAAAGTTAAGCAACAAACTGGCCAAAAAAACAGTTGTGACTCGGCGTTTTAGTTCCCTTGAGTGATTCGCACTGGAAACTTTTGCAACCGACCAGCTATGCATGATTAGGAACTCAGAGCAGTGATTCCATGGTATATTTATGCGCGTCGTTAAATGCATGTTAATATGTAGAATACCATAGCGTAGAAATTGCTGACAAAACCAATTTTATCTCCTCTGCCAGAAAAGTACTTGACCAGCTCGGATTATATGAAACAAGTTGGGTGAACGGGACTAGGCTCCTGTCAGAAGGGTTTAGTACTTGACCGTAAATACGCAAACAATAATAATAATGAATAAAATCAAGAAAAACCTTTAATGATACGCACAACAAATATATTCTTATTTTAAGAGAAAAGCCACTGTTACCCCATTTGATGGGCCACCATTTTGTTGCAATATTACTAATAGGCATAGGCTGAATAGAATCTTAACCATATTTTTGTTATTCATCTTATCTAAGAAAAAGCGTGTAATATTGCTATAATTGGAGGAAATTCGAACGGCTTTAACTTCCATAAATATGATTCAATTGCATAGAAACTGCAAAAAGTAAGATTTTTCTATAGGATCATTTAAATGTCAAATTTCATTGAATTTGCAAATATTAATACGAATTCACCGGAAAAAATGTTAAATTTACAATTCCAACGCATACAAAGTTGAATGAATTTCAACTTCTAAGGTATTTGTTATTGCTGTACTCATGACAACTAACCTAAAGGCTTTTCAAATCTTTGTAAAAAATTTTTTTGCAAAGACCTACAAGTTTCGCGGCCTGTCTATCCGTCCGTCCGCCCGTCTGTCCGTGGGTCACAGCAAGTTCCCTCAGAAACTATAAACGCTAGAATGCTCAAACTTTGTGGAAATGTCAGAAATGATGATCTCTCAAAAGTTTGAATCTTATCAAAAATTTAAATTTCTTTAAGAGGGGTCCCTCCTAATAATAAAGCAGCCCCCCAAAAAATTTTTTAATCAAAGTTAGTCAAAATGGGCATCAAATGAAAGGCCTTGATTAGAACTGTAAGAATCTGAAAGAAAAAGGTCATTTTATGCATCAGAGGGTCCAAGAGGTGGCAAAATGTAAACAAAAGTTGTCCATAAGCCCTGCTACGACTGCAATTTCGTCTGGCAATAGCCAATTCTCAATGCAAAATACTATTAACTCTCCAGTATCACCGCAACCAACTGATGGAGTAGTGTTCGCTGCTAGCGGTAATCGAACAAGGTTGAGTTATGCTTAGGTAGCACAACATCATAAGGAGAATTTAGTGACGATGAAAGACCGTAAAACATCTGAGTCTTCATCATCAACCCTCGCTGGTAACGAGAAACAACAACTCCAACAGCAGCAACCACTCACCAATGTCGATAGGTATAAAAAGAAGGATATCGCAGTCACTAATTTCACAGCGAAAACGACAAAGCACATTTCAGAATCAAATAAAGATCGCGACACCAGTCATCGTTACAATAGTAACCCAAACCGCAACAGCTGCGAAACTAAAGAGCAAAAGACTCTGAACAATACGACGCGGAAAGGCGTGACACGACTGATATTGGCAACGGTAGCAATAATGGCAGCGGTGGCCCAGTTGCAAATAATATTGCGCTCTTTCGGGCCGTACCAATCAATTTAAAGACTATTAACAAGACTCACGAAGTTCCAAGTGATGTATTGTTTCGCATATATTAGTTATGTGATCTGTAATAAATAACAGATTGACTTCTAATGAGAATACGAGTGTGTATGCGAATGCAACCTACATGAGTGCAAACGCAGAACACGTTTGGAAACAAATCGCTTTTAGTTTAAGATGTAGCTTTCAAACTAATTTTAATGGGAAGGTAAAAAAATGAAATTAAAAGGGTATCCTTGGCTGAATGGTGAACGAGACTTTCTTCTAAGTGCCACACTGCCGCCCTTCCAATTAAAAAAATAGCCAAACTTTGATGCATCAACATATGAACCTCGATTTCATCTTCATTTCCATCGCAGATAAATTTGGGCGATAAGCAGGTTATATTGTCGGCACAAAGAAACCATTCTGGAACTGATCATGTTCGCTCCTCGCAATTCTTTTCATCCGAATGAACGAGGCAATCATTGTGGTCGTTGCATTGATATCTAGCATCGATACAAGTTTCCATCTTTATATCAAAATTCATCCTCACTACCAAACACCCGTGCTAAAAACTTGCGACGCTGGAGAATCGCTAAAATCTGAAATGAAGTAGAATAACCTACGTCAATTGAGTGTAAGACAAAGGTATTTATCGAAATATGATATACTTACGAGATTCTCGGGCTGATCACCGGACACATCCCTTCACGGACACAATTACGGCGGACACAATCACTTTAAATTAACTCGCGACGAACGTAAACATACGCGCGTGAAGTCACAAGCATCAACACAACTGACATTTCAATCAAAACAATCGGTAAGGTTGTTATTGATAATACAGTACAGTGCGCAAAAGGAAGATGGCCACCAAGTAAAAAAACTGGGTTTGCGCCCGAGATAAACGCTGCAAGGTTGAGCAGCCGTCATGAATGTTGTGGCCTTGAACTTGAGTTCTTCAACTCAAGTAAAAGAGCTGTTGGGCCAAGTCGATAAAAGAGTCAGCGACGATGGAAACGGTCTCTTTTTTCACGGATATTTCGCCAATGAAGAACGTTTAGCGAACCAACAAGCAGAGATCAACCCAGTCTCAGGAGGAGAAAGTGAACATCGTGAACATCTGGCCAATCAACAAGTAAAAGATCAACCCATTGGGAGAAGGAAAAAGCTGCTCGAGGCAACCGACGAATTAAATCGGATCAGGCATATTGAGTTGAGGTCCAAGGATTCCGATCATCGGTGGGGCCCCCAACATAGCATAGCAAACGGTGTAAGTGTTAAGACTTGATATATACTTTTGAATAATAATTTGCATTAAATTACTTTTGAATAATAATTTGCACTAATTACTTTTGAATAGTGATGCAACGGATGTCTGCTTCTGTTTCCGCAGCTGCGGAAGTTCCACATGTTTCTTCATATCTGTTTCTGTTTCTACTTCCGCAACTACTATAACGGAAATTTAAGCGGAATTTTTGATAGGATGAGGAACGTGCGATTTGCTTGGCGGTGGGAGGTGTGGGATCTAGCAGCAATCCTGGTGCATGCAAACTCTTGCCGCCACGCATTTATTTGCTAACATAATATTTCTAGCTCATTATTGCTGTAACTGTGAGTATAAGCGCGTCGTGATCTTATATGGTGATGGTGAATTAATTTAGTGAATAAAATGAATGAGAACAATGAAACCTAAAACAAGTCCCATTTGAAACTTTTTCGATGTGGTTGATGATGGATAGGCCAAATGCAAGTTGTGTGAGAAAATGAACTCCAGAAAAGGCCGCACAACTACCGCTTTCAAGAGCCACCTGAAAGCAATGCATATGGAGAAGTATAAAGAGTTTCAGAAGTTAGATGAAACTTCTAAAATTTCATCGGAAATGAAGAAAGAAAAGCTAAGTGAATATAAGAACGACTTATATTGGCGAAGTGCCCAGCAGTTAGGGAAAATCCATAAAAGGATTATCGTAAAGGACAACGATTATAAATGATAATCCGTCGGCAAAACTCATAAAAGGATTGCGTGTTAACGAAAGTTAACACGTTAAATGATTACTCGCTTAAAATTACAGTCTGGAGTAAAATGCAATGTAACCGAAATTTATGCGAATTTCGGAATGCTCATGGGAAATACAATGCAAGGACTTTTCATTAGTTATAAATTGCAATTGTAAATTAGAATAAGTTTCATTATTTTGTCATCTAATTATGAATAAACAAGTTTTTTTTAAGGGAATCGCTTCGCATTTTAATCAAATAACACCCAACGTGGGGCCTTCGCAAACGTTGCGTTACGAGGAATTGAATTATCCTTGGAGGGCAAGCTTTAATTACCTTAATTTGGTCGCTGAGGCTGGCGAAAAATTCAATAGAGCGCGCTTCTACTTCGCGATAACCAAGCGGATAATCGAAACAAGTTCGAAAATCAAATATCGGTCGGAAAACCAAGGTCTACGAAGGACATTTCGTAAACAGTTTCGTGCGCACGTTCCTTTCTACCCCATATCAGGACTAAACGAAACGGATTTCGAAGCAGGCATCTTAGTAGAGGAATAACGAAAAGGAGAAAGCAGACAATCGATAAATGCAATGGCACCGAACCAAGTGGAAGCTGCATTCCTGATCCTGACAATACTGTAAGGATAGAATTAAGTTTTTCAAATTATTAACAAAATACGAATACAACTATTGAAAGTGATTATTGAAAATTAAAATCTAATTTATAACTAAAAGTAATGATTTCGAAATATGTAAAAGTGGAATATTTTGAAAAAACCAAAGTTTAATGTTTTAATGAAGTTAATTTAAAAAGTTGAACCAAAGTTATTTGATTATTTCAATTCCTATTGCGAGTTGCTACTTTGCGGAGTATTTTAAAGAGCTGCGACGGAAACCTTCGATTAATATCATTTTTTATGTGTTTTATGGTTGATCTCATTTACTTTTGTGAATTGGTATCACGTCTCATTTTTAACTTTATAAATTTTTGCACAACATCATCCCACAGATTACCATAAATTTTATCGATCCAAACGAGTTGTGCTTTCAGGAAATTTTATTTTATTTGCAATTTTTGAAAATTTGTTACTCATGAGCTTTGAAGTTTTACATTGGTTTGTGTTTCAGGAAAATTTTATATTAGTGCGACCATTGAAATTTATTTTGGGTTTTGAAGTTTTCACAGAAATTAAGTGTTACCGTAGAAATAATTGCTCTCGTCTGAAGTGATATTTTAAAAGTTTTCAAAAGTGTTTGTTTTCGCGAAAATTTATCAAGCAATTGTTTCTAGTGGTTCCGAATAGGAATTTTTGTGGTTTTTTTGCAAGAATATTTTATAAATTGACCATATAAGCAAAAGGAACAAAGGATTTTTGCAGAAATCGTTGTTTTAAATCGAATCATCATTGGTCTTCATCGAATAATTTTCGCTGTGGTTTTGTACATTTGTCGTTATTGTTGGGTAATATAAGTTCTACTTCATCTTTTGTTCGATACTCTCAAAAATGTCTAACCCAAATAATCTTCTTCGCCCCGCAAGGCTTGGAGCGATAGATGCTAACATAATGCCGACTGCGGCGCCACCCTAGGCGCCACCTTCGGCTCTGCCTGCAGGTCAGAATATCCAACCAAATAATCCAGAGTTTGCCAATCTCATCTCCAGATTGGTAGCTGAGACATTCAATACATAAGGCAGACAATTTTTTAACTCAATAATGAACCCTCCCTCAGATATTAATAACGACATGGATATCCCTATAAACCTCGGCGATGATGTGAACCTGTCTAAACTCGACAAAATTCCTGATTTTGTCAAGAGCTTGAGAAGCTCGGCGAGTTCAGTTCGTGGCGGAAAAGTGTTGATAGGATCCTGAAATTGTATGACAACCTCAAAGGAACCCCAAAATATTATGGGATCTTTTCAGTTATCCGAAACAAGGTTGTAGGCCAAACAGATGTTGCACTTGAATCCTACGACACGCCTTTGAATTGGGAGAAGATATCGAAGTGTCTGACGTTACGCTACGCAGATAAAAAGGAAACACAGCACCCTGGAGTATCAAATGACGACTTTGCTCCAGGGTCTTAATAGCATACCCTAATTTTATCAGGAAGTTTATTATCATCTTTCTCTTATCCTTAATAATAACGAAATGGATATCCCTATAAACCTCGGCGATGATGTGAACCTGTCTAAACTCGACAAAATTCCTGATTTTGTCAAGAGCTTGAGAAGCTCGGCGAGTTCAGTTCGTGGCGGAAAAGTGTTGATAGGATCCTGAAATTGTATGACAACCTCAAAGGAACCCCAAAATATTATGGGATCTTTTCAGTTATCCGAAACAAGGTTGTAGGCCAAACAGATGTTGCACTTGAATCCTACGAAACGCCTTTAAATTGGGAGAAGATATCGAAATGTCTGACGTTACGCTACGCAGATAAAAGGAAACACAGCACCCTGGAGTATCAAATGACGACTTTGGTCCAGGGTCTTAATAGCATACCCTAATTTTATCAGGAAGTTTATTATCATCTTTCTCTAATCCTTAATAAATTGTCGTCTATGGATCTAGGGCAAGAGTCGCTCAACATAATGACACAATCCTATCGTGCAAAGGCCTTGGACACATTCATAAGGTCTTAAAGGAGCCCTTTCTAGGTTATTAAGCATATGAGAGCTGGCAGACTTACCTCAAGCTATTCATTTGTGCTTGAAGCTGCAGAATATGAATTACCGATTACAACATGCCAACAACATGCAAGGAGCAACACCAAAACCATACCGACTGTTTCACCCAGGAAAAGCATACTTACGCCCTTGCAACCATAAGTAATACCAGCTCTCGATTACAATTTCTACCCGGAATTACTTAACAATTCTCGGAAGGCATTTAATCGAAATTACCAGCCCGCTTTTCCAGCAACCCAACCACCGCAGTATCGCCACTCACCTCTTACCCCTTAAGCATCAATCACGACCAGAGCCTATGGATGTGGATGAAACCATTAGGTCACGGGCCATTAACCATGTAAATAGAACCCGAAAGTTTCCCTATTAAGAGAAATCAGTCACCTCAAATCCATCGGCCCAATAAAGATCAGAGGCTATTTAATATGTAGACCCAAAATAATTCCGAAACACAGGAAAGCCAAGAAACCCCGGAGGAATATGAAGAAAATATAACTGCTGAAGACACAAATCATGACGAAACACTGACTCTCCACCAATCCGAAGAACTCGGTGATATATATTTTTTAGGATGAGGGCTTCTTTGCTTCCATATTTTGAATACACCCTAAGGAGCGGAGAGGTATTACGATTTTTTATAGATACGGACTCAAATAAAAACTAAATACAACCCAAGCACATTAAACATGCTTTACCAAATCAAAAAAACTTTTGCGAAAATACTCTCGGCGGAAGTATCAAAATAAGACACCAGGCTTATGTCAACCTGTTCGGCCCTAATATACAAAAACTTAAACTTTTTATTCTTCCAATATTAATCGCCTTTGACGGGATAATTGAAAATGACACACTGAAAGCCCTCAACGCAGTAATCTACACCAAGTAAAATTACATGGTTATCCATCCGGATATTCTGATTCCTCTTAAACAACATAAAGCTGAAAATATTAGCAATATAACCATCAGGGCATCTCACTTAACGCGAGATCAGTCCAGCAAATTACACCAAATAATTAAAAAATCATTCAAATCTTCTTTCTGGGCCCGATAAAAATTGACATTTAGCACCAAGGTTTAGGATGAAATCCGAACCATAACACAAGATCCTATGTATTCCAAGTCATACCCTTACCCTATGGGACTAAAAGCAGAGGTCGAAAAGCAAATCAACAAGTTGCTCAAAGATGGCATAATTAGGTCATCTCGATCCCCATATAGCTCTCCTATTTGGATAGTGCCAAAGAAGGAAGACGCTTCTGGAGAAAGGAGGTTTTGGTTAGTAATCGAGTACCGAAAACCTCATTCGGTGACTATTCCGGATAGATATCCTATCCCGGAAATAAACGAAGTCCTCACCAACTTGGGTAGGAACAAATGGTTCTCGATAATCGACCTCAATAGTGGATTTCATCAAATACCACTACGATAATCGGACATTGAGAAAACCGCCTTGACAGTCAATAACGGGAAGTTTGAGTTTGCTCGTCTACCATTTGGCCTCAAAAATGCTGCAGCGATATTTCAGAAGGCATTGGATGACAATCGTGGCAAGGAGATCGGTAAAACTTGCTACGTCTATATAGACGACATAATAATTTTCGGGAAGACTGAAAAAGAGCATCTTCTAAATCTTGAGAGAGTTTTTGGATACCTCAATCCCAACATTATCAATGGACTTTCAACAAGCAAGCACATAATGGCAAAGATCCAAGAAATTTATCCTGTTCATTTTGCTAACCAAAAAATTCGCTATACGCAAAAAATAGTCGAAGACATTCCGAGTGAGGTGGAACAAGAAGAGAAGAATATAAAGACCCACAAAAGAGCCCACCGTAATGCTGAGGAAAACCGACTTCAAATCTTAGAGAATTTCTACTTTCCCCAAAATGGCTGCAAAAACTAAAACCCTTGTGAATCGATGTATCACATGTAAGGAAATTAAATATGACCGTTACCCATCTAAACTATTCCTCTTTCCAACTCCTATTCCAAAGTATGCAGGGCATATTCTCCACGTCGATCTCTTCCTCACTGAAAAAAACACGTACTTACAACAGTCGATAAATTTTCTAAATTCGCGGTAGCAAAGCTCATCCCTTCAAAGTCCGTAGAAGACATGAAGCAACCTCTTCGAGATATTGTCTTCCTCTTTTGTATCCCTGAAAGTGTCGTCATCGACAATGAGGGAGCTCTAAGATCCATCTCTCTCACATCAATGATGGAGAATGAGCTACAAATTAAAACCTTCAAAATCCCCGCTTATAAAAGCGAGGTTAATGGTCAAGTAGAGCGCTTTCATTCAACTCTTGCGGAAATAATTAGGTGTCTTAGGATGGAGCATCCAGATTGGTCCTTTTGAGAACTACTTGAAAAGACTGTTTGTGAATACAATAACAAAATTCAGTCCACAACAGGAAGATCATCAAATAATGACTCTGTAGACTTAGATGCTTTACGACAAACCAATATCGAACGGCTTCAATCAAAGCAAGAGAAAGATATGAACCAACGCAATAAAACCAGAAATCCACCCAAAAAACTATAATCCAGGGGATGTTATTTACGTTAACCAACACAAAAGTAAAGGCTCCAAACTTTCTCCCTGCTACAAACAAGAAATTGTTTGCGAAAAAAAATACAACTATTATTGCTGAGTCAGGCAAAAAATACATAAGGACAAAATTAATATCTGGATTCTTATCTTACGTGTGTTTTTTTTTGTGTTTGGGAGGTGAATGCCATTTACACATAGAGTGAGGGACTCCTATGCTCGCAAGAAGGCGACTGGACTACCCACTAAACACCTCCCCTGTCAACCTGTGAACCCAGCCTGGAACCGTTTGAGACACATTACTTCGGGCCAGGTCTCGTTTTGTTATGCCGTGAGGCGCCTTCATGCTGGGGGATCCTTTTCCTAGTGGAACGAGAGAGGGGAAGAGGAAGTTCCAGCAAAGCGATCCCCCAGCCCCAACACCCCCGGCTGCTGTGAGTCCCTTTTATCTTTTAGGACTGCCCGAGCATAATGTGCCACCTAGTTCCATTTGTCAACCGATTCGAACATCACCGCGACTATATTATCCGGGGTGGGCTCTCCCGTCTCCCTGTAGTTTCTTCGCAGCCTGACCCATTTTTTGCACCGAAAAAAAGGGGGCAGGCATTGTCCTCCTCTCCTGGGCAAAACCGACAATCAGGGGACCGTGACTTACCAATCTTGTGCAGGTAAGACTGGAACACCCATGCCCGCTCAAAAGCTGGGTCAGATAGAAGTCAGTCTCATCATGCCTTCGATTGAGCCACGGTCTCACATCCGGGATGAGGCACACAGTCCACCTTCCCTTCGTGCGATTGACCCAAGACTGCTGCCAATCGTTGACCGAGCGCTGTCTCTCCTCGCGGCCAACCGTCTCCCTCTCATTCTCCTTTCGACGGAGATAAATAGCGCGGCACTCTCTAGCAAGGAGGGAAACAGGTATGACGCCTGCAATAAGTCTCACCGCCAAATCAGAGACTGTCAGATGCAAAGATGCAATTCTCAGTGCTCCTCTTCTATGTACCTGTGCCAAACGTTTTCGGTATACCTCCTTACTGAGAGCGTCGCCCTATACTTCTGCTCCGTACAATAGCACTGACCCTACAGCACTCATCAAGAGGCGTCTTCATCGGCATAGCCGATCAAGCGCGACTCATCTGGCATCTCAAGTCTCAGTAGCCCGTCGTAAGACACGTTCCACAGGTCTGGACCAAGGATAGATCCCTGGGCAACACCCGATGTAATTTCCATCCTTCGTTGGCCCTGTGTGTTTTCGTAGAGCAGGCTACGGTGCTTTAGGTAGTTCCTCAAAAGCCGCATTAGATATTCTAGAACTTGAAAAGGCTTTTCCAGCATATCCACACATCTAGCGGAGTTGAAGGCATTCCTGACATCGAGTATTACCAACAGGACGATCCGTGGCTTGGTGCGACTATATGCCTCTGTCTTTTGGAGCGCGTTCACCACCTCTGCAATCGCATCAATGGTAAAACGTCCTGCTCTAAAGCCGTACTGCCGAGGAGATAGGTCCCCAACAGCACGAATCGCGTCAGTGAGTCTTCCCTTGATGAGTTTCTCTAGCACTTTCCCAGCCGTGTCTAGCATGCATAACGGGCGGTATGCAGACGGTGATTTGGGATTTCCCTTCCCCTTGCTGATCAGCACGAGCCTCACCACTTTCCATCGTACCGGGAAAACCCCGTACCGTAGGCAAGCGTTAAATGTGCTGAGCAGCAAGTCAGGACAATGGAGATAGACAAGCCGCAACACCTCAGCCGGAACACCATCTGGACCTGGAGCCTTCCTCGCTTTCAACGAAAACACTGCCTCTTCCAGTTCCGGCTGAGTGAAGAGTGGACACTCGACTGCTGTTTCACCATGGACAGTGTCCACACGGACGGGATGGGCGGCAAAGAGTGCCGTCCATCTTTTCCGCATCATGTATACAAGGTTTCCGTAGGGCACCAAGCTTCCGCATAACTAGCTTGTAGCCAAGGCCCCACGGATCCTTGTTCACATTGTCCACTAGATCTTGCCAGCAGCGAGCCGTGCTGTTTTTGATCAATATGCGAAGGCATTTCCTGACCCACTTATATGCTGCGGCGTGGTTAGTTGCCTCGTCACGGTTCCGTGCCCGTTGAGCCTCATGCCGAAGCTTGTGGCACTCCCTTCGTTTTTCAGCGATTTTAGTTGACCACCAATACACTGGAGGCTTGCCGCATTGTAAGCAGTAGTGATGATGCTCATAGTTGAGCTCACCACGTCTTGAGTTGCCAGTTCTTCCATCTCCTCTGAAGCCCCCTGCGGCGGTGCACCTGCTGTGAGCACCTCGACGAACCTCTTGACGTCCATCCTTTCGATGTTCCATCCAATTGTAGAAAGCCAAGAGCACGGACGTCGGGAGACAACATCGCTTATCTCCAGCAGAATGCAATGATGATCACTGGCTGAGTAGTCCTTTCATACTCTCCAGTTGTGTATCCTCCGTATTAAGGACTCCGAGGCGAATGTCTCGTCCGGTATGGTTACTTCACAGTCAATACAGCGGAAGGTCGGCGTATTGCCGGTGTTTAGTACGACGAGCCCCTTCTGGCCGCCATTTCTAGGACTTGTTTTCCCCGCGGATCTGTTTGAGGCACGCCCCATTCGATTGCTTTCGCGTTGAAGTCTCCCCCAACGAGCACGTTCCCGTCTGCGTTCGAAACAGCGCCCTCCAAAGTGTTAGGCTTGGCTTGGAAAGATGATATCAATTCGTTCGGCGTTAGGTACACACTGAAGAAAGTGGTCCTTGAGCGCCGAACCCACACAAAACCATCCCCACGTCCACAGCCGTCCGCCTGGAAATCATTATTTCGAACCCAAATTGCGGCAGTAACAGTTTCACCAGGATACCATGATACCGAACTTATATCATGGTGTTGCTCACTTAGCAGCAAGAAGTCGGCTTTCATGTCCCTCGCAAACTGCTCAAGCAGATTTTGGGTGGTTGAACTGTGGTGTAGGTTTAGCTGCCGGATGCGGGTCATCAAAGTTCTAATTTTCTCTTGGCTAGGGCTTCCTGGAAAACTCTGCGTTTTCCTGATCCCAAGACGTTTCCAAAATCATGTCTTGGATCAGCACCCTTGGAAAGAATACAGTGTGCCTCCTTCGTACACTCTTTTTTTTATGTCCCATTTCACCGCATTTGTAACATTGAGAACTCCTACCGGGTCCTTTGCATACTTGTGCAGTGTGACCATAGCCAAGGCATTTGAAACATCTAAGAGGCGTTGCTCTTCGCCGTATCCTACAGACAACCCACCCTATTCGTACTTTGCCCCTATTCAGAAATTGTTCGGCGTCCTTTTCGGTCAAGTCAATTATGGCCATGCGTTGTCCCCTATGCTTTTCTGGTGTCAGCCTCGCCTTGATCCCGCCCACGCTAGGGAACTCCCTTTTGATGGCGTCTACCACCTCGGCCAGATCCGTGGTGCAGTCAATGTCTCTTATTTCGATCTTGGGATCGGCTCGAGCGAGGATATAGTTGCGCTTTTCCCGAGGATTTTCTTTACTGCGTCACAGAATGCTTCCCTATTCTCGGCCTCTGCTCCGAGTTCGACCAGTATGTGGCCCGACCGCGTTGGTCGTACTGCTCTAATGTCAGTGTTAGTGTCTTTGGGCCTTACATTTCCCTTGATGTCCCGCAGTACTTCCGCGTAGCATCGACCGTCTTGGGGTTTTACGCGAAGTGCCTGCTGCCGGAGTCTTCGTCGGTGCTTCTGTCTCTCCTGTTTTGCATCAGGTCTTTTTTTCTTGTTGGGCATCTGTGCGAACTTTAATTTCTGGCACTTTTTGAAGGAGTTTCTTTGCAGCTTTCTTCGCTCCTTTTGTAAGCCCTGTCTGGAACCCTTGATCTGGTGTTCCGCACCCATCAAGTGCCTCTTCCTTCCTTCTTTTGATCCCAATCTCCTTATATTGGGCTGAAAGCCATTCTTTTATTAATTTTTGATTGTGGACCTATCTGCACGCACCCTCTAGATTTCGCCCCCAAGCGCTTCTTTAGCCTTTGCTCTTCTTCGGGCTCCTGGTCCTCTTCGGCCTTCAACCAGCTCCTCCGATAATGCCCTATACGGTCTAAGAGCTCCTCTAGTTCAAGAAGCACAATTTTAACTGCTTTGGTGATTTTTGGCAAGTCGCATGCAGATTGTATTCTTTTTAGAACAACTCCCACTTTTCGGAATAGCCTTTCTTCTTCATGTCGCTGCGCGGCAATTGTACTTTGCAACCATCGTCCTTGGGAGACGTTATCGGCTTCTGTTTCCGAATACAGTACTTCCGCCACCTTTTTGACGTTGGTGATGAAATCGCACATCGTCGCTTTATTTGCTTGGCCACTAGTTTCTTTTCCAGCCGTAATCTCCTCGTCGTTCTCAGGATGGTTCTTTACTAATTCGGGATTTACGACTCTTGCTTCAATCGCTTCGGTAGCGATTGCAGCAATGACCGTGGAATTCCCGATGCTCTTTATATTTTCCTCCACCGCTCGAACAACTGCGTCCTGCAGAGTTTCCCGCTTTTCCTTCATAGGACGCTTTGGCGTTTGCATGGTTTTTTTGCTGCGCCCAACGCCGCAGGAATCTCAGTCTAGACCAGACTGTCTGTTAATCTCCATTTTTCGTCCGTCTTCACATTTGATGTATTAATAGTCGTTTTTGTCATGGTTAGTACCGCTCTCGATGTGCTGTTAACATCCAAAGTCAAAGTCAAAGTCAAAAGCGCTTTATTTAATACTAATCGTTATAAATTTTAAAAAGAATATAAAGCAAAATCCAAACAATAACAATAAAAAAACTTAATGGCCCAAATGGCTCTCTAAATTTGTACGTTATCATTAAGCACATTTACAAAAAAACTATAGCAAATTCAAATCAATGGAGATTATTACATATTTTTACAATTCAATTGGAAAAAGGAGAAAAAACCAACCAACACTATTCTAAAATTATTTATCATCTTAACACTACAGTGAACTTTGATCCTACACCTAATATGTTTTAACTTAATTCTAATAATGCTGTTAACATCCTAGCTGCAGCCGCTGATTGCGTCGTCGTTATTGTTATTTTTGAATTCATTTTGGGGGCTTTTTTATCTTTTTTAAGGGTTTTTCGTTGCTCCAGTTTTATTGGGTCCCCCCTCGGAGCCGCTGTCTCCATTCGTGTGTGTAGTCGCCTTTTTGGTCCCATGGTTATCTTTGCAGAGCAGGGAGGCCATGCGAGGGTTGGCACAAGCCCTTATGGGGACAAGTGCTCCAGCGCTAATCGGGAGTCCTTCTCAACCAAACCTACCCCACCAACCCAATGGTGCAAATTTCGAACGTACTCCGAGGCCTGCCAAGGTTTTTACCGGAACGGCAATGGTATGATAGTTGAATCAGAGCCGTTCACCCACGAGTGTCACCTCGGCGCTACTGTGCAAAGCAACTAGGTCCAATCCATCATATCCGCCGGCCCAAAGCATGAATTCCAGTTCGTTGCCCAAGGCATAGTCCAGATCCAGTCAGGGTCGTTACCTATCATCCCAGGAGGGAGCCTCATGGCACCCCCCATACCCTGGGGTCCGTGGGAATGGCACTCCCTAAAGAATCCTAGCCTCCAAGAGTGCTTTTGTCGACCAGTATTCCCCCCGTGGGAATTTCCTCTTGTACGTAGGGGCGAACTCCCCAAAGAATGCTAGCCTCCAAGAGTATTCCTGTCAGCCAGCATTCCCCAGCGCCGTTTGAAAATTATTAAAAATTACTATCGAAACTCTGAGTCAGTGGTCGCAACCTCAAGAGCGCCGTAATAATTGTCCCGCCCAACAGGCTGTACATGCTATAGTGGATAAGTCCGAACCCAAATTTTCAATGTTGCACGTATTGGTGCTAAAAAGATGTCGTACTGCTCGAAGCGAAGGAAATATCGCAGCCGTAAGTAAATCGTTTCAAAATGAGCCAAATCAGTCGATTCCACGTCATTCTCAAGAATTAGGCATCACACCGTGGCTTATTTTGCGAAAAGATCTTGGCCACTTGATCATTCGAAACGTCGAAACTTCTGCAATCAGGCCCTGGCAAAGCTTGAAAAAAATTTTGAATTTCATCTAAAATCATCTTCAGCGATGTAGCTCATTTTTTGCTCAATGGCTTTGTTAATAAGCAAAATATGCATTAAAGTCAGCAACAAACCAACATGTGCTTCTGGAGATACCGTTGCATCCGCAAAAGATTACTGTTTGGCGTGGTTTTTATGCCAGACGTGTGATTTAGTTTCTTGGAAGCAGCTTAAAATAGACTATACTCTTGTAATCCTACCACACAGAAAGCATAATCTTCTTTTGGTCAATATTGGCTTTGGGTATCGATTGTCGGGGCTCATTTTTCTTGTTGTTATCGTAAACTATCCATTTTTCATCACCTGCCATGATTCTTCTTAGAAATGGGTCGTGCGGTAACCTCAATCTTGGCGCCCCACGCCACTGATGCGACCAGCAGGTCCCTACACCCTACGCCACTGACGTCGACAGATGGTGAGCTAATTAAAACTTGAATCACTGCCACTGAACCGCCACTTGACGTTTGTCGGTTGAATCTTGTGTGAGTCGCAAATCAGGTGGAAAATTAAATTGTCGCGGAAAAGATAGGACCCATTGCCCGAGGAAAAACCCAATATTCCCCATGAAGAGTTTGGTGTAGAATAGTGTGCACATTTCTAGCTAACGCCGCTGTGAGTGTCGGGAACAAAGGTGTGAAATGATGTATCAAACGTGATCAGCGGAAAACGGGTGGAGCGCCTAACCCCAAATTTGAAGACCTAGCTGATTCACACGTGACGTACTTTGGGCGTGCAAATACAGCGATTTCCTTCCGATTGTCCCCAAAACCTACCCGCAAAACACCTAGCCCAATGTGGGGCCCCAAACATCCTTAAAGGAAAAAGGTGAGATACTACGCATGGGGTTTATTGCTGTTCCATTATTTAACCCGTATGTGCTTGAAGCAAACGATTGGCCTATTGCTGGGGGCAAACAAACAATGACCATCAGCTTGAGAAATTGGATCCAAATTTTCACACAACAATTTAGAGGAGACGGCCGTGTGGACATTCAAGGTAGCCAAAACCAAAAACGTTTCTCCTGGACATTGACCACCCCTCTAATTTCGGCAGCTAGTCAAGAAGTTAATGATGCCACACCAGTGGTTAATTAGCGGTGCTTCTGGCGTGATTTGTGGCAGCAATACCATACTTGCTGCCGTGCTGCAAAACTTCTTCGCCAGCAATCGCAATGACTGGCCTGCTCAACGTGAATTTCATTGGATAGGAACCAAAATCACGTCATCGTCAGGTATCGGATTTCTTCTCTGGGTACCGAAGTGTTCGAATAATTCAGGGCTAGGGTATATTGATTTGCATTTGATGCACTTTTCTGTTGCTGATAAGTATGCAGCTGATAATAATTTATTACACAAATATGAGGCTGGCACCTTGCACAAATAAATCAGTAACTAATCCAGTTGCATGCCATCCTGGCTTCAATCAAAAAAAATTGATCGAATTCAGTAAACAATGCAATATAGTCATCGCTGCTCGTATAAAGCTGGCTGAAAAGAAGCCAGCATCCCGATCTGAAGAGAAAATTATAGTGATTGCCGAGAAATAAAAGAAAACACCATCGTAAATAGCTCTGAGATATTTGGTTGAAATTGGATATGTTTCTTCCCACATGCAAGATTGATGTTCAAAAATAAACTTTTAATTTCACTATCCTTAATCTTTATACTTCAGTTTGCACTTTTGAGCGATTGCAGTAGAATTTCAGTTAGAAAGAGTATTTTTTACTCCCTTGGTACGATTCTTTTTTTTTGAGGTTTAGTAATAAAGGAGTTAAACGGTATGTTTTATTTTCGGTAATCGAAAGCATGTTGGTAGCAGAATTCAGCAGCACAACTAGCAGTTCTAACAAGTTGGGTAGACAGACCTATGCTCATGTCAGAAGAGTTTTGTACTCAACTTACAAAATGCAGTAACCAGCAACGAATAAAATCAAGAAACATGTCAAAGACGATTTTATTGGAGAAAATGTGAAATTCGAGGATCATACTATTATTAACAAAGTTGAAAGAATTTTGACTTCTGAGGTATTTGTTTTAGTTATACCCATAGATATCTCCCCTGATAATTTTTCCAGATTTTTTAGAAACACATTTTTCATATTTTTACACCACCCCATTGGCCCCACTGAAGCAAAAACTGTCTGTTTAAGAACTGTTTTGAAAAGCTCTCATAGAGAACTTTCAGTTGATATTCATATCGGCTACCTTTCATGAAATTTTTTTCAGGGCCCACTCCTCTGTACTGTAATCATCGATTCATGGCCTATTTTTTCGAATCCTAGAATGGTTACAAAGCCCTTTTGCTAGGAGCTCTCTCCTGCCTCTTCGACTTGTTTCAATTGTGTGTACTCATTTTCATGATACCTATGATTCCTAAAATTTTCATGCAAATCCTAGCAAAGCTGTAGTGTCTAAATCGATAAAAAGCGCATATGGCTCCATAGCCATATGTTTCCATAGTAATACAGGGCATATTGTTCCATAGTAATACGGGAAAATTCAAATCGCTATAACTTCGTTAAATACTATTGGATCTTTATGAAACTTTCAGGAAAGATTTATCTTATAGAAAGTAATCTGTTCCTTAAATTTTATTGAATTTAAGGGTACCGTTTAGATTTTATTCAAGAAAACATAAAATCGATAAATCATACTATTACTAACAAAGTTGAGCGAATTTCGACTTCTCATGTATTTGTTGTTGTTGTACTCATAAAGGCCTACATTCATAATTTTTTTCAGAATTTTCGGATGGAAGGTTTCCAATCGCGAGGGGGGGGTACGCGAAAAGTTCGTACATTTCCCCTTCCCCTGCCGCCCTCGGTACTCATAAGGCAATTTTAAGACTTGTTTTGAAAAGATCTCATTGAGACCTTTCCAATGACACCCTACTCGACTACCAATGGTGAAATTTTTTTTTTGAGGGGTCACCTCCCTATATGGAGAGACCCCCCTTAACCCCCTTTGAAAAATTTTTCCACCCTTGAACTTTCAAGAAGTCACTACTTCTGACCTTTTCACAAAGTTTCATGCCTGTAGCCTCTATAGTTTCGGAGAAAAAGTGTTGTGACATACAGACGGACGGACGGACGGACAGACGGACACAGGTCGTGATTGCAATAGGGTTTTGTATTTTAGTACAAAACCCTAAAAATTAAGAAAACACTAGCAAGTATAAGGGCAGAAGATAAAAATTAAGGACAGTGTGTTGATAGTAGCTCTAAGTGTAAATGATGATATTCAGGCTGAGATGAGTTGACAAGCTCGGTTAACTAGAGTAGTTATACAATTGATGGTTCATATGCATACATATATACAATTTACAAAAGAAACCTCAGTCGTGAGCATGAGTTAAGTAATTGAAGAGGTAGCATGTTGGTCGGAAATATAACAAGAAGAGTTGAAAAAAGCACATATGAACAAAGTAAAGACGAGAATTTGTTTTCGGGTGTCCTTTCAAATATTTCTTGAAATCAAATGATGAGTAAGAATTTTATAAGTAAAATATATGAACAACCTTGTACCCCTTTTTGTTTTCCTTTCAAATAAATTTTGAGATTCTTATCAAAAATACCGAAATGCATGATGCCAGACATTTCAAAATCATTTATAATCAGGAATTCATAGCTTTGTAGATGCCATTTTATATACATTTGCGCCGCATCTCAAATGGTTTAAAGTTTTATATAACGATAAATTGATTCCAAGTATATGTACAGAAAAACAATAATGTCTCTGTAACATTGCATATGTAAGGAGGGAGTTCATCTAAAAGGTTTTTTTGTCCTTTATTTTTTACATAAGAAATGGAAAAGTAATTGTAAGCTTTGACCTTGTATTGAAAGTGTACTCGTATAGTAGTAGAGAAAAAAAATACCACCTAGCTATTCTAATTTTATTTGATTTTTATATTGATATTTGCAAATGTAAGAACATGTTCTGTCATCTGCAGAATATTTTGTACAAGGTGCATGGAACATTAATTAAAATTATTACTGCTATTATGTACTTAATTTCAAACCAATATGTTAGTAAATTTTAAAATTATAAAAGAAAAATCTAGATTTAAACTAAAGATGAATGGAAAGCTCACTTACGTATAAATATTAAATAAACACACTCCAACGAAAGAGAAAACTCTCAAAATATTGAATATTAAAAAAAAAAAAATAAGGCGTTTTATTAAAAGTCACTAAAAGACTATTAAAGAAGTCTAATGCAACAGCAAATATGAACGAACTAAATTTGCTGCTGTGTACATGAAAAAAAAAAATCTTTGATAATTTTTATCTCCAGTAAGAAGTAAAGAATAATTTTCCGTAAAACATTTTAGTTAATGTCAAGTGCAGATGTATTATTACTACAATTATATGCGTTATTTTCTTTACTTTGAATTTCAATTGATACTTAAGTTTGAAAGGAAAATCAAATATTATCCCTGTACATTAGGTTCAAAATAATTTATTAATGAAATACTTTTAACTGAATCGTTTCAGTTATGGAAGTTTGTTTGAAAGCACACAATACACACAATTATCAACAAAATTTCAAAACGAATTAATTAATTTTTAAGCCTATGAATCACATCATATATACAATCTATATAAATAAAACTAATTATGATTTTCTGAACGGCTAATCGCCTTTCTAGCAAAGCCGTTCTCCTCTAGCAGGATAATGCGAGCGAGAGGGTAGGGTTCCAGTAATGCGCGAATGGTCGCGGTCGGTTACAGTCGGTTCGCGGTGCCATAGTTTGTATTTGTGTGTTTTCATTAGAGTAAATTTTTTTCGGTTTTCAATTCGAGTAGTGTATCTCGGGCACCGCGTCGGTATATTGGGGAGCGGGCATTTTTCTCAGCGGTTATCTTGTTTCCTTTTCCGCGGAACGAAGTTGCGTAACTTAAAGTAGATTCGTTGTAAGTTGTTCGACGCGTTTTAAATCGGACTTAGTCTGCTCGCGTAAGACCTGTGGCCGAAACTCCTCTCCGAACTAGCTAGCTAGCCAGCAGCCACCTCATAGTAGACTATTAGAGTCCGCACTTGTTGACCTGATGGGTACAATCCATTGTCACGTTCCGAGACTTCACGTCTAGAACCGACAAGAGGTCGGTTTGGGTTTCCCTTGGAAATCTCGAACGTACGAGACGTGTTAGATCATTACAGTCGTTTTGGTTACAATTCAACAAAGAGTCGCATAGGTTAATGTGTTTGGTGAGGTGGATTTCCTTTAATTCGTGAATAACCCAAACATCCAGTTTGTTACATAACCAAGCTATTGCAAGTGCAAGTAAACGATTGAATTTGATAATTCGAGCTTTTCTGCTATCTCTCGAGTTGTCATACGCCGGTTAATTCCGATTGACGCCGGTATTTGGCATCATCAGTAGTGGTGGGACGACCTGTATGCTCATTAAAATTTCCAGAATGAAAGCGAGCAAACTAACGCTGACGCTCGCATTCACTAAGGCAGTCACCATAAACTTCACACAATTTCCTTTCAGCTTGCATCGCATTTTTGCCCTTTCAGAAGTGAAACAATAAAATATGCACGAAAGCATCCATCACTATACAGTTAGTTACTTAGCTCTAACCTTAGTGATGATTTTTGTTTTAATATATGCAATACGAGAATTATTTATTTCTTATTTATTTTTACTTTTTTATTGCTTTACTCCCTCCAAATAAGTTAAGAGAAGATGTGCGCCGGAACCCGCTCCTAGAAGAGTAAATTTTAGACTTGAGCGATCTACAAATGTTGAAACTTGATAAATTTCAAGGCGCGGGAGTGTTTATTATTCTAATTACATTTTAATTTTCCCACATTCCATACCTGTAATTTATAGTTCTACTTCCAATTTACCTCAAAGAACCTCATAACTGTAATACAAAACGTACATCTTCATGTTCTCATAAACTTCTAAAGTTAGATTAATATCACACGATAATCGTAGCCAAAAGAATGTTGGTTCCCACCACATTTCATACATTCATGTATGTTCCCACGATTTGTTTAAATTAGCTATGTAAGCATAAATTATGTAGAAATTCACCTGCATTGGAATAAAGAATTATAAGTCATAATGCAACAAACGAGTTGCATTCATTTTGGTGACCCCGGTAAGAGCATTTCCAAGCCATAATCAGGACCTAGTGTGAGACTGTACTAAGGCGCTCTATGATCCTGGTTTTTTAACAGTCTAGCGTTTCGCTTCAACCACGAGAGATTGCACCTTCTGAGGGCGCTCAGGTGAGCACCAGGAAGGAAGCCAGCAATATTGTCGTTTGGCTTCAACAACGAGGGATTGCACCTTCCGAGGACGCTCAGGTGAGCACCAAGAAGGAAGCCTGCGATATTGTCCTTTCCCTTCAACCACGAGGGATTGTACCTTCCGACGACATTCAGATGAGCACCAGGAAGGAAACCAGCAATATTTTCGTCTCGCTTCAGCCATGAAAGCCTGCATTTCCCGTCGACGAACAACAGGAAGTTTAACAACGGTTTTCACACGCAAGTTTTACAATTAATTATCATTACCTTTAATTTTCTTTGTTTGACGTAGTCAAATTCTATATATTGTCGCGTGTTATTGGTTCGCGGCCAATAATTTTAATGTTCCGGGAAAGTGAAAACGCAATATCTTTTAAATTAAATTAAAAGAGTTTATTTGATCACAAATATGCACAATAATCAGTTTAACACTTGCACTTATTTTAATTTGCACTATTGAAAAAAATCTAACACTTGTCCATAAATTCCTTATCGCAATTGTCTTCTAAATCACTTCACTATTACGAAACACACTTCCCACACACAATCGCAGTTCTTATCGCGGTCGAATGAATGATCCCCCCATTCATTCAGCTCGCCTTTGTATAGGGTCTCTCCATATTCACCCATTTCTCGTACATTGGCGAATGTTCTACCGAGAGGTACCTGGTAGATTCGAGCAAATTAATGAATGGAGTGACGTCACTTGCAGATGTTGATCATGCTTGTTGGGTTCTCGTGGGTTCGAGTAAATTCATTTGTTGACGTTCTTAATGATTATGAAAACAATTGCGACAGTAGCTCGCTGAATTATTTGTACATGTAACACTGCCCCCACCTCAGTTCTTTTCGCCCCGAAAAGATGTGTCGCTATTTGTAGTCAATTCTCCCTGGGTGTAATATGGGGCAAGACGGTCCAGATGCACGATTTTCATTTTAGCTCTCGGCTTACGATGTTCCTGTATTCGGTATACGACGTCGTTGATTCGCTTTGTAACTCGGTATGGTCCCTCCCAATTATGTTGCAACTTTGGAGACCTACCCTTTCGCCGTTGCGGGTTATAAAGCCACACCAAGTCATCTTGCTGGAAGCCAGTAGAATTAACCTTTAGATCATACCTGGTCTTCATGCGGTCAGTAGCCGATTCGAGGTGTTTTCGCACTGTCCGATGTATCTGGTTCAACCGTTGTCTTAGATCACTTGCGTACTCCGAGACCGTTTGGGGTTTCTCAGGGGGTGTTCCGAACTTTATATCGGCTGGCAAACGAATAGTCTTTCCAAAAATGACTTTGGCTGGGGCTTGGCCCGTCGATGCATGTTCAGCGGCTCTATACGCCATTAAAAATAGTGGGATATGTCGGTACCAGTCCCTTTGGTTCTCGTCAACCATTTTGGCCAGGTGTTTATTGAGCGTGCCGTTGAAACGTTCGACCATTCCATCGGATTGGGGATGCAGCGGTGTTGTCATCGTTTTCCGTATTCCGAGCAGCTCGCACATTTCGCCAAAAACTAGTGACTCAAAGTTTCGGCCTTGATCCGAATGTAGTTCGCCAGGTACGCCGTACCTACTGACCCAATTTAACACTAGCTGTTCAGCTACAGTAGTTGCTTCCTGGTTGGGAATGGGGTGGACCTCGGGCCACTTGCTAAAATAATCGGCTACAACCAGCGTGTATCGATTTCCCCATTCAGATTCAGGAAAGGGTCCTGCGATGTCAACAGCAATCCTTTCAAACGGTACCCCCACGTTATAGGTTTGCATTTGTCCTCTCAGTCGTCGCTTTGGGCTTTTGACGGAAGCGCGAATTGTGCATCTGCGACACCAGTCCTCTACGTCTTCTCGAGCGTGGAGCCAGTAGAACCTTTCCCGCAATTTCGCTATGGTCTTGTTAACACCAAGGTGGCCTCCCGAGGATCCTTCATGCATTTCCTTAACCACATCGTGGATTCGTCTTTTGGGTAGTAAAGTTTGCATCCTATAGGAGCTGCCATCCGCCGTTTCCCATTTCCGCTTGAGTACGCCACCCTCTACCTGAAGGGAGTTCCATTGTGCCCAGTAGCTTTTCAGGGTTGCGCCATGCGTTGAAACGTCTTTCCACTCAGGTCGCCCAGTCGTCTCCTTCCATACGAGCAATGGTCCGATGTCTTCATCGGCTAGCTGGGCATTTCGAATCTCCTCCGATGACCAACCTTCATCGAATTCGGCCGTTATCAATCGCAGATCAACGGGCGGTTCCTTTTCCTCAATCCGTCGGCAATGCTTGCAGTTAGCTGGACATGGGCGACGAGATAGGGCGTCAGCATTTCCATGAACTCCGCCCTTTCGATGAACAATTTTGTAGTCGTATGACTGCAATCTTTCGATCCATCTTGCAACTTGTCCCTCGGGGTTTTTGAAGTTAAGTAGCCATCTCAGCGATGCATGGTCCGTTCGAAGAACAAATTTCTGGCCATATAGGTACTTGTGGAACTGCTTGGTGGCCTCTATTATAGCCAATAGCTCCTTCCTGGTCACACAGTAGTTCCTCTCACTTTTTGAAAGAACTCGACTGTAATAAGAGAGGACTCTTTCTTCGCCATTGATCTGCTGGGAGAGTACAGCTCCAAGACCGCCGTTGCTTGCATCGGTGTCAACTACAAACATTTTTCCGGGTTTTGGATACGCCAGTACGGGTGATTCACATAGCTTTTCCTTCAGGGTCTCAAAGGCTGTCTGGCATTGTTCATTCCAGACATACGGACGATTTTTCTCGGTTAGCTGATGGAGACACTTAGCTATTTTGGCAAAGTCTTTGACGAATCTTCGATAGTAGGTTGCCAGACCCAGGAAACTTCGTAGTTGGCGCTTGTTGTTTGGTGTTGGCCAGCTTTTCACGGCTCCAATTTTCTCAGGCTCTGTTTTGACCCCTTCTGCTGATACGACATGTCCCAGGTATTTTACTTCAGCTGCGAAAAGGGTACACTTGTCGGGACTAAGTTTCAAATTTGCCAGTCGCAGTCGGGAGAAAACCTCTTCTAAGTTCCGCACATGCTCTTCGAACGTTCCCCCGATGACGATGATGTCATCTAGGTACACCAAGCAGGTTTTCCAGGTTAGACCACGTAGCACGTATTCCATCAAGCGTTCGAAAGTGGCTGGAGCATTGCAAAGCCCAAACGGCATCACCACAAATTGCCACAATCCGGTCCCAACTGAAAATGCGGTCTTCTCTCGGTCCTTCTTGTCAATTTCTACCTGCCAGTAGCCACTCTTGAGATCGAGTGTAGAAAACCATTTTGCGTCGGCTAAAGTGTCCATGATGTCATCGATGCGTGGGAGCGGGTAACTATCTTTCTTAGTGACGTCGTTAAGCTGCCTATAGTCGACACAAAAACGAGTGCTACCATCCTTTTTCTTTACTAGAACTACAGGCGCGGCCCATGGATTTACAGAAGGTTCAATAATGCCTTGTCTTTCCATGTCCGAGATCAGCGCGCTCACTTCTCCTTGTTTGGCTATAGGGAGACGTCTTGGTGCTTGTCGAATCGGCTTAGTTCGGCCTTGGTCATCCGGGCTTGTTGAGAAGATGTCACTGTACTTGGTGACCAGATCAGAGGCTCGTTTGAATAGCTGCACCGGCAATTTGCCTTGCTTCAATATTTCAGACGTGGATTCCCGGGCTTTGTCTGTGTCTTGCCTCCTTTTCCAATGATGGTTGTGAGTAGCTTCCAAAGAGGTGATGGTGGAAACAGGCTGGCAGCTGGCGATGACTTCTCCCGCTTTGATGCTCGTGGTTGACTCTGCGGTGTTAAGGACTCTAACCGGCACATATCCGTTCCTTAAAGATCTTACAAGGCTTCGTCCTACAATCAAACTGCGCAATGCGGATGTCTTCGTTGGCTCTATCAGATAAGATCGGTGGTCTCCAGAATCACCATCAAGCTTGGCCCATACAATGCTTTCGGAAGAGTTCGGTACATCAGTGTCAATACATACCACTACATTCATCTTGGGGATTTGGACGCTGGGATCCTCCATCAGTACTTCGACATTCTGCCATTTCAATACCCTGTAGTGAATAAAGGGGTTTCAATAATGTCCGTAAAGGACTGCAGCGATGTTCTGCTGCCTCGGCAGAGGAAGGTGTCGGTTTCTGCCGATAATGCCCTCGTCTGGAGACACGTGAATGCGCTGGCAGGCTAGCATTGCGGTGTCTTGGGGCGGGTTCGTTTCCCCAGCACGAGGACCCACTACAAAAAAATTTCGCATTCACGAATTGCTTTCAGATCAAAAAGGCGACTGAAGTCGCAAAAACTGTAGATAACCTCACCGAAGGAGATGTACTTGTTACAAGAACAAGTGAAACCTGAGAAGAAAGGCGAGCTTCGGGTGACCTCGTCGTTACCCAACGAAGTCCATGGCCCACAAATGAAAGAGGGGCAACCGGGTGGTGGTGGAGCCCCTTCATACCCACCCAACCGGAATAAATCCAAAGATAGCTTGTTGAAGTGGCCCGGTATTCCTCTTCTGAGTGGAAAACTCATACAACTTGAATGGTATGAACCTTCCCATCAGAAGGGGAGTACCCCGGTGACCAATTTATGTCATAGAATTATACAATTGGATCGCATAAATCTATGCCATAAAAAGGCACTCTGCTTGGGCCACTCAACCCATAACGTCACCTGAAACAGAAAAAAGGAATTAGTTTGTACCCGGCGGCTGGCTCATGTTTTGGGGTGGAAGCCTGCCACCGTACCGGGTCCTATACTCGGTTAGAGAAAACGAAAGGGAAAGACCGACGGTTAAAGTTTAATAATTCATTTTTTTATTCAAATTTTCACTGACAGGGAACATACCGATATATAATCTACGCATTAAGTGAACTTTATGTTATAATTGAACCATGAAATTGTATGTGTCGTGCAAGAAAGGCATTAAATTTAACAATAATTACTATGCAAACAGCTAGGTGTGCTAAAATAAATACCTTTTTTCTTTTCGTACGAAAAAAAAACTTTTCTGCATTAATTTAATTCTTAATGCAGCATAACAGTAATAATAATAATACAAAAAAACTAAAAGTGTCACTAAGCTATTATGATCACGATTTCTATTTCTTTTTTTTTTTTTTTATATCGCATGCAGACAAATCGTCGTACAAATCTAATAGCGGCAAGGAAATATTCCGTAAAGTTTATTCAAATTGAGTAAGTAGTTATTAGAGTTGATCAAAAACTAGTCGAATCGTTATTCGTTCTAATCTTATATTTTTCATTGTTTTACTCGTAACTACCCTTAATAAAATAATTTAAAGGAATTTACCCTTTATGTATGCAAAAATAATTTCAGGGAAACCGAACAACGGAGTTAAGATGGCACATACTAACTTGAAAATGATTAATACTTGGGAATTCAATTTACCGTACCCAAACAGGTCAACAGGTTTTCAAAATTTCAGTTAATAAAAACAGGACCAGAATGTTACTGAAGTGATCAAGTACGAGGATTAGTTTTTTTTTTTCTGAAATATATGAAAGAGTTCCTCCGAATAATTATTAAGGCCTTCATATCAGAAGAATAATCGAAATCTATTCACATTTTCAGATCCAATGACAAAAAAAGATGCCCTATATACCTCGATTTCTTGTTTTTTTTTTTTCCTTTTGTTCTTCTGGGAAAGTTCACTCGCAAGCGACCCAATAACTTATAAGTCCTTTGCAAAGAAACCAACACTCAACTTCCATCCAGGATAACATGACCAATATAAGTACATGTCCAATCCAAAGCAAGTTTGCAACCTCACAAATTCTGTTAACACTTCATAGTCCATTAATCTCTTGCAGGTCTCAAGAATAACGTATCCGTTCTTACATAAATAAAGTACTTGCTTAAAAATACTCGCAAGTGGAAGCAAGCCATGTGTAATTTGTGTCGAGCAAAAGAAAACCCGTCGCGCAAATTCGTCAAAGGTCCTTGATTCACTTCAAATTGCTACGAAAAATCGAAATCGACTGTCTTCTACAAGACGCAAAAAAAATGAAAATTTATTTGACTGTTCTTTGTCGCGAGTTCAAATAGATTCGCGAAGGTATCAACTGTACTCAGTAAGCGGAAGGTAATCCAATCACGAATGTAAACAAAGTCTTAGTAGCACTGATAGAGACATGCAATTAAGATTCTACAAGTAATAGTAACTTAACCACTTTCCTATGGCACAGCAAAATCGCACACCACTCATCGTTGAAAGCGCGACTGTGACTACGATGCATTCCTTCGAGTCTCCATTTACGTCAAGGCACCCCAAATTTGAAGAGCTTGAAGTGACGCCCACTCGATCGCTTCAACTTCGATATTCCTGTCTTGATCGCAGCAACCACAGTACAGCACTTCTCCATCAAAAGCACATTGGCTCATAATACGAGCTCCTGTTTCAGCCTATCTTGACTACGAACTCCCCAATGTATTTATTATCCTTGTCAAATTCCCCCAAACTGTTTTCCTGTTCGATTTTGGCTGGTGAATATGCAATTTTTCATTCACCAATGAGCCAGATCGGCCTCAGTTACTTTGTTTCCCGCCAAACATAGTTGCATCGCTAATTGACGTCGCGGACTTGCGTACCAGACAATCAACAAGGTGCATGATAGACGATCAGGTCTAGTGGAGTGCATACGAGCCAAATACTTTGCAATGGAGGGTATTGAATGAATGTAAATAGTGACACACATTCGCAACGACATGAGACAATCTGAGCAGTTTAAATTGGGGTTTCAGTTTTGCGGTTGAGTTGTAAGTAGAAAGAGCCGAAATTTGAGTAGCGGGAAATCAAAACGGCTTTTCAATAGTTTTTACTGCAACCGCCTCATTCTACCAAACTCTTTGCCCGTTATTTGCACAATTTGCATCGATCACTTTTATCACGGATGTCCGCGATCGTTCACTTCCCGACTGACCAACTGAGATCACCTCCGAGGTGATCTTAATGAGCGCAAATAAATCTTGGCGCTATATTTAATGACTTCACCATCACTCAACCGATGATCGACTCCCCGGCCCAGCACGCTTCAGATTCCCCACGCGAGTAGCGAAATCGCTCGCCAATTAGGCGCTTCGTCATCGGTCGACTCCAATGACAGTACTCTTTCTTGGACTAGATCCATACACGAAATGTAATAGATCTGAGCTAAACTATGCACTTCGACGATTTTCGATCGATGATGCGTACTAGGGTGGATCCGCGATGGTGATAATGCACACTCGTTTCGGTTGTTTTTAAAAATTTACGTCGTCTTTTGTAGATTCGATTAAGTTATCAATTGAAAGCAATTTCGTTTATAATGATTAAGCGTAATTAAGTGGGAAAAAAAATCGAACGAATTAGACAGGCATACGTTAATTACCGACAAACAAAACAATTTTTAATTAATATTATGGTTGGAATCGGTAAAATTTGACAAATTTTAAGGGGTTTAAATGATACAATAATTTTATCGTTCATATAATTTAAGGGGTTAACCGTTTCGTTCTAAGCATTTGTATACCGCGTTACACCGCAATTCGTTAAATTATATTCAAACGATATTGTAATAAAATCACTACACATTAAAATATTAAACAGTTTTAGAATTTTGTTTCCCGGGGGTTAAGTACAAAAGAAATTTTCTTGACGTATTTTTCCTGCGAAAACAGAGCGAGTGTTGCGATGGGGAAGGTGACTGAATGGTTACTCATCGTTAAATTGAGTTTGTGCCGTGTGCCTGTGGCAGCGCTGGCTGTTAGAGCCCTACTCCTCGATTACTACAGGGCAGCTAATTTTCTCGCGATCCCAAGGCAATGCGGATTGCGAAAAAGGAGCTGAAGGATCTTTCTGTGTATCATGGGTTGGCTTCGGCGTCGGGACTAGAGATGACGGACAATAAAAGAAAAACACAATTGACAGACGGACAGACTGACTTATGTTTATGTTCGACCGGAAGTATCCAACCCTTGCGCGTTTTTTTTTTGAAAATATATGCGGACGGACAAACAGACGTGACTAATTATCTATCGGCGCAGGTCTTTCGCGTGGTATATCCCCACTTCTTTTCCCGATGGATCCGCTATCAGGTAACGATTAGGTCCCATTACCTCCTTTATGCGGCTTTTCAAGAATCGCCTGTCCAGCTTGGCGTTGTAATGCCCCGCGGCGTCACTTTGGCGGAAATTTCGCCGGAAAACTTAATCTCCTTCTTTGAAATTAGCAGATCGTGACCGGAGATTGTACTGCGCTTCATTTGCACTTCCTGCGGCCTTAATCTTCCGTCCGATTTGTTGGCGGAGGTCTCCTAAACGTTCGTGGGGCTCCAGCGCAACGACGGGGTCTCCCAAACACTTTAATTGCCGTAACAGCCGGTATGATTTACCGTGGCAAATCATGTGCTGTCCAAAGGCGGCAAAATAAGGGGCGACACCGGTGACGGAATGATACGAGGATCGCAGGGCGCATGTGATGGCAGACAATCGACGATCCCAATCCTTTTGAGATGGGTGGACGTAAGAACGGATCGCGGCCTATAGGGTGCGGTTCAACCGTTCTGATGCGTTGGACTGAGGAGAGTATATGGGCGTCAGTTGATGTTCAACGCCATACTGCTCAAGTAGGCTCTTAAACTGCCGAGACCGGAACTGTACTCCATTGTCTGAGTACACACTCTCTGGAACCCCGAACACATGGAATACCCGGTTCTCTAAGAATTTCACGATCGATGGAGTTGTGAATTTACGGATAGGTTCCACCATTGGGAACTTTGAGAGCTGGTCTAGAACGACTATAGCTCCGATGTGTCCCATGGAAGACCGAGGATATGGACCGAGTAGATCGATGTATAGACGCTGGAATACGCGTTCTGGGACGTTGAGTTGACCCATAGGAGGTCGAAGAGGCTGGTTGGGCGCTTTGGTGCCTTTACAGGTCTCACAGGCGCTCACGTAGTCTTTGACCTGGGATGCCATTTTAGGCCAAAAGAAGTATTTCTTGAGTCGCTGTAATGTTCGACCGTAACCTCCGTGGGCACTTAAAGGATGGTCATGTGCGCGGAAGATCAGATGTTGTGTCATTTCCTCCGGTACCCAGAGTTTCCAAGACTCTTCTTCCTGCCATGGATCACCATTGGCGTATTCATTTCGTCTATACACGTAGCCGTCTATTACCTTCAAATCAGGCAGCTGTGTTTGTTGGGTCGCTATGGTTTGCCTCAACTCTTTGTAGCTGTCTGATTCGAAATGTGGGCTGTCCAAATCTATTTCGATGGGACCCTCGTCATTTATTGTCAATTCGGCTCCCTCTGGGGAAAACATCCGTGAGAGAGTGTCGGGTACGATGTTCTGGGTTCCTTTCCGATGTTTGATGGAGAACTTGAACCCTTGCAGTTTAAGAGCCCATCTGGCTAGGCGTCCATTTAGATCTGCCTGGTTCATCAACCATTGTAGTGACGCGTGGTCCGTGATGATCTCGAATTGGTGGCCCTCGATATAAGCTCGGAATTTCTTCACAGCCATTACCGCTGCCAAACATTCTTGCTCGGAAACAGTATAGTTTCTTTGGGCCGAATTCAGCTTATTAGACATGAAGGCGATGGGAGCTTCCTCTCCTTTGTCGGTCAATTGCACCAGCACGGCTCCTACTCCATGTTGACTTGCGTCACAATGAATGGAGAAGGGCTTACTGAAGTCGGGGCTGTGCAAGACAGGAGCTGATGTGAGGGCTTGTTTTAGCTCTTCAAATGCCTTTCGGCTGAGTTCGGTCCAAACGAACTTCCCCTTCCGCAACATGTCTGACAGGGGCGCTGAAACTGTTGCATAATTCCGAACAAACCTTCGGTACCAACCGCACACACCAAGGAAACGTCGTAGCTGCTTCACAGTTTTTGGTATGGGGAACTCATCAATCGCACGAGTTTTGTCCGGATCCGTTTTGATAGTGCCATGTCCTATGACATGTCCTAGGTATCGGACTTCTTTCATGACAAACTTACTTTTCTGTACGTTGATGGTGAGTCCCGCCTTACTGATGTGCAGGGCTACTTCTTGTAGAAGTAGGAGGTGTTGATCGAACGTTTCCGTGATGAGTAACAGGTTAGCCCAGTCATATTAGGTAAAAAAAGGGGTCAACCTCGGAATGAAAGATAATAAGCTGCAAATTGGTATGAACCTTTGTTTTGTCATTCTAAATGTTGTCTCAAAAGTCACAATCGTTATCGTGTTCGCGTCTCAAGATATTCATGGTCAAAGGTCACAAAAATCGGTTTTTCGCGAATATCTGGCTTCCTATCGGTTAAATGAGATTTGCATTTATTATAAAAGTTGTAGGCTATAAAATTCCCTACAACTTTTGTTTAAACTTTTTTTTCATACGACCAACCGTTTTGAAGGTAGAGCGCGAAGAGTGCACATCGTACAGTCATATACGGCCTAATGCAAGGTCAAGCGTGAGTTATGGTTATCAGTACGTTATAAAGTCAATTATTTACTTGGAAATTATAATTATTAAACAATGCCTATTATTTATGTACTAACTATTAATTATTTATATTTAATTAAAGTAAGTAACTTGATTATTTATATATAATTATTCATATTTAACTATTTAAGAATATCGGGATCATATGTATTTTCTTCATCGGGATTACTTGGATACAGTGAAGCGTTGAGGCAAGCTTGTCCGTTGCACTGGCCGCAAGCTAAAGAACATTGTAGCCCTGATTTTCTGCATCCACAGCGGGAACCACAACCATTTTTGCAATTGCAAAATATTACGTTTAGTAGTTCGGCTGGTGCTGGAGGTAATAACGTTCGTATGGGCTCCAGGATTTCATTTTCAAGCATCCAGCCCCATTCTTTAGGTTCTAAGTCCTTCCCTAACCACGTTTGAATCTGGTAGTAGACACGTTTTATGTGTTGATGAGCTGCTACACTTGTTGGTGGAAGTGTTGACGTAATATTTTGCAATTGCAAAAATGGTTGTGGTTCCCGCTGTGGATGCAGAAAATCAGGGCTACAATGTTCTTTAGCTTGCGGCCAGTGCAACGGACAAGCTTGCCTCAACGCTTCACTGTATCCAAGTAATCCCGATGAAGAAAATACATATGATCCCGATATTCTTAAATAGTTAAATATGAATAATTATATATAAATAATCAAGTTACTTACTTTAATTAAATATAAATAATTAATAGTTAGTACATAAATAATAGGCATTGTTTAATAATTATAATTTCCAAGTAAATAATTGACTTTATAACGTACTGATAACCATAACTCACGCTTGACCTTGCATTAGGCCGTATATGACTGTACGATGTGCACTCTTCGCGCTCTACCTTCAAAACGGTTGGTCGTATGAAAAAAAAGTTTAAACAAAAGTTGTAGGGAATTTTATAGCCTACAACTTTTATAATAAATGCAAATCTCATTTAACCGATAGGAAGCCAGATATTCGCGAAAAACCGATTTTTGTGACCTTTGACCTTGAATATCTTGAGACGCGAACACGATAACGATTGTGACTTTTGAGACAACATTTAGAATGACAAAACAAAGGTTCATACCAATTTGCAGCTTATTATCTTTCATTCCGAGGTGAAAGCCCTAATATGACTGGGCTAGATCATCAAGGTACACGAACACTTGGTGTTTCAGGTGAGGTGGGATGACCTTGTCCATCAACCGAGTCATCGTTTGCGGCGCGTTACACAGGCCAAAGGGCATTGTGACGAACTGATATAATGGTCGTCCAGGCACTGTGATGGCGGTCTTGTCCCTCGACCCCTCATCGAGTGGAATTTGCCAGAAGGCGTCTTTTAGGTCGAGACTGGTGATATAATTGGCTTTCGGCAGTCTCCCTAGTATTCCATCGATGAGTGGAAGAGGGTACGCGTCCTTGATGGTAACCGCGTTTACCTTACGGGCATCAAGACAGAGGCGGGTTTTACCTGGCTTCACCACCAAGGTTACCGGTGATGACCAGGCACTTTGGGACTCCTCCATGACCCCCAACTCGAGCATCCTATCTAGCTCCGCATACACCAATTTCTCCATGGCCGGTGAGATGGCGTAGTGTCTCTGTTTAATCGGTTTACTATCGCCAACGTCGATGGCGTGTGAGACTAGGGTGGTGCGGCCAAGGCCTTGGGTAGCGTAAGATGGGAAAGCAGCGATGGATGCTTCTAGGCGTTGCCGTTGGTTAGGCGTCAGGTCATGCCTATCGGGAGTAGAAGTGATTTCGTTGACATTTCTGGTTTTTAAAGACAAATCGGTGAATAAATCTGAGACCAGTCCAAAGCGAAGAACGAAATCGACGCCAAGGTACACATTCTGAGTCAAAGACGGGATAATGTAGAACGTAATATCCTTCGTCTGACCCCTGAACGTCACGGGTGTGGTTAGTTTACCGCGTATAGGGTGTTTGGTGCCATCAGCTGTACTGATTTCAGTGCGCCAGGATTTAATCAAGTTCGGATAGTCTTGGAGCACCTTCGAGCCAAAGCTCGAGGCAAGACAACTGATACTGGCACCCGTGTCGATCAATGCAAACACGGTCTCGCCCAACACTTTAATTGGATGATAAGGTCTGATCTCATTCTCAGCAACCTCCAAGATGTTACACGAGTTTAAGGTTTGACGGCAGGTGCGCACTCTCTTGCGGAAATCTCGCCAACGACGGGTTGACCATTTTGTCGTGCACGGGCGGGAAGCGACTACTTCGGAAGCAAATATTCGCTCTCGAGCCACCCGATATTCCTGCAGTCGAACATGATAAGGTTTTAGAGTGCGTAATTGAGGCTGCCGGGGGTTTTCTGGCAGTGACTGCGATGGTCGCTTCAAGATTGTTGTTGGCGAGGTCTCCGGAAGAGAGTGAACATCCGCAGTCATAGTGGTCATGGCTGGTGGGTTAACGTCAGGTTTGTAGGGGTGAGCAGCTGGCTGAGGAGCTACTGCTGGGGCTTCGAGTACCGCTGAGGTGGTCGGGTACTCTTTTGGCCGTTTTTTGGAGTGGCACCATCTGGGTAGTCCGGAACATAGGTGTTCAACTCCGTGTGATCTTCCAGATTTGTGTTGTTGCAATTTGGTGCCACTTCTGCGATTTCACGTCACGGACCTGTCCTTGCATGCAGGTAAGGCCGTTCTTGGAGGTCTTGTTCAAGCCTCTCCAATCGACTCACGAACCTCAGTAGTGCTTCCATGTTCTGCGGGTCCGAGTTTACAACATGGCAACGAAGTTCCGGCTTTAGATTCCGTTTCAACACCCGCAGCAGTTGAGTGGAAGACATAGGCTCTGACAACTGGTCATTCAACCGAAGGATATCGGCTCGATATTGATGAAAGGGCTCGTCCGGACGTTGCCATCTGGCATGGATCTTGTCCAGGACACTCTCATCCATGTTGACCGTCGAGTATTCCATGCGGAGTACCTCCTTCAGCCGTGTCCAGCGTATTGATGGTGGGGCCGAATGAATCCGCCAGTACGTCTCGAGTGCTGCTCCCCTGAACAGCATTGGTGAATATCCTGCCAGCACCGTGTAGTCGCCGGCCAACATCTCTCCGACTAAGGACTCCACGCGACCACTGAAGACTTCCACGTTCAGGTCGTTTGGCTCCCCGCTAAAATGAAGGTTCCAACCCTGTACAATGCTGGGGATACGCTTCGGCTTCAGCATATAGGGTTGCTCCTGCGGAGCCACTGGACCTAGAGTCGGCGGTGGTATTTGGTTGAGTCGTGGCGGAAGATCCCAGGCGTTCCAAGGCTGGTATCGAGATGGTGGATCCGGATCCTCAGACGGATGGTAGTCTGTTCTTCGAATCTTGTTCCGCTGGTCGATAACTGGTTCTTGAGATCGTCGTGCTGATTTAAGTCGTTGTAGTGTTGACTCAGTTTGTTTACAGCGCCGTATGAAGGCGTATATACGTTCCACTTCAGTGTAACAATCACCACAGATGTGGTCTGGTGAGCCATCTTCAAATGTGATGTTAACGTTGATGGACTCCTTCAGGACATCGACAACAGCAATCCTCCTCACTTCGTGGACCAAACTATCCCCCAGCGGATACATTTCCTCGCCAAGTCGTAGACAAAGTCGGCATGCATTTTGGATGTCCATAATTATTCTATCTAAAAGTTATACCTAAATTGCTAAAGGAGGTAAACAAACGCAAAAATAAGGCTTTAAAAGAAATAATTAAATATTAATAAGGAAAAACATAAAAGTGGCCGAAAGTGGCGAACTATTTTCAATCCTCACAAAAAAAAAGCAAAGTGTATGAAAAAGTTTTAATCGTTATCAAAAAAATTTTACTTTATCAAAAAAAACTATAACCGGTCTTTCCTTTCCGTTCTTCCTCCCAAGTATGGACACCAATGGCACATTCCTTCTATAGCGTTTCAGGGACACTCTCTTGTGGCACCATGAAAATCAGGGTTCAGAAGTGATCCCTCATTAGCTAATTTCTCAAGTAACAACTTGTTAGCCCAGGGTTGGATTCTAATCCACAAGCAGCGCGTGTCTTGTCATGGATTAGCTAATCAGCCAATCACATGAAATCAAGATCCATGCAATTTAAGACACCCAGGCACCGCTGGTTTTGGGAGCGGATCAGAATCCTCCGCAAAAAGTTGTTGGGATAATAACCTCCGAACACAAAAAGGGACTCTAATATCATTTGGCCTTACTAGTTATACAATGGTGGTAAACCACCAAAGTATAATTCAAAAGCAGGACCAAACGATATTGATGTCCGAAGACAACACACGTTCGAAAGTTACTATTTGCTGGGGCACGATCAGTGCAATTACCCTCGGGAGTTATCTACCCGCCAAAAATATTAACACCTAGTGGGGACACCTAGAGACGATGGACTGTCTCGTGCTCACGACTGATGATACAGCCGGGCATTTCGGGCCCCACGTTGGGCGCCATGTGTAGTGAATAAAGGGGTTTCAATAATGTCCGTAAAGGACTGCAGCGATGTTCTGCTGCCTCGGCAGAGGAAGGTGTCGGTTTCTGCCGAGAATGCCCTCGTCTGGAGACGCGTGAATGCGCTGGCAGGCTAGCATTGCGGTGTCGTGGGGCGGGTTCGTTTCCCCAGCACGAGGACCCACTACAAAAAAATTTCGCATTCACGAATTGCTTTCAGATCAAAAAGGCGACTGAAGTCGCAAAAACTGTAGATAACCTCACCGAAGGAGATGTACTTGTTACAAGAACAAGTGAAACCTGAGAAGAAAGGCGAACTTAGGGTGACCTCGTCGTTACCCAACGAAGTCCATGGCCCACAAATGAAAGAGGGGCAACCGGGTGGTGGTGGAGCCCCTTCATACCCACCCAACCGGAATAAATCCAAAGATAGCTTGTTGAAGTGGCCCGGTATTCCTCTTCTGAGTGGAAAACTCATACAACTTGAATGGTATGAACCTTCCCATCAGAAGGGGAGTACCCCGGTGACCAATTTATGTCATAGAATTATACAATTGGATCGCATAAATCTATGCCATAAAAAGGCACTCTGCTTGGGCCACTCAACCCATAACGTCACCTGAAACAGAAAAAAGGAATTGGTTTGTACCCGGCGGCTGGCTCATGTTTTGGGGTGGAAGCCTGCCGCCGTACCGGGTCCTATACTCGGTTAGAGAAAACGAAAGGGAAAGACCGACGGTTAAAGTTTAATAATTCATTTTTTTATTCAAATTTTCACTGACAGGGAACATATCGATATATAATCTACGCATTAAGTGAACTGTATGTTATAATTGAACCATGAAATTGTATGTGTCGTGCAAGAAAGGCATTAAATTTAACAATAATTACTATGCAAACAGCTAGGTGTGCTAAAATAAATACCTTTTTTCTTTTCGTACGAAAAAAAAACTTTTCTGCATTAATTTAATTCTTAATGCAACATAACAGTAATAATAATAATACAAAAAAACTAAAAGTGTCACTAAGCTATTATGATCACGATTTCTATTTCTTTTTTTTTTTTTTTTATATCGCATGCAGACAAATCGTCGTACAAATCTAATAGCGGCAAGGAAATATTCCGTAAAGTTTATTCAAATTGAGTAAGTAGTTATTAGAGTTGATCAAAAACTAGTCGAATCGTTATTCGTTCTAATCTTATATTTTTCATTGTTTTACTCGTAACTACCCTTAATAAAATAATTTAAAGGAATTTACCCTTTATGTATGCAAAAATAATTTCAGGGAAACCGAACAACGGAGTTAAGATGGCACATACTAACTTGAAAATGATTAATACTTGGGAATTCAATTTACCGTACCCAAACAGGTCAACAGGTTTTCAAAATTTCAGTTAATAAAAACAGGACCAGAATGTTACTGAAGTGATCAAGTACGAGGATTAGTTTTTTTTTTCTGAAATATATGAAAGAGTTCCTCCGAATAATTATTAAGGCCTTCATATCAGAAGAATAATCGAAATCTATTCACATTTTCAGATCCAATGACAAAAAAAGATGCCCTATATACCTCGATTTCTTGTTTTTTTTTTTTCCTTTTGTTCTTCTGGGAAAGTTCACTCGCAAGCGACCCAATAACTTATAAGTTCTTTGCAAAGAAACCAACACTCAACTTCCATCCAGGATAACATGACCAATATAAGTACATGTCCAATCCAAAGCAAGTTTGCAACCTCACAAATTCTGTTAACACTTCATAGTCCATTAATCTCTTGCAGGTCTCAAGAATAACGTATCCGTTCTTACATAAATAAAGTACTTGCTTAAAAATACTCGCAAGTGGAAGCAAGCCATGTGTAATTTGTGTCGAGCAAAAGAAAACCCGTCGCGCGAATTCGTCAAAGGTCCTTGATTCACTTCAAATTGCTACGAAAAATCGAAATCGACTGTCTTCTACAAGACGCAAAAAAAATGAAAATTTATTTGACTGTTCTTTGTCGCGAGTTCAAATAGATTCGCGAAGGTATCAACTGTACTCAGTAAGCGGAAGGTAATCCAATCACGAATGTAAACAAAGTCTTAGTAGCACTGATAGAGACATGCAATTAAGATTCTACAAGTAATAGTAACTTAACCACTTTCCTATGGCACAGCAAAATCGCACACCACTCATCGTTGAAAGCGCGACTGTGACTACGATGCATTCCTTCGAGTCTCCATTTACGTCAAGGCACCCCAAATTTGAAGAGCTCAAAGTGACGCCCACTCGATCGCTTCAACTTCGATATTCCTGTCTTGATCGCAGCAACCACAGTACAGCACTTCTCCATCAAAAGCACATTGGCTCATAATACGAGCTCCTGTTTCAGCCTATCTTGACTACGAACTCCCCAATGTATTTATTGTCAAATTCCCCCAAACTGTTTTCCTGTTCGATTTTGGCTGGTGAATATGCAATTTTTCATTCACCAATGAGCCAGATCGGCCTCAGTTACTTTGTTTCCCGCCAAACATAGTTGCATCGCTAATTGACGTCGCGGACTTGCGTACCAGACAATCAACAAGGTGCATGATAGACGATCAGGTCTAGTGGAGTGCACACGAGCCAAATACTTTGCAATGGAGGGTATTGAATGAATGTAAATAGTGACACACATTCGCAACGACATGAGACAATCTGAGCAGTTTAAATTGGGGTTTCAGTTTTGCGGTTGAGTTGTAAGTAGAAAGAGCCGAAATTTGAGTAGCGGGAAATCAAAACGGTTTTTCAATAGTTTTTACTGCAACCGCCTCATTCTACCAAACTCTTTGCCCGTTATTTGCACAATTTGCATCGATCACTTTTATCACGGATGTCCGCGATCGTTCACTTCCCGACTGACCAACTGAGATCACCTCCGAGGTGATCTTAATGAGCGCAAATAAATCTTGGCGCTATATTTAATGACTTCACCATCACTCAACCGATGATCGACTCCCCGGCCCAGCACGCTTCAGATTCCCCACGCGAGTAGCGAAATCGCTCGCCAATTAGGCGCTTCGTCATCGGTCGACTCCAATGACAGTACTCTTTCTTGGACTAGATCCATACACGAAATGTAATAGATCTGAGCTAGACTATGCACTTCGACGATTTTCGATCGATGATGCGTACTAGGGTGGATCCGCGATGGTGATAATGCACACTCGTTTCGGTTGTTTTTAAAAATTTAAGTCGTCTTTTGTAGATTCGATTAAGTTATCAATTGAAAGCAATTTCGTTTATAATGATTAAGCGTAATTAAGTGGGAAAAAAAATCGAACGAATTAGACAGGCATACGTTAATTACCGACAAACAAAACAACCCGTTTGCCCAAGTCCAACGTGATTCCATGTGGTCGCAGAAAATCCATTCCCAACCGTATCTGGAGGTTGACCTCTCCATGAACAGGTGCAGTTTCTCCCGTAGCTGTCCGTAGTGAGAAAATTCTGCCCTTGTGAAGTTGTTGCTGTCTAACTAGGTCTGGTCGGATAATCGATCGGGTTGAACCAGTGTCGATTGTTATGGTGCAGTGTTCTCCGTCAATTTGACCCAGAAGGCATAAGTCCGCTTCTCCACGATGTAGTGTTGACACGGTGATGGTGGTGCTGGGGACGTCGATCCTCCTAGCCAACCTCTGCCCCACGAAGTTGGCTCTTACATGTTTCCCGACCCCTCTGTTTGAAGGGCTTCCATTCTGGGCTCCTGACTCGGTCTGGATCTCCTCCTAGCTGCACACCCTGGACAATAGCTCGGTTTTCTTCGCTTCTTGCAGTCTCTTTGCAAGTGCCCCTTCTCTCCGCAATTCCAGCATCTAGGCGCACCATTTACATGCGGGTCTCGCTCAATTTCCACGCGTTCACACCTGCACTCGTCTGTCACTACCTCACGAACCTGGGCAGTGGTACGAGTCACATTTTTCGTTGCCTCAAAGTTCAGACTGTAAGCCAATGCGTCCTTAACCGTTTGGTTTTGGGCTAAACGCACGGCTTGTTTCAATTCCAGGTCCTTTAGTGCGCTGATGAATGCTTCTGTCGCTGCATCATCTCGATGTTTTGGGTCGTAGGCTGGGTAAGCCAAAAGTGCCAGTCGCTCAATGTCTTGGGCTAGTTGCTGCAAGGTTTCACCAGTCTTCTGCACCCGATGCCTTAGCTGTGATCGATAAATCTGCTTTAGATGATCGTCTCCATAACGCATGTCGAGGGCATTCATTATAGCATTCGGGTTTGAGTGTAATTCAACGGGGATCGTCTGCAACAGCTCGGCAGCTGGGCCTCTTAGGGCAAGAATCAATGCAGTTGCTCGTTCCTGCTCATTCCAGTGATTTATGCGAGCGGCTGCTTCAAACTGGGTTTTGTAAATAGTCCAGACTGTTTGCCCGTCGAATATTGGTGTTTGCGCATTTCTAGATGAGCTTTGCGCTGCGGTTATAAGTGGGGCTGGTGAGGCGGTTACTACTGCCTTCGCTGCTTCCAAGTCCTTTTTCACTTTTTCCATCTCATGTTTGAATCTCTCCTCGACCTGGCTGATCTCAAGGTTGATTCTCTCCTCGACCTGGTATACCTTTTCCTCGACGCATTTAATTTGGCTGTTGAGACTACTGAGCTCCGCTTTTATTTCGGTTGACTGTTTTTACAAATCCGCCTTGATTTCAATCGCTTGTTGGTCCATTTTTGCTGATTGTTCATTTAGCTTCGCAGCTAAACTGGATGTCTGCTCATTTAGCTGCGCTGATTGTTCATTTAGCTTCGCAGTTAAATTGGACGACTGTTGTCGCTGCTCTTGCTGCATCAGCATTAACATTTGCATCAGCGCATTTTCTGGTTCCTTTGGTTTTTTTGTTTCTGCTTCACCACCTTCTGCGCCTTTTTCTGCATCTGAGGGCTCACCCGAATCCAGATACGCGCCTTCCGATTCAATTGCATCACGCAAGCGTGCAATCAGTGTGGCCTTTGTACCTTGCGTAGCCAGGTTTCGCTGTTCCAACTCTTCCTTAAGCTCCGGCATGGTCAGTTCATTAATTTTTAAGTTTAAGCTTCGTGGCGTTTTTAATGTTTCTTTAAATTTTCCTATTGTGCACTATAAAAATGTTCAAATATTCACTTTCAAAATTTTTCTTTCGCACTTCTTGACACCACTGTCGCGTGTTATTGGTTCGTGGCCTATAATTTTAATGTTCCGGGAAAGTGAAAACGCAATATCTTTTAAATTAAATTAAAAGAGTTTATTTGATCACAAATATGCACAATAATCAGTTTAACACTTGCACTTATTTTAATTTTCACTATTGAAAAAAATCTAACACTTGTCCATAAATTTCTTATCGCAATTGTCTTCTAAATCACTTCACTATTACGAAAATCACTTCCCACACACTATCGCAGTTCTTATCGCGGTCGAATGAATGATCCCCCCATTCATTCAGCTCGCCTTTATATAGGGTCTCTACCTATTCACCCATTTCTCGTACATTGGCGAATGTTCTACCGAGAGGTACCTGGTAGATTCGAGCAAATTAATGAATGGAGTGACGTCACTTGCAGATGTTGATCATGCTTGTTGGGTTCTCGTGGGTTCGAGTAAATTCATTTGTTGACGTTCTTAAAAAAAACAATTGCGACAGTAGCTCGCAGAATTATTTGTACATGTAACTATATATATATATATATATATATATATATATATATATATATATATATATATATATATATATATATATATATATATATATACTTTTTTTTTCTTTAAAAGCCGTCGGGCCTTGCTTAGTTGTGTGAGCAGACGCGTTTCGACTACTTTGAGTCATCTTCAGTGTCTAAAGGATGTGTTGAAGGGAGCGACTTTATATAGTCGTAGGATGGGTAATTAGCGAATAGGTAATTAGCGGATGGGTAATTAGTGGATGGGTAATTAGCGGATGGGTAATTAGTGGATGGGTAATGAGGTCAGGAAGTAAATTACTCAATTATACCAGGTAGGGGGATATTATGTTTTTGTTTTTTTGCTTGTTGGCTGTCCGTTTGTTCTGTTTCATCTCGTTTCCGTTTTCGTCTAAGAGTGTGGTCTAGGACTGAGAAAATTGCGTCGGAATTGGTAACAAGTTGTTCGTTGATAATGTCACCGTCTGTCTTTCTATGTTTATAAATTTCAAGCCTTTCTAGGATGTCAAGTCTCGGTCCTTTGTTTTGTTTGTGTAGCAATTTCATAGAGTTTGTCATAGCATCAGGCTCATGTGCGTTGTTTTGTAGGTGCGTCGCATAATTGGAGTCTGCCTTGTTGTATAAGAAAGATCGTAGGTGCTCTTTGTATCTTGTCGTTAGTTTTCGTGTTGTCCTTCCTATATATACCATGTCGCAGTCCTTGCATGTCAGTTTGTATATGCCGCTGCCTTCGTATATCGATGTGTCATTCAGTTTTGGCTTCAGTTTGTTTCCAATGTTGTTGTTCGTTTTGAATGCAGTTTGCAATTTGTATTTCCTAAGGAAGTTTGATAGTTTGTATGTCTCTTTGCCTACGTATGTTAACGATACCCACTGTTGGTCGTTCTTATGAGTTTCCGTCGGTTGGCGTTCCTGTTTTTGTTTGTACTGTGTGACTAGTTTGTCAATGTCGCATTGTTTGTATCCGTTATTATTAGCTATTCTGTAAATGTTGTTTAGTTCGTTGGAATAGTTAGTAGGAGTCATGGGGATGGAGTGAAGCCTCTGCACCATTGATCTGTACGCTGCTAGCTTATGTTGTGCGGGGTGGTTAGATGTTTCATGTATGGTATGATCAGTTGTGGTTGGTTTTCTGTATATTTTGTAGTCCAATCGTGTTTGTTCACGTGTCACAGTTAGGTCCATATAGTTGAGTTGTCCGTTTGTTTCTTTTTCCATAGTGAACTTTATATTCGGGTGAATTTCATTCATATAAGCAAGTAGTTCGTCTTGTTTATTTTCTTGTGAGTCGATAACAATGAAACAGTCATCCACATATCGTCTGTAAAATATTACATTGAATCTTTTGACAACTTTGGGTATAAAGACTTCTTCCAAAGATTGTAAGAATATTTCTGACATTATTGAGGACATTGGATGTCCCATACCCAGACCGTCTTTGGCAATGTATGTGTTGCTATTGAACTTAAAATAGTTCTGTTTGATTGTGGTCTTTATGAGATTGAGTATTTGATCTGTGAATCGTCGGCTGTTGTTGAATGAAAGTTTTTCTTTTAGTATGGCCAGTGTTTCATCGACAGGGATAGACGTATAGAGGTTGGTGATGTCTAATGATAAAAGTTGACAATTTTCAGTCAATTTTAAAGAAGTGGTAGAATTTGCTAGCTCGCGGCTGTTCTTTAATGCGTATTTGTCGTCAAGGTGTACGACATCAGCCATTATCGTTGCCAAGTACCGTGCTAATTGGTATGCAGGAGCTGGGCGGTAGTTGACAACAGGACGGATAGGAATATTGGGTTTGTGGAGCTTGGTATGCTCCTGCATACCAATTAGCACGGTACTTGGCAACGATAATGGCTGATGTCGTACACCTTGATGACAAATACGCATTAAAGAACAGCCGCGAGCTAGCAAATTCTACCACTTCTTTAAAATTGACTGAAAATTGTCAACTTTTATCATTAGACATCACCAACCTCTATACGTCTATCCCTGTCGATGAAACACTGGCCATACTAAAAGAAAAACTTTCATTCAACAACAGCCGACGATTCACAGATCAAATACTCAATCTCATAAAGACCACAATCAAACAGAACTATTTTAAGTTCAATAGCAACACATACATTGCCAAAGACGGTCTGGGTATGGGACATCCAATGTCCTCAATAATGTCAGAAATATTCTTACAATCTTTGGAAGAAGTCTTTATACCCAAAGTTGTCAAAAGATTCAATGTAATATTTTACAGACGATATGTGGATGACTGTTTCATTGTTATCGACTCACAAGAAAATAAACAAGACGAACTACTTGCCTATATGAATGAAATTCACCCGAATATAAAGTTCACTATGGAAAAAGAAACAAACGGACAACTCAACTATATGGACCTAACTGTGACACGTGAACAAACACGATTGGACTACAAAATATACAGAAAACCAACCACAACTGATCATACCATACATGAAACATCTAACCACCCCACACAATATAAGCTAGCAGCGTACAGATCAATGGTGCAGAGGCTTCACTCCATCCCCATGACTCCTACTAACTATTCCAACGAACTAAACAACATTTACAGAATAGCTAATAATAACGGATACAAACAATGCGACATTGACAAACTAGTCACACAGTACAAACAAAAACAGGAACGCCAACCGACGGAAACTCATAAGAACGACCAACAGTGGGTATCGTTAACATACGTAGGCAAAGAGACATACAAACTATCAAACTTCCTTAGGAAATACAAATTGCAAACTGCATTCAAAACGAACAACAACATTGGAAACAAACTGAAGCCAAAACTGAATGACACATCGATATACGAAGGCAGCGGCATATACAAACTGACATGCAAGGACTGCGACATGGTATATATAGGAAGGACAACACGAAAACTAACGACAAGATACAAAGAGCACCTACGATCTTTCTTATACAACAAGGCAGACTCCAATTATGCGACGCACCTACAAAACAACGCACATGAGCCTGATGCTATGACAAACTCTATGAAATTGCTACACAAACAAAACAAAGGACCGAGACTTGACATCCTAGAAAGGCTTGAAATTTATAAACATAGAAAGACAGACGGTGACATTATCAACGAACAACTTGTTACCAATTCCGACGCAATTTTCTCAGTCCTAGACCACACTCTTAGACGAAAACGGAAACGAGATGAAACAGAACAAACGGACAGCCAACAAGCAAAAAAACAAAAACATAATATCCCCCTACCTGGTATAATTGAGTAATTTACTTCCTGACCTCATTACCCATCCACTAATTACCCATCCGCTAATTACCCATCCACTAATTACCCATCCGCTAATTACCTATTCGCTAATTACCCATCCTACGACTATATAAAGTCGCTCCCTTCAACACATCCTTTAGACACTGAAGATGACTCAAAGTAGTCGAAACGCGTCTGCTCACACAACTAAGTAAGGCCCGACGGCTTTTAAAGAAAAAAGAGGATTGGCCTGCGGATATCAAATAAACAAAATTATTGACTAAATATATATACATATATATATATATATATATATATATATATATATATATATATATATATATATATATATATATATATATATAAGAACAAGTTTTGCGCTGCTCATCTGAAGATATGAATCGCAGCCACCCTTATTTTGAAGAAGATTTCTTCAGGGCTGTACGGGATGCATACTCAGAACTCAAGGCTGAACTTGAGCATCTCCACTTCTGCTGGCGAAATGGGATCAACTCACAATGATTATATGCAGAAGAAAATTAGGACTCAAGAGTCTATGATGAGCTCCCTTTGAAACTGTCTAGATGCCCTAGAAGACTTTTTGGAAACTCCTCGTTCAAAAGCATTTTATATGCAACATTCCTCCAACATATCCAACTGTTGGCAATTAATAACTACTAACCATTACGAGCTTCTGGCAAAAGATACGGCCCTTTATGATAATAACCAATATTCAGATCTACAGAGAAAATATAATGATATATCAATCAAATTATTAGAATTAAGTAGTCAATCTTCTGAAAACAGTGCCAGCTCTCAACAAAATACGTCCTCCCAAAGTATGGTCGGACTTGCGAAAATAGCAATCCCCACTTTCATGGGAGATTATGCCAAGTGGCAACAGTTTTTTGATCTGTTTACAAATTTAATTCATCATCAACCAATGTCTAACTCTCAAAAAATGTTTTACCTTAAGTCTACTCTCTCTGGTGAGCCATGTAGACTCATTCAATATCTACAAATTTCAGAACAAAACTACGATATTGCATGGGGAATACTTAAAAAACGCTATGATATCAAGCGTCTCCCTTTTATACAGCCCTCAAGCGCACTAGGAAAGTCTCAAGAGATTGCGGAACGAAGGTTCTTTAGTCTTGAGGCCCGTTTTAAAAAGAACCCAGAATTGAAGCAACAATACATTGCATTCATGAGAGAACTACTCTCTTTGAATCACATGGAGTTGATGTCCCAAATACCAAAACAAAACTATTTTTTGCTCATCATAGCGTGCTCAAACCAGAAAGCACTAACACAAAGTTAAGAGTAGTGTTTGATGGATCTTACAAAACATCAAGTAACATATCTTTGAATGACATAATGATGGTAGGTCCACAATCCAACATGATCTATTTGTAATTTTACTCCGTTCTTGACTGCAGAAATATGTTTTTGCAGCCGATATTACTAATATGTATAGACAAATATTGGTTGATGAAAGGGGCAGAGACTTTCAACTTCTGGTTTGGCGTGAGTCTCCAGATCAAGACCTAAAATATTACCGTCTGCGCACAGTAACCTATGGTACCGCTTCAGCTCCATATCTGGCTACTAAATGTCTTCATCAATTGGCAGAGGAAGAGGGCAAGAAGTATCCATTTGGCAGTCAATTACTTAAACGTGATTTTTACGTAGATGATATAATGACGGGATCAGATAGCTTAAAGCAGACTTGTAAACTTCAGAATGAGCTAACAAATCTTCTTCGTGAGGGAGGTTTCCAACTCCTTCAATCAATCAATCAATTCCTAAAGAAGATATTGAAGCCAAGATCAATAATGGAGAAACCAAAAATACTCACGTCAAAACCCTAGGCCTATCTTGGTCACCTAGTGCTGATCAGTTTTCAATTCGAACAAATGTGCCGATAATACGACGCTTCACAAAAAGGACGATTTTAGCAGGCGTGGCAAGAATTTATCGATCCGCTAGGGCTCATGAACCCAGTCGTCACATACGGAAAAATATTTGTGCAAAGTTTGTGAAAGCTTGAACTGGAATGGGATGAAGCACTTCCGCAGGAACTCCAAAGCAAATAGATACCATTTCGTTAGGACTTAGAAATATAAAAGAACTGTCCATACCAAGGCATGCACCAGCCAGAAAGCATTAAAGGTTCATAGAAATTTATGGTTTCGCCGACGCAAGTGAAAAGGCTTACGGAGCAGCCGTGTACCTACAAACTATCAATTCTGATGGTCCACCAATAGTACGGCTTCTTTGTGCAAAATCAAAGGTGGCTCCTCTCAAAGAAACAACGCTCCCAGGACTCGAGCTTTCAGCGGCTTACATACCAACAAAATTAGTATGCCGAGTCAAGATAGTGCTAACTCCAATGCTAGACGTAGCATGCCTATGGAGTGACTCCACTATTGCCCTAGCTTGGATCACTTCTGAATCGTCTGCGTACAGTAAATTCATTGCTAATCGGGTGTCATATATTTAACAAAACTCTGCGAAGGAAACAATGGCTACATGTCCCTACCAAAGAAAATCCAGCAGACTTGATCTCTAGAGGCCTAAATTGGACAAACGCCACACCACCTACAGTAGACACAAGTCCGGAAAGTCCCGTTGCACTTCCAAGTTCGTTCAACTCGATTAAACCGAGCTATAATATGTTAAAGACTATCAATCATCGTGACTCATTTAAGACACTACTACATGTTATAGCTTACATCAGGCGAATTTTCAAAAGATATGGTCCAAATGAGAAACCGTCTAATACTGTATTCTGTGCTCCATTGAAATTCATGGGGCTTTACTCTGGGTAGTAAAACCATTCAAGAAGAGCACTTCACAGAAGAACTTAAAGAGCTAAAGAGGGGAAAACTGGTATCCCCCAAGAGCAAGCTATCACCCTTATCCCTATTTTTAGACAAAATGGGACTTTTAAGGGTGGGAAAAAGGTTAAAGGAAGCCAACCTGTCTTATGATAGCAAGCATCCGATGATTCTTCCTGAAAAAGATGAATATGTATATGTATGTTCTAATGAACGAACTGCTTAGTACCAAACTTCTACTGCATCTCTTCTTAGCACATGATCAACAAATCTCCCGAATATTGAACCAAGCCCACATGGAACATCAAACGAAATCAACACAACGATTATCCCAACTCCCCGCGGCAATCATCCATCTCTCAAACCAACAATCCGCATGACGAAAAAACGAAAAGGAACCCGATTGCTTCCAATAAGTCTTCACTGGAAGTCCCCTTTAAACCATGCACTTCTTTGCAACAGTTTCAGCAGCCTTCACTTCCCAACGGGATCAACAACGAAGAGTTCTAACCAATAACCAAGCGTCAAATGTGACACACGTACTGTGGTAACACACGTAGCACACTTTTAGTTGTATTTATTACAAGTTCTCTCCGTCTCACTCATTCACCTTACAAGATAAGGTGAAAATTACTCCATGGGAGTCTCAGCCATTACTGTACTTCGAAGAAGCAGTAGATAAATGGACAATTATAACATATTTTGACCTCCAAACCTACTGGGAGGAAATAAATATTATGACAGCATATACAGCTCACAATTAATAAAACCGAACATTGTACTCCTATCCTAAAACAATTTGAAAGGCGTATGGTATCAATATATGCTAATGATGAAATATTGCGCAGCAGGAATGAGAGTCCTGCTCGAGTGCGCCGATCACCTTTTAACATTATTAGTACCATTCCCAACAAACTATTCGGAATACTCGACCAGGAATATGCAAATGGAATTTTTTTTTTTTTTTTTTTTTGTGGTAGGGAGGTGAAGGCATTTATGCCCGCCGAGTCTGGCAGTGTGGGACTCCCATGGAGGATACCTTTGGACTACCCACTAAACACTTCCCCTGTCAATCTGAGAACCTAGCCTGGAACCGTTTGACACATTACTTCGGGCCAGGTCTCGTTTTGTTACGCCGTGGGGCACCTTCAAGCTGGGGAGTCCCTTTCCTAGCGATCCCCCAGCCCCAGTGCCTCCGGCTGTTGTGAGTCCCTTTTATATTTTAGGACTGCCCGAGCATAATGTGCCACCTGGTTCCATTTGTCAACCGATTCGAGCATCACCGCAACTATATTATCCGGGGTGAGCTCTCCCGTCTCCCTGTAGAGTTCCCTTCGCAGCCTGGCCCATTTGGTACACGCAAAAAATGTGTGACAGGCATTGTCCTCCTCTCCTGGGCAAAACCGACAATCGGGAGACCGTGACTTGCCGATCTTGTGCAGGTAAGACTGAAAACACCCGTACCCGCTCAAAAGCTGCGTCAGATAGAAGTCAGTCTCACCATGCCTTCGATTTAGCCACGGTCTCACATCCGGGATGAGGCGCGCAGTCCACGTTCCCTTTGTGCAATTCCTCCAAGACTGCTGCCAATCGTTGAGCGAGCGTTGTCTCTCCTCGCGGATAACGATCTCCCTCGCATCCTCGTTTCGGTGCAGGTAAATAGCGCGGCGCTCTCTAGCAAGGAGGGCGACAGGTATCACGCCTGCAATCACTCTCACCGCCGAGTCGGAGACTGTTGGATACGAAGATGCAATTCTCAGTGCTCCTCTTCTCTGTACCTGTGCCAATAGTTTTCGGTATACCTCCTTGCTGAGAGCGTCGCCCCATACCTCTGCTCCGTACAGTAGCACTGACCCTACAGCACTCATCAAGAGGCGTCTTCTTGATGGGCTGGGTCCCCCTACGTTGGCCATAAGTCGACTCAGGGCCGATATTCCCGAAGCGGCCCTCTCAGCCGTTGCCCTGATTTGCTCAGAGAAACTCATCTTCGAGTCGATCAGTAGCCCCAGGTACTTCACCGCTGGCTTCGATTCGATTTGTATATCTCCAATACTGATCATCCTTACTCTAGGGATTCTCTTTTTTGTCAAGATGACCACTTCGGTTTTCTCCAGTGCTAAACTGAGCCCGCGAGCAGTCATCCAGTCCCTCACTCGGCGCATTAGCATACCTAGCCTAAGTTGCGCTTGTTCAACGGTGCGTCCGGCGACCAGAGCCGCAACATCATCCGCATAGCCGACCAAGCGCGACTCATCTGGCATCTCAAGTCTCAGTAGCCCGTCGTAAGACACGCTCCACAGGTCCGGACCAAGGATAGATCCCTGGGCAACACCCGATGTAATTTCCATCCTTCGTTGGCCCTGTGTCGTGTCGTAGAGCAGGCTTCGGTCCTTTAGGTAGTTCCTCAAAAGCCGCATTAGATATTCTGGAACTTGAAAAGAGTTTTCCAGCGTATCCAGAATATCCACCCATCTAGCGGAGTTGAAGGCATTCCTGACGTCGAGTGTCACCAACAGGACGATCCGTCGCTTGGTGCGACTATATGCCTCTGCCTTTTGGACCGCGCTCACCACCTCTGCAATCGCATCGATGGTAGAACGTCCTGCTCTAAAGCCGTACTGCCGAGGAGATAGGTCCCCAGCAGCACGAATCGCGTCAGTGAGTCTTCCCTTGATGAGTTTCTCTAGCACTTTCCCAGCCGTGTCTAGCATGCATAACGGGCGGTATGCAGACGGCGATTCGGGATTTCCCTTCCCCTTGCTGACCAGCACGAGCCTCGCCACCTTCCATCGTACCGGGAAAACCCCGTCCCGTAGGCAAGCGTTGAATGTGCTGAGCAGCAAGTCAGGACAATGGTGATAGACGAGCTGCAAAACCTCAGCTGGAACACCATCTGGACCTGGAGCCTTCCTCGCTTTCAGGGAGAGGACTGCCTCCTCCAGTTCCAGCTGTGTGAAGAGTGGACACTCGACTGCTGTTTCACCATGGACAGCGTCAACACGGACGGGATGGGCGGGGAAGAGTCCCCGCACTATCGCGTCCATCTTTTCCGCGTCATGTATACAAGGCTTCCGTAGGGCGCCAAGTTTCCCCATGACCAGCTTGTAGCCAAGGCCCCACGGATCCCTATTTACATCGTCCACGAGGTCTTGCCAGCATCGGGCCTTGCTCTTGTTAATAAGCCTGCGAAGATATTTCTTGCCGAACCTGTATGCTGCTAGCCTAGTGTCTGCCTCCTCCCGTGTTCGCGCCCGCTGGGCCTCTCGCCGAAGTTTGTGACACTCGCTTCTTTGTTCGGCGATCTCGTTTGACCACCAGTATACTGGAGGCTTACCATGTCGGGGTCTCCGGCGGGGCATGGAAGACTCGCAAGCAGCTATGATGGTACTCATAGTTGAGTTCACCAAGTCCTTGGCTGTAGGCCCTCCACTCCCTGGCAGAGCTCCCAGCAACGGTGCGCCTGCCGTAAGCGCGTCAGTGAACTTCTCGACGTCCATCCTCCCAGTTCTCCATCCGAGGATTGAAGTTTGGGCATATGCACGCAGAGTGGCACCGTCGTGAACCTCAACAGCTATATACTGGTGATCACTAGCCGAGTAGTCCTTTAGTACTCGCCAGTTGTGTACTCTAGGTACCAGGGACTCCGAAGCGGGTGTCACATCGGGTATGGTTCCTACGCAACCCCAGCGGCGGAAAGTAGGGGTGTTACCAGTATTTAGGACAAAAAGCGCTGTTCTGGCCACCATGCCCAAGATTTGCTTTCCCCTTGGGTCGGATTGTGGCATACCCCATTCGATGGCTCTAGCGTTGAAGTCTCCCCCGACCAGCATGTGGCCCTCTGTGTTCGAGACAGCGTCCTCCAGGGCATCGAGTTTGGTTCGAAAGGATCGCATTGCCTCGTTAGGCGTCAGATAAACACTGAAATATGTTATCCCTGAACACCGCACCCACACAAAACCATCCCCGCGTCCATGGCCCTGCACCTGAAGGCGGGCGCTGTCTCGAACCCAGATGGCCGAGGTACCAGTTTTGTCAGAGTACCACGCTTGCGAGTCCTTGTTATGATGTTGCTCGCTCAGCAACAGAAGGTCAGCTTTCTTATCCCTCGCAAACTGCTCAAGTAGGTCCTGGGCGTTTGTGCTTCGGTGCAAATTGACCTGCAGGATACGGATCATTTGAGTATTGATTTGGCTTTAGTTAGGGCCTCCTTGAAAACCCGGCATCTCCCTGTCCCCGGCTCATGTTTGAGGTCGCCGGGTGCTAGCTTAGCATCCTTGCAAAGAATGCATTTTGCCTCGTTCGTGCACTCCTTCCTTTTGTGCTCCGTTTCACCACATTTGTAGCACAGAGATCTCCTGTCGGGTCCCCTACAGCCATACGCGGTGATGCAAATGGAATGGCAGAGAAAATAGAACATGTGAAAGGCAACGAGAACCATTTGGTACAGCTTATTAAAAACCAAACATCAATAATAGATGCAACTTTAAATGTTATCAAGCATGACAGGGAAACCTTTGAGAAACAGTCTTTCAGCATTCACAACAATTTAAAACTGATTCTTGAATCTCTTGCAGCAACTAACAAAATAATTGACGAAGAAGAAATAATTCAAGTATTCACCACTCTCTCATTACACTTCTCTTTGATGTTAACCAATTATGAACAAACTCAATCAAATGTAGTCCACGTTCTCACAGAGTGCCATAATGAAAGGTAAATCCTCTCTTACTTTCCCTAACACAATTGCGGTCTGAGCTTTCCATTATCAGAGAACATCTCGATTCGTCGCTTTCAATTGCTGGCGCAAATAGCCATACAGATCTCTTGCAGTTATACAATATGATGAGCATCAAGGCCAGACTAACCACTAGCTATCTCCCGTTCTGTACTCATTTACCCGTAGTAAGCAAAGACTTATTTCAAATCTTCAATATAGTACAAGTGCCTATCCGAATTCGACACAAAGACATAGCCACATCTTATGACCTCATTGCAGTAAGTCTTCATCGAGATTATTAGTATCCATTTGTTAACGACGAGCTACGGCTCTGTATGACAGTGGATGGTATAGATTATATTTGCGATATGAGGCACAAGTTATACCACAAAAAAGGTTGGACCCGCAATGTGGGAGCTAAATATTATGAACCAACCCGAGAGACTTCCATCTAACTGGCACTTAGAGCCAATTCCACAACCAAATAATTGGACTCAACTTCATGATCCCAATATATGGCTCTTCAATTTCAAGGCTGGCGTAACAATAAACATCGTCTGTGGTTTCCAATCTATACATCATGTACTAAAAGGGGTCGGCTTAATACGATTTAAATCAAAATGCTTGATTAGGCAAGACGCAACGATTATCTCTGCGCATGCTCACATTTCTAATGATCGCAATGCTTTTTTTATGGCTTCCACAACAATGAGCATAACCGATATTGAGTGCCACTTACTCAAAACCCAACAAATTAGAGCAACGCAAAACATTGTTATTAAGCAAAACTTAGACGAAATTAAGAACATAAATGCATCACTACAAAAGCTAAAGAATGATGAAATTGTTATTGTTCAATTTAATTTAAACGAAAGCAATCACCACTATACAGTTAGTTACTTAGCTCTAACCTTAGTGATAATTTTTGTTTTAATATATGCAATACGAAAATTATTTATTTTTTATTTATTTATTGCTTTACTCCCTCCAAATAAGTTATGAGAATATAATTGATTAATAAGAAAAGATGTGCGCCAGAACCCGCTCCTAGAATAGTAAATTTTAGACTTAAGCGATCTACAAATGTTGAAACTTGATAAATTTCAAGGCGCGGGAGTGTTTATTATTCTAATTACATTTGAACTTTCCCACATTCCATACCTGTAATTTATAGTTCTACTTGCAATTTACCTCATAGAACCTCATAACTGCAATACAAAACGTACATCTCCATGTTCTCATAAACTTCTAACCATAGATATAGAGAGTACTGGATCCGCAACCGGCCGTGAGAGCCGAAGCAATTGGCAACCTTCGCTAAAGTTGTGTGAAGCTGAGGTTTGAGGTGATTTGCTTTTAATTTAGCACTCTATTCACAGCGAAACACGTTCACATTTAAAAAGTTTTTCATTTTAAAGATCGCGCGTACGTAATCGGAACTTTAATTCACTGTTTTAATTAAAAATTTACAAAATTTCCATCCGCTTTGACACATGAGTTTTCCCGCGTGTTTCGCGCTCTTTTCGATTTTCTTTTGCTTTGACGTTCGAGTTTTCCGTGAGAGTCGTTTGTTGTTGGTACTCAAACTGTTTTCCGAATGATAACGAAGGCGCGATCGTGTGCACGTGAAATGAAATTTCGTTGGTGTGTGCGGGTGTCAGTGGGAGAAGCGATTCTTCTGAAGAGAGAAAAGAAAACCCTGTCTGGGAAAAAAGGGGAAGGAGAAGCAGAGGGAATCGTATAGTTTCGAGAGCGTAAGTTATTTATAACTTATTTATGTGGCAAATTTGCTTCTCACATGGACGAGTACACAGATTCTCGTTGCTCGTCCATTTGTTTATATGTCTTTGCTTCTAACGTAAGATTAATGTCACACGATAATCGTAGCCCACCACATATCATACATTCATGTATGTTCCCATGGTTTGTTTAAATTCACTACGTAAGCATAAATTATGTATAAATTCACCTGCATTGGAATAAAGAATTATTAGTTATAATGAAGCAAACGAGTTTGCATTCAAAAACAGTATATAATAATATAAGCTACGCGATCGCTACTACATGGATATGCAGTTCACGTAATCTATTAGAATATCCCCTGAATTTGGGCTCGCAGGATCAACGGTTTCAATGGAGATACTCATTTGCAATAAATGTTGAGGCTGGTCGAGCTGAGGCAGAGCAGTCTAGATTTTGGTGATAACGTAACTGGCAATCACGAAATTATACGTGATTGTTTGTGTTCATTATTGTAACGACACGACACAGGGCCAACGAAGGATGGAAATTACATCGGGTGTTGCCCAGGGATCTATCCTTGGTCCGGACCTGTGGAACGTGTCTTACGACGGGCTACTGAGACTTGAGATGCCAGATGAGTCGCGCTTGGTCGGCTATGCGGATGATGTTGCGGCTCTGGTCGCCGGACGCACCGTTGAACAAGCGCAACTTAGGCTAGGTATGCTAATGCGCCGAGTGAGGGACTGGATGACTGCTCGCGGGCTCAGTTTAGCACTGGAGAAAACCGAAGTGGTCATCTTGACAAAAAAGAGAATCCCTAGAGTAAGGATGATCAGTATCGGAGACATACAAATCGAATCGAAGCCAGCGGTGAAGTACCTGGGGCTACTGATCGACTCAAAGATGAGTTTCTCTGAGCAAATCAGGGCAACGGCTGAGAAGGCTTCTTCGGGAATATCGGCTCTGAGTCGACTTGTGGCCAACGTAGGGGGACCCAGCCCATCAAGAAGACGCCTCTTGATGAGTGCTGTAGGGTCAGTGCTACTGTACGGAGCAGAGGTATGGGGCGACGCTCTCAGCAAGGAGGTATACCGAAAACGATTGGCACAGGTACAGAGAAGAGGAGCACTGAGAATTGCATCTTCGTATCCAACAGTCTCCGACTCGGCGGTGAGAGTGATTGCAGGCGTGATACCTGTCGCCCTCCTTGCTAGAGAGCGCCGCGCTATTTACCTGCGCCGAAACGAGGATGCGAGGGAGATGGTTGTCCGCGAGGAGAGACAACGCTCGCTCAACGATTGGCAACAGTCTTGGAGGAATTGCACGAAGGGAAGGTGGACTGCGCACCTCATCCCGGATGTGAGACCGTGGCTTAATCGAAGGCATGGTGAGACTGATTTCTATCTGACCCAGCTTTTGAGCGGGCACGGGTGTTTTCAGTCTTACCTGCACAAGATCGGTAAGTCACGGTCTCCCGATTGTCGGTTTTGCCCAGGAGAGGAGGACAATGCCTGTCACACATTTTTTGCGTGTACCAAATGGGCCAGGCTGCGAAGGGAACTCTACAGGGAGACGGGAGAGCTCACCCCGGATAATATAGTTTCGGTGATGCTCGAATCGGTTGGCAAATGGAACCAGGTGGCACATTATGCTCGGGCAGTCCTAAAAGATAAAAGGGATTCACAGCAGCCGGAGGTGCTGGGGCTGGGGGATCGCTCTTCTGGCATTTCCTCTTCCCCTCTCCCCTCCCGCTAGGAAAGGGACTCCCCAGCTTGAAGGCGCCCCACGGCGTAACAAAACGAGACCTGGCCCGAAGTAATGTGTCAAACGATTCCAGGCTGGGTTCTCAGGTTGACAGGGGAGGTGTTTAGTGGGTAGTTCAAGGGTATCCTCCATGGGAGTCCCACACTGCCAGACTCGGCGGGCGTAAATGCCTCCACCTCCCTACCACAAAAAAAAATTGTTACGTTACTATTAATTTGATAAGTTTAACACATAGGTTAGGAATATTGTAAGATTGTTTCGTCACGATTAGTTAAAGTTTTTTTCTTCAAATAACCTTGGTTAGAATTAAGTTGTTACATATTAGTTGGAAGCATAAAGTAAGTTTTAGTTATATGTAATTTTTAATAGAGTTGGTCGGCTTTTCCCCTTTTTTCAAATTAATTGATGTTTATTAATTTTCATCGGATATTGTTTGACTAATTTTTTTATTGAATATTGTTTAAATTTAAAGTTCTATGTAGGCCATTAAGTTTTTGAGTACCGTAGCGCTTTAAAACTTGTTTTATATTTTTATAAAATTTATAACGAATGAATTTGAGAGGCTGCCATATTTTTATTGTTGAAGATTTTATTTACGACTGCAAATGTTTGATTCACATTACTTTTGGATCGCTCCTTGTATATATTCCTTTATAATTACGTCATATACGAAATAATTGCATGCATATTTTGGAATAATTCATATATGGCATCAATTAACGTTGCTGGTCGATAACGCTAGCTTGGATTAGGCCTTTAAAGTGTTGATTGATAATAAATCGATACACAAAAAGTTCACATCACTGGTGAGGCATCTTCGATGTCAAGGTTTTATTGAATTATATCAAACAATCGAAGGTAATGCTCCTCATTAATAATTAATACACACTTTCACGGAGAGCTTAAACACCAACAATACGTTTTCCTATCAATTAGTTTAATTTTATTGCACGATATGTCTGGCTGACAAGTCTGCATTCCATATTCCCTGACACTACTTTTGGGAATAAGCTTATCATAATTTAATGGCTGGAACATCAGAGCTTTCCTCTTGCCTGGGTATTCACTTGATTCCACTTAGAGTAAGGCTATGAATATTGAAAGCGCCACTTCTATCAAGAATTAATTGAATTGCCGACCAGCTAGCTGTGATGGAATGGGGTTCGAACACTCGCATTGCCATTTCGTAACCCAAAAACCTACTCGGAAAACTACATCATCAGCAGGACATCCGGGAAAAAGTCGACAAACCAATCGAGAGTGTAGCTCGTCCACGGAATCCTGTAACCGAAAATCGAAGGGATCGGGATAGGGTTTTAACGATATGAACCGTAAACAAAAGTCAGAGCACGTTTGAACCATTTATTTGGTCTCATGTGGCCACGTTGTGTGTATTGGAGACGGTAAAGTATTATTCCCTGCTTATTTATGTCCTATCGCATTATGAATACGCAAATGAAAAACAGTGTTACATCGTGTGCAAAGCAACATCTTGTTTAAAAGTATGCAAATTGTCAGCTCCCATTTCAATAGAATTGAAATATCGTTCACAGAAAGTTTTCCGGAGGATGAGATTACATTATCAATATTGTAACTGGGTAAAGTTCTATTTATCAGGGATGACAGGAATAATCGACTATCTTTCAGCGTTTGGTTTTATCTGTCCGTCCGTCCGTGTCACAACAATATTTCCCAGAAAATATAGTACCTAGAATCATCAAACTTGGTAAGTATATCAGAAGCGATTTTCTCTTGAAAATCCACAATGAAAAATTTTCAGAGGATCTTAAGGAGCTGCCCCCATACAAGGAAGGGGACCACTAAACATTTTTATCACCGAAGGTGGTCATGTGAGACATCCGAATGAAAGATCTTGATGAGAACTTTCCTATCCAGGCAGCACATTTCTGTATGTACGAGTATGATATGTCGGCGACACTCCTCGAGGTTTCAAGTCCGATATATCAATGACTTTTAGTTGCCAATCATATTCACTATGAATACATGTAGATAAGGTTCAGTTTCGCTTTTAAAATGTAACTGTAATCAATTTATCCTATTTCAGCAGGCCAAGAAGTGTCTAAATCATTTGTTTTCTCTGTCAATCTCATACTCATGTTAATCTTTTGCTTATAAACATATGTAGGTATAAGTAAAAAGTCCAAACTGTATGTCTCAACTTTCATGATCCTAACAAAATTTAATAAAAGTTCCAACAAAAGATCTTAATTTCCTTTTCTGCCTCATGCATTGCATCAAAAGCTATGTCGAGAAAATGGCAAAAGCAATATTGTAACTCACTCCATTTCAATTTGTAACAAGTTTTTATGCAAACTTCAAATCAAATAAATCCACCATATTCAAAGTTGGGTATGTGCCTTTTTGTGTGAAATGTTCATGAAAATAACCTTCTCACATAAAGTGAATGGATGCCCTAAAAAATCAACAAAAAACTTTCGCTTACAAGGATAAATGGCAAACCTCGTTTTCCAGTTTTTAGTACAAATAGAACTTCCAACTTAAAGTCGCATTTTTTCCTCATTTCTCAACCGTCATGAAAAAAAACGACAGGAGAAAAGGATTTTGTGGATTACACCATACCTGATGCCTTTTCGGTGTCGATGTGTAGGAAATTTCGATTGAGGACGTGCTACGAATTCACTATCTGTATAAGGATTACGAGGATGAAAGAAAAGATAATCATGCAGACAAACTTCGAATCCAAGTCAACTTGGAGGAAGTTTAAATATAAAATTCAACAAAAAAAGTATTAGGAAAGACATAGAACGATTTGTGGGTTTAAACGCCTCCAGTGGGTATACGAGTACATATTGTGTTTACAACTTGGATTGAGCTCCTAATGCCTGCAACAGGGTTAACGAAATATAGATGCTTGTCCTTAGATAAAGTTAGATGTTTCATGTTTCTTCAAGGGCGCACTTGGGAGAGGACTTGAAACAGGTAAGTCAAAAGGAAAACAGAAACATTGAGATATGAATGAATTGAAAGAAAAATGATTTGAAATGTAGAGAACAGTCGGAATTTTTTGTTTTATGTAATTCATTGAGGTAACTTCTTATATACTTATGTGCTTGCTTTTCTTATTCAACATCAAAGTACTCAAAAACTTAAAAGCCTAAATGGCATCAAAACATTAGTCGAACAATATCAAATATCACAGAAAAATTACTAAATATTATCAATTAATTAGAAACAAGTTGAAGTAGCAGGCTGATGCTCCTGCCAGAAGTATATTGTAAAACAATCCGTCAATCAAACAATATATCCTGCGTATCAAAACTTGACTAATATACAGATTCCATAAATTGAGTTCGAAAAATTATTATGGTTATTATGATTTTAAACTCGCCACCATTTTGTTTCAAGTGTTTTGACCCCGTCGCTTGATTAGTCATGATAACACATGAATATTACAAACCATTCCCAAAATTTTTAATAAAATTCCTACATATTTGTAGTGTCTAGGTCCATTGCAAGCGTGTATCTCCCTAGTATCACGTGTTAATGTTGTTGTAATTGTTAGATATTCAACCGGCTGTAACTTAGCTGTTTATTGTTCAGAAAACTTAAATTATAGATTTTGATTATAGATTTTGGGAAATTTAAGGGTCCCATCTTGATTTTATAGACGAAAAATCAAAATTTATAAAATGTACTATTATTAACAAAGTTTAGCGAATTTCGACGTCTAAGGTATTTGTTGCCCTTGTGAAGGAAAAATTGTCAGTTTAAGTACTGTTTTGAAAAGCTATTATGAAGAACTTTCATTTGATATTCATATCGGCTACGTTTGATGAAATTTTTGTTCAGCGGCCACTCCCCTGTACTGCAATCATCGATTCATGGCCTATTTTTTCAAATCCTAGAATGCATACATGGCCCATTTGCTAGGAGCTCTCTCTTGCCTCCTCGACATGTTTCACGTATGAGTATTAATTGTAGGTACTCATCTTCAGGCATTCATTAAATTGAATCAAGTGTTAAAAGCATGCGCCTTAAACTTTGAAGTTGGGGCAAAATACCTCAAAATTATTCAATCTTCGCATTTAAAACAGCCACTATTTTTGCTTTACGATTACTAATACCGCTAGCTGAGCCAATTCTCAAAGAAATTCATGATACCTATCATTCCTGAAATTTTCATGCAAATCCTAACAAAGCTGTAGTATCTGAGGCGGTAAAAAGCGCATATTGTTCCATAGCCATATGTTTCCATAGTAATACAGCGCATATTGTTCCATAGTAATACAGAAAAATTCAAATCGCTATAACTTCATTAAATACTATTCGATCTTCATGAAACTTTCAGGACAGATAAATCTTATAAATAGTCATCAGTGTACTGAGTTTCATTGAATTTAAGGGTACCGTTAAGATTTTATTCAAGAAAACGTAAAATTGATAAATCATACTATTACTAAAAAAGTTGAGTGAATTTTGACTTCTCATGTATTTGTTGTTGTTGTACTCATAAAGGCCTACATTCATGATTTTTTTCAGATTTTTCGGGTCAAATCGCAAGGGGGGGGAGGACACAACATTTTCGTACATTTCCCCTTCCCCTGCACCCCTCGAAGCAAAATTTGCCATTTTAACACCTGTTTTGAAAAGTTCTCATTAAGACCTTCCATTTGATATCCATATTGCCTACATGCGATGAAAACTTTTTTTCAGGGGCAACTCCCCTATATGGGGAGGCCCCCCTTAAAGACCTTATAATTTTTTTTCGCGTTGAAACTTTGAAGAGGGCGTCACTTCGCACCTACTTACAAAATCTTATGTTTCTAGCTTATGTAGTTTGCGAGAAAAAGTGGTGTGACACACGGACGGACGGACGGACAGACGGACAGCCAGGCCGCGATTTTAGTAGGGTATTGTAAATGATTTTACAATACCCTAAAAAAAGGTGAAAAAACCAACCAACCCTATTAAAAATTACATACAACTAAAGAATACAGCGAAAGAGTGTACTTTGAGCTGAGCACTAATATATAGTAACTTAATTCTAATTAATGTTATCAAAAAACTTGAACTAATCCTAAAATATCAATATTAAAATATTCCTAACATAGATGTTAATCTTATCCCAAGCTAAAGGGTGGTCCAACCATAATGCGCGATGTTAATTGTGAGTCACACCTTAACGTCAAGTTTTTCGCCCAACTTAATTTGACATTTCTTTGTTTCAGTGTTTGACAAATTCAACCATGGAGAGGTACACAACTGAGCAGCGCGTTAAGGTTGTTGAAGCCTTTTACGAAAATGGGTGTTCAAATCAAAATGTATTTCGTGCACTTCGTGATTTTTTTGGTCAGCATCATCGACCAAATGTGTCAACTATCGGGAGAATCGTGCGCAAATTTCAGCAAACCGAGTCTGTAGGAAATGTGAAATCATCTGTGGATGCACGCCCCGTTCATCCTGCGGAAAACATTGCTGTTGTTCGCGATAATGTGGCAGAAGAGCCATCAAACTCGACTCGTCATCGTGCCCCACAATTGAACATCTCACGAACATCACTGATGCGAATTTTGAATAAAAAGTTGGTTTGACATGCTTACAAAGTTCAATTGAATCAAGAGCTGAAGCCTACTGACCATTTCAAGCGTCGTCAATATGCCATGGATAAATTGAAGGCTGACGTCTATCTGACCCAGCTTTTGAGCGGTTATGGGTGTTTTCAGTCTTACCTGGACTAGATTGGTAAGTCACGGTCCTCCGATTGTCGATTTTGCCCAGGGGAGGAAGACAATGCCTGTCACACATTTTTTGCGTGCAAAAAATGGGTGAGGCTGCGAAGTAACCTCTACAGAGAGACGGGAGAGCTCATCCCGGATAATATAGTCACGGTGATGCTGGAAGCGGTTGACAAATGGAACCAGGAGGCACATTATGCCCAGGCAGTCCTTAAAGATATAATGGACTCAATGCAGCCACGGGTGTTGAGGTTGGGGGATCGCTTTTCTGGCACTTCCTCTTCCTTCTCCTCTCCCGCTAGAAGAGGGATCCCACAGCTTGAACGCGCCTCATGGCGTAACAAAACGAGACCTGGCCTGAAGTAATGTGTCAAACCGTTCCAGGCTAGATTCACACGTTGACAGGGGAGGTGTTTAGTGGATAGTCCAGTCACCTTCTTGCGAGCATGGGAGTCCCACACTCTGTGCATAAATGGCATTTACCTCCCTACCACAAAAACAAAACAAAAAAAAACGCCGAATGGTTGGTTGAACAGACAGAAGGGAATGGTGACTTTACAAAGAAAATCATCTTTAGCGACGAGGCACACTTTCACCTCAGTGGATTCGTTAACAAGCAGAATTGCCACATATGGGCAAATGAGAATCCACGAGTGATTGTTGAAAAGCCGATGCATCCACAAATAGTGACTGTTTGGTGTGGTTTATGGGCTGGCGGCGTCATCAGGCCGTACTTCTTCGAAAATGAGGACGGCCAAGCAGTAATCGTGAATGGCACTCGCTATTGCGAGATGATAACGAACTTCTTGTGGCCAAAAATGGAAGTTATCGACCTGGATGATATGTGGTTCCAACAGGGTAGTGCCATTTGCCACACAACCAACGAAACAATGACTCTTTTGCGCGAGAAATTCAATTCACGTTGTGGCGATGTTAATTAGCCGCCACGATCATGTGATTTGACACCGTTGGACTTGTTTCTCTGAGGATATTTAAAAGAAAAAATGTTCGTCAATGAGCCAAGAACAATTCAAGAGCTAAAGAATGAGATAATTCAGTACATTAAGGAGATTGAACCTCAATTATGTCTCAGAGTCATTGAAAATACGGACCATCGGATAGAAGTATGCCGCCGTAACCGTGGCGAGCATTTCACACATAATTGTCATAGATTCTTCTATTACAATATAATAAAAAAAACCTTTTGTTGTATTTGCAATTAACATTGTGCGGTTTGGTTGGACCACCCTTCATTTAAAATAACAAACACAAACAAATTACAATTAAAATTGACGTGGCCATAATGAACTGCAATAAAAACAAAAATGAAAAACCAAAAACGACCACGATTATTTAGTGATTGCCATTTAGCTACCAAAACTTAGACTGTTCCGTCTCAGCTCGACCAGCCTCAACATACCCCGCAAATGAGTATCCCCATTGAAACAGTTGACCCTTCGAGTTCAAATCCGGAGGATATTTTCTAATATTTTTGCTGGCCCGCCTAATACTCGTATATTAACATATGTATAATCGGGGCATCATCAAAATCAAAAAATAACGATTCCTGTCCAAATTCACAAATGCTTCTTTCGGTACCTATCGATAGGATAGAATGGCTGCAAAATCTGCATTCTGTAACCAATGCCAAAAAGGGTGAAAAAACAAGAGCCGACTTCAAAGACACTGAAGATGACTCGAAGTAGTCGAAACGCGTCTGCTCACACAACAAAGCAAGACCCGACGACAACGAAAAAAGAGAATTGGCCTGCGGATATCAAATTAACAAAATTATTGATGACTTCAAAGTACTCTAAAAAGCGTGAAATAATTTCATGGAAGCGATGCCATATTAGTTTTCCCAGTTTCATTTACTGTGATTATCATATATTTAATTTCATTATGTGTTACGAAATATAAATTAAACCACGAAACCATTCCAACATTTTAGTCGGAATATTACCAAGGAACCACTCCACGCGCTGAAGTACTGATGGGAAAGACTAAAGTAATGTTAGGATAACTAATGTAAATTATTAGCGTTAATTAAATTTGATTTTTAGTATATTCAATTAGAATTCTTGTTTTTACTCATGTTGTAAAAGTTAATAGCGCGTCCTGTTCAAACACATCGTTTAGGTGAAACCCGAAAAAGTTTGAACCAATGTAAATCATTAGCGTTAAGTAATGTCAGGTATGAATTACTAAGCGAAAAAAAGCAAACAAAAAGGAAGCAGCTTCTCTTCACCATCAAACTTCAACTCCACTCTCACGACAAGGAATGGTAGCCAATTCGTGAAATTCTTGGTACACCCGCTTATGTCACACCTGGAGTACTATAATATGAGCCATCATCAGTGCAAACTGATGTATGGTTAATTGGTGTATTGGTCTGTGCATTGTTGACTGGGTGTACACCAGTTGGTGGCGGTACAAACAGAAGACATTTTCTTTCTCCAAAAGTTCACATCCTTCCGTTTTATCTGAATTGTCAGTGCCGTCTTCTTCATCTGGAGCATTCGAGTGGTGGTTGCTTTAAGCGAAATAAGTCGAGCGTGTATTGCTATTTGTACTTGCTATGTTAGCTTGTTCGTTTTACGGTAAACGTGTACATTTATTGCAAATATTCAATAGAAAGTACGAAAGCTAGTTCACAACATTGTGAGTTTAGACTTCCAATGGAGCTTCGGGTAAACGTTGAGCAGCGTAACATTAATTGTCTTTGATTGGACACGTGAGTTGCGCATGCTTCAAATAAGACAAAAGCCAACCCCAAAACGACAAAAACAGATTGTGTACTTAAGATCACTGCAGCATTATTACTAGAAGTAGTATAAAATTTGTCTTACACCGGTTGCAACGCGCCAATGTCTTTTTGAACAACAAAGAATTTATACTTTTTACCGACTAGACCCCATATGACGGCGTAATTTTCAATTACCACATTTAATTGGTATCGTACACACTGCACCCAGCAAATCATATTGGCTTATAATTTGATTTTCTATATGAAATTTTCGTATTGTGTGAAGTTTTTCAGCCAGTGTGTTGGCGGAAGGTGTAGATTTGGCTTGGAGTGCGTAAGGCAGTTAGTTTTCTTCAGTGGAAATTAATGTTCTTAGTGGAAGTTAGTGAAAGTGGTGGTACGTGGCTCGACGAGCCGAGTTAAGGTCACCAATGATTATTCTGGTGGAAGGACCATTCTGGGGAGCCTCAAGCTCGCCAATTGGCTCCTGGGGGCAATTCTAGGGTAGGCGAGTGGCGTTTACCTACCCTGTCTCCACGGGCTAGTCGGGACCCCAAGGCCCCAAGGGGAATTGCTTGTTGTGACGTAACATTTCATTTTTAACGTAACATATGTTGGAATGAGCGAAGTGATTTGGCACCGCTTTCATGAAATTCATTTCATTCATTTCAGGGCACTTTGAAGCCAGTTTTCTTTGTTTTATTTTCTAAAAGGTTTTTGATTGTGCCATTTTTGGAGGCGAATTATTTCCTTCAAATAATTAAATTTAGTTTCTTTAATATGTTAGATTATACTATGATCCCTTTTACGGCCTATGAAAATTATGCATTCAACTCCAAACAATTTAAAATGAATTTGCATGAATGAATGAATTGCATGAATTTGACATAAACGTTTATTAAAGTTTAATTTTTTGACTGCAATATACCATATCTAAATATTAATTTTGGTGAAATGACTTTATCAGAACACCTAATATATTATAAGACCTCGGTACCGCATACATTCTAATAAAGAAAAATTATATATAAATAAATAAATGTTAATTTCCTTTCCAAAAGATTTTAGTCCAAGATTTGTTCACAATTTTTTTTTACCGGTAAATGCCCTTTATTTTATTCGATTTTGTAGTAATCGAGCAGTCGCCTAAGGAAACTGCTCGAAAGCCAGCAGAACGCGGACCCGAATTTTAATTGCAGATTTGAAAAATTTAATTATTCCAATTTATAGTCTTATAAATTATAAAATACTTTTTTCATTATAAATATAAATCTTTTTTCCCTATATTAAATTCATCTTATCGCTAAATTAAATTCAAATTTTTCTGTACACTGATATTCCTTATGATTTTTATCTTTTTCTATTATTCTCTAAATTGTTGTATATTATTATAATTTTTTATTAATTTAATAATTCCATTCCCCCAATAAACATTCGGATATGGCATCACCTTTTCCCGCTGTGCATGTACGTATTGCATTGGCAAATGCAAGTTGTGTAGTCGAACGAACGTTTGCTCCTCGAGTCCCGGTGCGACAGAGATACAGCAAGGGACGACTGACAACAAAATGAGGAGTCGAGATTGACATGCACGAGGGAATAGTTAGGCTAGCACGCGATTAAAGATCTATTTTCGTTTTTAATAACTTTAAATTGTGCGCAATTGGCTTAACCACTGTATGTTGGTGTTAGATGTAAAGAAAATCCTACATTACATTTCTGACAAAATAATTAATCATGCTGGCTGTTTCGCGAATTACTTGAAATAAATATTGATCGGTGCAGAAAGTTATCCCTTAAAACAGTGTTGTTTTTAATCGTAAGTTACACGCAACTGCAATCGTAAACACCATGAAAGAAGCATATTTTAAAAGCGTCGGAAAAAGATAGAAAACTTTCTCCATAGTTCTGCGGCCCACGACCCACAAGGAAATTCGTTCTCACGCGATATTGCCATCGTTAAACTTTTTAGTGGCTTGCATCCTCTTCACCTAGATAAGAGTCTTTGTATTTACCTGAATTCGTGCCTTTTACAACTTTCAAGCATGCAAATGGTGTACCGATAGCTGACCATTATTCGGCAATTTTTTGATCGTGTAAAACATTGAAAGGGGAGATCAGTCTTTTAAAACAGATCTGACAACTGTTATCAAAGGGGAATGTCAGTTTACGTGTATTCAAGTTCACAAGCAACAGTCGGTTTCGCGTGTGAAAACGTCACGAAACAATGCCCGTGGAAGTAGTACTCTGCAGTCGGATTGCACTAAAGTGTTCGTTCAACGGGATTACCGCGAAGGAATATCGGTCAAATTTCATACAAGACTTCCGAGTGATCGTGATGGTCATATTGAAAGGCATATCTTCGAACCAATAATAACGGCATTCCATGATCATTTTACTTAAGCAGAGGAAGGATCTGGCAGCACCTACTGCGAAGGATGTTTGCCCTGTTGAACAGCTTATTTGGTGTATATGTGAACTGAAACTCGTCACGAAAAGGCTTTTCGAAACATATCGAAATTTATTACAACGCAACTTAGTGTTGTATTTGAAATAAAAGGAAGCAGCCAGTGTAATTTCGCTGCTAAGTAAAGAAACTGAATAGTATTGCTTTCCGAAACTTGTAGTTATTCAAAATTTACATATTAAAAACACTGTATCTACTCCAAAACTACAACTTTATTTAAAAGATGGATATGGTCATTTCGAGAGTAACTTACTCTCTTCTTCAGTCCATTGATACTAAAATTATGGGAAATACAATTAGATCTTAAGTGCTACAAGATTTTAAGGTACAAAAAGGTTTTAACCAGGCATAAAATTTAAGAAAGGCAAAACTTTAAAGAGATAATAATGACTGAACATTAAATGAGATATTGAATGAAAGTACAATTAAAGGTACAAGAATAATGGAATATTTTTATAATTAACTAATTAGGGTGATCTCCGGTTCCTTTTAGCTAGTCTCTTAATTAGCTTCGATGGACAGTTTCCTTCGTCTGTGCTCATACCTGTTTGGGGGTCTTGCTGCATTATGTAGAGGCTCTCCCAAGCGTCCAATATATAAGGTCGGTTGACATATTTCAGGAGCTGAAGGCTATCGTTTCCTATGCTGTATCCATTTTCAATTATATATAGTGCTACAGCCAATTGCACCGTATTAAGACCCCGCCTTTCCCCGTATTTCGCTTCTTTCATGTGTTCTTGGAATCGTGTAGTGATGAGTCGCTTGGTCTGACCGATATAGCATTTTTCACAATCATTACACTGAATTTGGTAGATGCCCCTCATTTCGTTACTTTTCAGGGGGTCTTTTTCATTGTCGCATTTCTAGTGGAAGCTGTGATGTTGATGTCAAATCGTTGGAAGAAAGACTTAATGCTGTAGAACGATTCCGCCATCGGAATGCTTATCCATTTGGTGTTTTCAGCGTTTTCTTGTTTACAGAGAGTCGTATGCTTATTTCTGAAGGCATCCTGTTGTTTTTTGGCTTTTAATTTTTCGATGGTATTAGGGCTTCATCCGTTTTTGATGGCAGTATCCATTATATACATATGCTTTTTCCTTATCGTACCCATTTTCCGTTAAGGGATAGGTAACGAGCCGGTGTATCCAACTGTTTTAGGCTGCCATTTTTTTATGATTCCTATCACTTGCAACGTCAATCAGATTCTAACCGTTCTCATTGGTTTCATCGTCGAGGGAATATCCTCCAGTCATTTCCCGATAAGATTGCTCATTGCCAATCTTAGTGGTGAAATCACTAAGAATAATTTTTGTCTAATTTGTGTGCCAATGTGCCAAAAAGTCTTTCCAGGTGATTTTAGAACCTTCGTTCTTTTTTCTGTCGGGACGTACGTTTATCACCCAAATGTTGAAGAATTTTCGTGTATGCAGGTTGGACACTATCGTTCATTTACTGCCTTAAAGGCGATAACGCATGAATTGATCTCCCTACCCACAATGGAGCCCACTCCAAATTCTCGCTTTCCAGCAGGCTTCCCACTTTCATTCCAGCTCTTTTCCTGTATAGCTAGCACGTTTAATTTGTATTAGCTGATATATTGGAACAGCGCCAGAGTTATCCAGTGATCTGAGGTTCCAGGATCTATTGCTATAGTACATTTTTCGCTTGCAATGTCTTTCCGCCCAATTGATTTTTAGGCTATTTTGCAACAATTTTTGGCTTTCAAAGGACAGGGAGTTAGCCCATCAATTCCATTGTCAGACGCTCAAGACTCGTCTTCATCCTTTTACTTCACCCTTTTGCAAGTGAAAATATCAGGTGACCTCCACAAGGAAGTATCAGTAGGGCTTGGTGGATGACATATTGGTAGGAATACAGTTATTGGTATTTCTCGGCACTCAATGTTCCATCATTGAGGATCCAGTAAAAAACTCATTGCGCGACACTGAGACTATTTACTACCGTTTGGTCGCGGAGTATAGAAAAAAATATTTAGTGTACGAAAAATACTATAGGTTATGAGCAAAGACGAAGATTTATTAAAAAATGTGCCATGGACGTGATTAAATTTAAAAAAACTACTGAGGAAATAAAATATTAAATTTTGCGAGTGGGTTTATAAAAAATATCAAAATACTAGCGGTCGCAAACGTGCTACAATTCAAATAGAATGTCTATATTCGGCAAATCGTCATTGGTGAAGAAAACCTTTTTTTTTCATAAGTCACACAAACTTTGAAATTACCAACGGTTTTAATTTATGGCAGAACTTTTGAACATTTCAGAATTTATTTTTAAAATAATATATATTGCATCAAACGTAAATTTAATTTTTTGTAAGTTCGTCTCCTTCAATAAAGGATTTAGCAAAATAAGTTTTCAAACATGAAATATCACTTGTCATCACGAGATATAAATTTCACTATAGAAAAAGAAACAAACGGGTAACTCAGTCACATGCATCTAACCGTGACACACGAACAAACACGACTAAGCTACAAAATATACCAACCACTAACCCACCACAACTGATATAACTTAACGTCTAACCACTCCAGATAACATAAGCTAGCAGCGCACAGATCAATGGTACAGAGACTTCACTCCATCCTCATGACTCTTACTAACTACTCCAACGAAATGAGCTACATTTACAATATAGCAAGTAATAACGGATACAAACACCGTGACATTGACAAACTTACAAACACCAACTGACTGAAAGGCAAAAAACTACCAAAAGTGGATTTCTTTAGCGTATGTAGGCAAAAAAACATACAAATTATCAAACTTCCTTAAGAAATACAAACTGCATTCAGAAATAACAACAACGTTGGACACAAACTGAAACCATAATTGAATGATTGAAACATCAATGTACGAGAACAGCGGTATATACAAACTGACATGCAAGAACTACGAGATGATATACATAGGAAGGATAACACGGATACTCACGACAAGATACAAAGACTACTTACGGTCTTTCTTCCATAACAAGGTAGTTTCCAATTATGCGACGCATCTACGAACCCACGCACACGAGCCTAACGCTTTGACAAACTCTATATCATTCTTATACAAAAAAGCAACGGACTGAGGTTTGACATCCCAGAAAGACTTGAAATGTATAACCATAAAAAGACATTATCAACGAACAACTCATTACAAGTTTCGACGCAATTTTCTCAATTCTAGACCACACCCTTCGACAAAAACGGAAGCGAGACTTAAATATGTTGTTCTGACCGGCGATGATCATGAGGGATATTAACTGAAACGTCTTAACGAGAAATTTTCAGACTGCATTTTAAAATCATTCTGTTGGCTTCATGGGGTGCAGGGAAAGGGAAAATGTATAAAAAATGTGTGTCCCCCTGGCCTTGCAATTAGACTCCTATTCCTCGGAAAATCGAAAAAAATTATGGAAGTAGATCTTCATGAATATAACAAAAACAAATACCGCGTACTCGTTGGGGGAGATTTCAATGTTAAAGCAATCAAATAGGGCATATGTAATGATTTTAGGTCTTGATCCGAACGAGGAACCGACCTCTCATCGGTTCATGACGTTAAGTCTGAGTAGTGCCAACGGATGGTACCAACCGGTCAACCAATCCGTGCACTGTAATCCATTTTCGCGGTGGCTGCTTGTCAGCCAGCTAGATCGGAGAGGATTTCGGTCGCGGGTCTCCAAATGGATTACGCTCATCTACAATTTTCAGCCACCAATAAATACCCGTTCCCGTTAATCTTTATTTCGCGTTCCCGAATTTCCGACGCGGTACCGAAAAATATACTACGCTTACTCAAACCCGACGAAAGCTACGCTAATAAAATGCAAAACCAACAAAGGTACCGCGTACCGCACGCGACGCGAAGCCGACCTCAGCGGACTTAGTCAAACCCTACCCTCGCGACGGCATACCTACCATGCACTCTACCTTCCGCTGAAAGAAAGAAACCACTGGAAAGGAAAGTCTAGGGTTAAATTAGAAATTCATAGTATTTATTATCTTTCACAAAATGACAAAAAAAACTCTTAAGCCTAAAGTAGCTTCACAAATACCAAAGTTTCTACACTGCTACAAGAATATTAAGCAACCTTTTAATATTTTCGCAAATCGAAAGCATCAATCGAAATTGTATCTTAAAATTGCAATTTAATTTTTAATTCATTTAAGCAAATTTTGTTTCCGTTAAATGTTAATCTGAAAAGTTTTTACAATTTATCGTGTTAGCTGTATTTCATATGCTTATCAATTATGCAATTACTAATCTATGATTTGTAGGGGATTTGGAATCACTGAACTATTTAGACTTATTTTATTATTTTTCGTTGGAATTTCCAGAGAGTCGGACATGTGTATTTATAACTACATTTTCATAAGATCCTTTTGGTTACTTAAAGCGTGCGTCGGTAAGTTCAAACTTTAGCTTGTGCCCAAAACTAATTTTAAACATGTAATTTTTTTTCTGGGAATGACGACTGCATTTCAACAAAGTAGAAAATTGGATTGAATAGAAGTAGAATTTCGTGTCTTTATTTTCCATTCATTAAGGATTCTCATCATAGAATATTTAAATTTGGTTTCAAAAAAAAACTTTGGTATGCCTTATCCATAACAATGATTTGGTCGCCATATTTACTAGAAAAATATATAAATTAATTAAAGTACATTACCCTACTTGGCTACAATTTTCATAAGTATGTGCTTCATATAACTTTATAAATTTAGGAGCCCATGTAAATATAATATCAAATAAACTGCTATTCGCATGCAATACATCAAATCGAGGTTATGCTAAAGAATCTGCCCAGCAGCTTCCAAAGATGATAATTAAAACTTTTTGTGATTGATATTATATAAATTAGCAATGATTCACGGGTGCATTTCCTCATCCAAGCGAATCAATAACCTCAAATTTAGTATTTAAGATTAAGTATTGACTATCATTTCACTTTCTTCTTAAATTGAAGATATGTCCCTTAACTACTATACTTATTAGCGAACTATTTAAGTTAAATTGGCGAAAAAAAGAAAATTAGCATTGTTCAACCGAAATTGATCTACATTTACTTTAAATAATTCTTTCGCTTAGATTTTAGTCTACAATTTATTTTAGTTTTTTTTTTTGTTTCTTTTCAGTTGTTTTCTTATTTTCTGTTTGTCGTGCAATATTTATAATTCACAATACATATATGAAGTATATTTTTCTTAGTAGCTTTACTTTTTTCCATCTTTATTTGCATGTTTGTCGCATAATTATATACACAGTTTTTTTATTATTTTGTTCAACTTTTTTTTTGTTATTGTAAATTCAGAATTTTATGTTTTTTAAAAGCATACTTTCAATTTTTTTTACGTATCAAGTTAAAAGAATAAGGGATCCCAATAACTAATGTCCTAGTTCTTGACGATATTTTCTATTTGCTCGCAACAATGGAAGGGATTAAAAATTCAAATAACAAAGCTGGAAATGAAAACTTAGTCTAACCACAGTAAAAACATTTTTAAAGTTCGCGACACAGGAATTAAAAAGACTAGTATAGGTGAGAACTTTTATGAGCAATACAGTACCCTTCTTCAAAGTTTGATTGAAGTGGAGATCTAGCAAAATAATGATATTCTTCGAACCGATTCTTCAGATATTTGACTGAGAGACAGCGACTTCCAAATACGTATTATTAAGATGGGTAAGAAACCAGATACTAAGCACATTAGCCGAGAAGAGCTAGCGACCACCTAAATTCAGACGGAGGATGCGAAACATCGTGGTTTAAGTCTTCATTGCGGCCTATACTGCTAGTTCTTGTGCAGTGAATTGTAATACTATACTAAACAAAACGAAAACAGGGTTTTGGACAATTGTATAATATAAAGAATTGATAGCGTTTGAATTTCATCTTGACCTAACATAAAACAAACTAACTTATGCATTAAGCACTTCAAATAAAAATCACTCCACTGAAGATACTTGCAGCTTTAACCGAACCACACAAGTAATTATAAAAATGCATGTTATAAAGCAAAAAAAAGGCAAAAGAGACAACATCCGTTGTGGGGGCCCCAAAATAAACGAAACTTTATGTAACATCGGGCTGTGAGCTGGGGTCCACGGAGCCACAGAGCGTAAAAAAAAATTGAAAGTATAAAAAGATGGGTTCGAGTATTGTTAAAAGTAAAAATTCACTTAAATGAATAGTTTGTTGTTTTCACGCTTTATCCTCCCATAAACAGGTGACGTTAACATTTTTTCTACCAATCCAAATTTTATTGGTTGTTTGCAATTGAGCTAGCGCGGAAATTTCAGAATCGATATTATGCGTATATTTTACAATCTCCAATCAAAATGGTGACATATTATGAATATTGGTTCGATTCACATCAATTTTACATGGTCTATTCCGATGAAATTATAAACAGATCGAGATCGTACGAGCAAAAAGGATCGCTTAACTTGAATTATTACGCTCGGAATTTGACGAGAGGCTTACAAGAGATCGATGGAACTGAAGTATTAGTGTCAAGTTTTGATTTTTCATACATCATGAAACATTGCGTGCTTCCGTTAGCTAAAAAGCCAATGTCCTCTATTCTGATATGAAAAGTCTAAAGTAGGTTGCAGTTAGTACAAATGTAAAAATAGCAATACGGATAAATAACGCGCTGCCTTTTATTAATATTGAGTGACAGCTTTTCATCGCAGAGTGACACCACCTCAGCACCATAAAGGACACCGTAAAGTTATTTTTATGGAGGCTATTGTTTCCACTTTTCTTGTGTGGCGATTAGATTCAAGTCATAGCAATCCATCAATGACGTTCGTATCCCAAACTATACCTCCTGTGGAATTCCACAGCATAATTATGCGTCTCTATTTTGAGTACAACAAGTACAGCGCGAAATGCTCCTTCAGGGTGCCTCATTAGCCTAATATTGTTTTCGACTACAGCCGTACAGGCGCCGGTCGACCGCTATCACTCTTATAACAAAATACAGAATAGTTTAAAGTATTCATGCAAACCTGATGATCGTTTGTATTAAAACGCTTCCTGCATGAGCCTCTTCTTGCTTGATATTGCGCGATGCGTCGTTCGTCGAATGAAGACGATTAAGAGATGCTGATGTGATGTTAATATTGATATTGATGATGCATTGCCTATGCGTTCTCGACGAGAGTGTTTCCTGTCTGTCACTGTTGAATTAATTGCTGGATCTTAGAGGTTAGGATAAGTACGCCGAGTTGAAGGTGACGATCGACAGCAGCAAGACGATGTTCAAGCTCTTCAGAATGCAATCACCAGCGAGACTTCCAGCCAAACTGCTTTTTTTTCGCGTTCCTAAAACACTTTGAGTTATTTATTAAATTACTAATTGCATTCTGGGGTCACCTTACGGTTTATGATGTATTGTCTTGGGATATCTGTTTTTATTTGTCTTGAATGATGTTGTGAATACGAGCTGAATAGCGTACTTGTAAAAGCCTTCGCCGCCTCAAACGTTCTCGTTCCCAAAATAATTATGGCAATTTCTCGCAAGAAACTTTTCCACGGCGACTGAGGCAGCCGCGACAGAGAACCAGCGACACACTTCCCAACTCCACTGCCATGTGGCTGTCATTTCCTCTGCACATCCCACGACAAAATTGTCATGGGATGTGCACTCGTCACAACCAACGTGAAATGACAAGCCACATAGCAGCGAGGTGTGTTAGTAGTGGTCACCAGCGGCGTCGCATGATTCATTACACATACCTCAAACTGAAAATGGAAAATGAATCCTAGAGGTTGCGGCCAGGACAGGACTCGTCATGCTGAACATCAGCAATACTCCGACTTTCTGCCATATGAGCTGTGAAGAAACCATACCCGACGTGAAGATCGCCTTGGAGTCCCTAGTACGGTGAGTACACAAATGCAGAGTATTAAGGCACTATTCAGCCAATGATCATCAGTACATTATACTTGAGGTACATGATGCTATCTTTCATTGCCCGTCCTCTCCATCTTCCACAATTGGATGGAACATCGGGAGGATGCACATCGAGATCGTCGAAATGCTCACGGCAGGTATGCCGCTGCTGGAAAATTCACAGGGGGCTAAAGGGCTCAAAGTTCAAGACGTAGTGAGCTCAACTATGACTTGCATAGCTTTTATGCCTTGTTGAAGGCTCTGGCATGACATGCTGTCAATGTACTAGTGACCGACAGAAATCGCGGAATAGGGAAGTAAGTGTCACAGGCTTCGATGTGGAACGAATTGAATGCCATGGATCTGAGACAAGGTATGCAACAAGCCAGCAGCATGCATAGTAAATCAGCCAGGAAAACACCATCATTTATGACGCGGCAGCCCACCTGGGCCTTGGCCTCCAGGATTAATCTCCTCTAATCATCACGATTCTACGACTTTGTTTTTCCAGTTTATCACTTTCAGCAAGGATCTGTTATCAGCTTCTATCGTATCTTCCTATCGAATCCTCAATCGTCGCTCTGGACGTCAAATTTGTATTCTATGCTTTAATGTTCTTTTAGGTTGTCGGTTTTCTTCCATTCTTTCTGCACGGGCCACGCATTACAATTTCCGTATCTTTGTGTTAGTAGATACAGGTGATTCGTTAAATAGTTTATACAACTCATCGTTATAACGCAGTCTCCAATCTATTCCTTGTTTCACTGGGCCGTAGATTTTTCCGAGCAATTTGCAATCAGGGCCAATGTTTCACTTCCATATAACAGCACAAGTTTGACTAGTGATTTTCAAGTACGACATTATTTTGCCTATGTACACCTCTGGACTTTGTAAAATGATCAAAAGCAGTAACGCTCGCTGCTGGCAAGATCTGTTGGGCAATGTGAAAATAGATCGGAGCATACATGAATCAGAAAAGATGGACGTGATAGTGCGGGCACATTTTCTGCCCATCCCATCCGTGTTGACTTTTTCCATGGTAACACAGCAATCGAGTGCCCTCTTTTCAATCACGTAGAACTGAAAGAGGCAGACCTATCATTGAAACCAAGAAAGACTTCAGAACCAGACAGCGTCCGAGCAGAGGTGTTGCAGTCTGGCTATCGCCATTATCCTGATAACCGCTCAGCACGTTCAACGCTTACATGCGGGAAGGGATCTTCCCGGAACGTCGGAAGCTAGCAAAACTCATGCTGATCAGCAACAGAAAGCGAAATTCCAGGTCGCCGTTGGAAAAGTGTTGACAAACTCATCAAGGGAATGCTCAGTGTGCCTATCTCTTTGATAGTACGGCTTTCGAACATGATGCTCTACCATTATGAGATTGCAGATGTGATAAGCGTGTTCCAAAAGCCGTAGGCTCATAGCCATAACCAGCCATGGGTACTACTGTTGACGATACTTGATGCTCAGAATGCCTTCAACTCCACTGGATGTTCAGGGTACGTTGAAAACCCCTTTTTAATCCACAGAATATGTTATGCGGGTTTTAGGTGACTTGCTGGAGGACTGGAACCTGCTTTATGATACGATATAGGGCCAATGAAGAATGGAAGTTACATCGGGTGTTGCCCAAGGATCTATCCTTGGTCCAGACTTGTTGAACATATCGTACGATGAACTACTGAGACTAAAGTTGCTTCCAAATGCGGAAGATGTTGCAGCTCTAGTCGCTGAATAGACCGTCAAACAGGCACAAATTAGACCATGTATTGTAATGCACCCGATGAGAGACTAGATGACTGCTCACAGATTAAGTCTTGTACCGAAGAAAACCGAAAAGGTCATCATAATAAAGAAGAGAATCAAGAATGAGCACTATCAGTATTGAGAAGTACTGGTAGAATCAAACCCATGAGTAAAGTAGCGCTGATCAACTCAAAGATGAGTTTCTGAGAGCAAATTAGTGCAACGCTGATAAAGCTGCTTCAGATAAATCGGCTATGAATCGGCTTATGGCCAACGTAGAAAAACCCAGCCTATGAAAACGGCAACTTCTATCCAACTCAGCTCTTGAGTGGGCATGGATATTTTCAGTTTTACTCGCACAAGATTGGTAACTCGTGAACCCCCGACTGTAGCTTTTGTACAGGAGAGAAAAACGATGCCTGCCATGAATTTATTGCATTGGAAATATGGGACAGGCTGCACCGTGATCTCTTTAAGGAAAAAGGAGGACTCCCCCCGGATATTCTATTCGCGGAGATTATACGTTTTGTCCAAGAGAGGAAGATGATGGCTGCCACATATGTTTTGTGTGCAAAAAATGGGACAGGCTGCGATGAAACCTCTACAGGGAGACAGGAAGGCTCTCCCCGGATAGTTCAATCGGGGAGACGCTTGCATCAATTGATAAATGTAACCATATGGCACATTCTGTTCGGACAGCCCTTAAAGATAAAAAGCGCTCACAGCAGCTAGAACATCTTTGATGGGGGATTATTTTTCTAGCAATTCCTCTTTCTCGTTTCCTTATCGCAAGAGGAGGGATCCATCAATTTGAAAGCACCCCGCAGCGTGATAAAACGATACATAGCCCGAAGTAATGTATCAAACGTCTCCAGGCTAGGTACCCAGGTTGACAGGGGAGGTATTTAGTGGGTAGTGCATCTGGGACCCCCACACTCAGGACTTAAGTAATCTTCACCTCCCAACCATAAAAAAACGAATACCTTAGAAGTCGAAATTCACTTAGTTTGATTAATAATAGTATGCTTTGTAAATTACATATTTTTCTCCATAAAATTGGGTGGAAATACTTAAATTCTGTAAAATGCGATACTAAGGTAGTTCAATCTAAGATCCTTACATTCTGTGAGTCTCATCAACATCCAATCATTTTTACAGAATTTATAGGCATTTTAATTTTCAGTAATTACAACAACATTACATTTTTTTTTTAAATTTGCGGCTTAGTCCTGGAAAGAGATCTGACATTTGTCACTATGATAGCTCCTGCTAGAAGTTGGCGAGTGTCCGATGACAGATTCCTGTTCGAAAACCGCCAGGAAACATCGAGTGTTGTTAGGTCATGTGTGTCTATTTTCAATTTGGTGGTTAATGCGAGCAAAGTTTACCTCTTCTTCTTCTTCTTAGCACTACAGCCCCTCTCGGGACTTTGCTTCCTCTAAACAGCCCCTCCAACTGTCTCGGTTTTTTGACCGCGTCCTCAAATTTGGAAATCCGAGCAGCGATGAACTGTCTCGTCGACTGAGTCAGACGAGCGTTTCCTCGGTTTCCCCACTGATGTCCGGCCTTCAGTTCTCCCAACGAATACCTTTTTGCGTATCCGTTGTTCGTCCACACGATTCATGTGGCCAGCCTATTCCAGCTTCCCTAGTCGACTCATGGTTGTATCGGACTCACCATTGGTCCGACTCACCATTGGTCCGTCTATATTCGCTCCGGTTATTCGCCTCAGGACCCGTCGCTCAAAGGCGTTCAATATATTTGCGGGTGCTTGGGTTATGATCCATGTTTCACACCCATAGCATAACACAGGTCTGACCAAAGATTTGTATACTTGGAGCCTTGTTTTCCTGTGTATGCAGCTGGTTTTCAAGATCGTCAATACTGAATAAAATATTTTATTTGTGAGCGACGGGTAATGAAAGAGACGAAATACGCCGTAGAATATGGCGTATTTCGTCTCTTTCATTACCCGCCTTCATTATTTTGGCACCTAACTAAACAAATTTGCTCATATTCTCAATACTGTATTCGCCAAGTGTGATTTTTTGTGTATTTGAGGTATTTTTCCTCGACTGCGTCATGAGCTTTATTTTATTTTCATTGATTTGTAGCTGTACTAGTTTTGCTTCACTGTCGAGTTTCCGGAAAAGTTCTTTAGCAGTTGTTAATGACCGTGACAAAATGTTGATGTCGTCTGCATAGGCTACTGCTTAGCTCGACTCGTATAGCAATGTACCTCGTGCATCGACAGGTAGCTTTTTTATGACGTACTCCAGAGCCAAATTGAATAACAATGGGGCCAGCCCATCTCCCTGCTTTTGTCCGATCGATGAGTTGGTTATTGACGCGGATTTGAGAGATCTAATTTGGCTGGAATGCCAATACAAAGCATTATTTAGTAGAGTAAGTTACGATCAATACCGTCGTAGGCTTGCTTAAAGTCAACGAAAATTCGGTGTACGTCTATGTTGAACTCCCAGAATTTTTCAGGTACCTGCTTGACTGTGAACAATTGGTCTATTGTTGATCTACCTGTCTAAAACCACTTTGGTACTCTCCAATAATACTGTTAGCGTATGATCCGATTTTATTTTCTAAGGTTTTTGAAAATGTTTTCTACGCCGTACAACGTAGTGATATGCCTCAATAATTTTCACACTGTAGCTTGTCACCTTTTTTGTGGATAGGGAAAATAATTGATTGGCTGGATTGCTGGATGAAAAGGCTTTATGAACACTACTGCCACCATATTTTATGCGCTCCACTGGAATCTCATCGATTCCAGGCGCTTTATTATTCTTTTGGGCTTTGATGATAGAACAAACTTCATCCAAAGTTGGTGGGGTCAATGAAAGCTCTCCGTAAACCTCTATAGGCTCCAATGTTCTGGAGCTGTGTGGAGGATTAACGAGGTTCTTGAAATATGATACCCATCTTTCCTTAATATTGGTTTCATCAGCAATTATATTACCGATTGCATCACGACAGAGCATGGTTGTGGGCTGATAACCACGCTTCAGGCTTTTCACTATTTTGTATACTTGTCTTGTGTTGTTGCTCGCTAGGCTTACATCTATACTTCTCAATTGATATTGTCGCGTTTTTTTTTTTGGTTCACGGCCAATAATTTTAATGTTCCGGGAAAGTGAAAACGCAATGTCTTTTAATTTAAGTTAAAAGAGTTTATTTAATTACAAAAAAATGCACAATCACTTATTAATTATTTCACAATTTTAATTTTCGTTTCAAAATTAAAACTTCCACTTGTCCAAAAATTCCTATCGCAATTGTCTTTTAAAATTACTTCACTATTACTTGATCGCTATTCACACTCCACACACTATCACCGTGTTTACTCTCGCGGTTGAATGAATGATCCCCCCATTCATTCAGCTTGCCTTTATATAGGGTCTCTAATCATTCAACTCAGTTCTCGTACATTGGTGAATTAGCGGGAACATTCCATCAGTGAATGAATGGAGCAGTGACTCACTTTCAGATGTTGTTTATGCTTGTTAGGTTCTCGTGGTTTCGAGTAAATTCGTTTTGTTGATGTTCTTAATTGTTGTGAAAACAATTGCGACAGTAGCTCGCAGAATTATTTTTACATGTAACAATATTTTAACAGTGTTCTCTCTTCGTCCTGGTTTTCCTACCTACGTATGCTTTGTACGCCTGATTTTTTTTATCTAACGCATTCTGGCACTCATCATCAAACCATTCATTCCTCTTGCGCCGGGCTTAATGTCTGATCGTCTATTCTGGCACGGTCTTAATAGCCGCTTTCACTTCCATCTAGAGCTCATTGCTCGTCTTTAGCGATGCGCCTGATAAGATGGGAGCCGGCTGGTTGTCGAGGGTCTCCGTGAAATATTTGACCACAGACAGAGCAAAGTTTACAGCAGGTCCTTGTCAACGCCAAGCAAGGTGATTTATTGTGTAGGTATAGTTCATTGATGGTACCGTATAGTCCTGCGCATATCTAACCTCAATGTGATCTCTTCGTTCATGTTTAATTCGAGACTACAGAACTGATACGGCTTGTCCGATCCCAAAGCAGCGGCCGATGCTTTGGGATCGGACTTGCGTGCAGTACGTTAACAAAATCGCCAAAGAAAAAGATTCGAATGAAATTTACAATCATTTGTATCCAAATTTCGCTTCCTTCTCACGACGAGAACAGCAGATTTTAGGAGCTGCAATCACCGAAAAATTTCGTAATCTTTGTGATGCATTTATTCGTACGGTTGAACGCAACCAAACTGTTGAACAAAACTTGTAAATTACTCATAGAAATGTTTTGCAGCTACATGAATGAGTTGAATAATAATTTTTCTGAAAAATTATTAGAGAAGAAAAATGTTAGAAGAAGGTGCGTTTTGGCTCCTTTAAATCATGAGGAGTCAATACGCCTCTGCTTACACAACAAAGCAAGGCCCGACGAATTTTTCAGAAAAAAGGGGAATTGGCCTGCGGATATCAAATAAACAAAATAATTGACTCAAAATGGTTTTATTTGAAATATCATGTATATCATTCTCCACAATTGTTTCAAATTATAGTGTGTGCCTTTTGAGTTTTTTTTACTAAAGACGGCTGAAAACTTCCTGAAGCTTTAGATTCATTTTATAGCTTTTATCTCACAATGACCTTGTGCCGAACAAAATTTTTATTTGGTATGAGCCAATCGAATGCATGAATGTGTGAATCAAATGGCAACTAAATGAATCGAGTAACTGAAGATGACTCAAAGGAGCCGAAATGCATCTACTCACTAAAAAAAACAAAGCCCGACGGCTTTACAAAATAAAGAAACCAGTAAACTTGAACCCTTGTGATACGTTGACCTATCAGAAGTAATTCTTTGTTATCAGCAGGAGATTATGTAATGATTTTATCTATTATCGTACGAACGAAGTCAAAACTGACCTCTCATCGGTTCTAGACGTGAACTCTGAGTCGTGACAACGGATGGTACCAACCGGTCAACCAGTCCATGCACCCGTAATCCATTTCGCGGTGGCTGCTTGTCGGACAGCTAGATCGGAGAGGATTTCGGTCGCAGGTCTTAAAATGGATTAGCTCAATTACATATTTCAGCCATCATTAAATGCCCGTTTCAAACGCGTCGAAAACACAAACGCGTCGAAGAAACCTACTTTACTTTATTCCGTATTTTTTCCTTATTCCAGTCAATTCCAAAAAGCCTAAATTCAATTTCGCGTTCCCAATTCACCGACGCGGTACCGAAAAATACACTACGTTAATTCGATCCCGAAGAACTCTACGCTAATAAAAAGACAAGGCAAACTAAGGTACCGCGTACCGCCGCGACGCGAAACCAGCCATCCGCGGATTTTTCAAAACCCTACCCTCTTCCCGGCATACTTACCATGCACGAACAGAGGTGCTGAAAAAGAAGGGCCGCTGGAAAGGAAAGTCGTGTTTATTTTAGCAATTCATGCTTTAATCCTCTTGTTTAATCTCGATTATTAGCGTCTAGTTTCTGTACAAACATTTCTATTAGCTATATTTTAGTATTACGCAACTTTTGACACATTGTTTTAAATTACACTCTACTACTCAAATACAACTATTGTATGATAATTTTCAAATCAGTCCTGTACATAAATCTGCTATAGGCAAGACTGCGTTACTCGCCGAAAAATCAGCTACGTTTGAATTCTAGAGGAAAATAAATTTTCAACTATTTTTTTTTTCTTGACAAGTTTCTTTGGTTACAACATGTTTAAAACAATAATATTGATTTATTTACTTTAGAATAGAAAACGCATCACTATTTCAAGGATGGTCAATTTTTAAATAAGTTTTTGAACACTAAAATATGTTACCTATTAAATTTGAAATGACGTACCATGCCATACTTTTCTCAATAACATTTTTTTTGAAAGGTATAGCGCTACAGCCATAACACAATTCATAAAACGCTGCCTCGACATTGAATGATTTTTAAAAGGCACTTGGTTAATTTAAAACTAAAATTTTGTTTCTTGTCTAGTTTATCTAGATTTAATTTCCTTTCTTGCGAAAATATTGTATTGCAATCAAATTAACAGTAAAATCACCATTTTTTTTCCAAATTGTTTACGAAGCTCGCCTACGCTGTAACAAAGCTTTAGTTACCAGTAAGAGAACAATCTATAATATTGTCCTGAGAAATCATGAAACTGAAACTAGAACTCATTAAAAGGTTAGATATGAATATTTACGAAATGACTTTCCCTTCATCGGCGATGAACCAGATGATTAAAGGTTGTAGATAAACGTACTTGTAAAACATTCAAAATATCCTCAACTAATTCTCAGAGTACAAGACTTTGAGTGTACTTTTACTATCATCAAAGCAGATATTAATCGAAGGTATGGTAAAACTGACTTCTATCTGACCCAACTTTTGAGCGGGTATGGGTGTTTTCAGTCCTAACTGCACAAAATTGGTAAGTACCCCGATAGTCGGTTTTTCCTAGGAGAGGAAGACGATGCCTGCCACACATTTTTACGTATAAAAATGGGTCAGACTGCGAAGGGACCTCTATAGGGAGACAGGAGAGCTCAACTCGTGTTGTATGGTTGCGGTAATGCTTGGATCGGTTGACAAATGGGACAACGTGGCACAATCTATTCGGGCTGTCCTAAAAAATAAAAGGGAAACACAGCAGCTGGGGCAGTCGGGACTGGGGGATCGCTTGTCCGGACATATTTCTTTCCCTCTCCCCACCCGCTAGAAGAGGTATCCCCCAGCTTGACGGCACCTTTTTTTTGTGGTAGGGAGGTGAAGGGGTTTACGCCCGCCGAGTCTGGCAGTGTGGGACTCCCATGGAGGATACCCTTAGACTACCCACTAAACACCTCCCCTGTCAATCTAAGAACCTAGCCTGGAACCGTTTGACACATTACTTCGGGCCAGGTCTCGTTTTGTTACGCCGTGGGGCGCCTTCAAGCTGGGGAGTCCCTTTCCTAGCGGGAGGGGAGAGGGGAAGAGGAATTGCCAGAAGAGCGATCCCCCAGCCCCAGCGCCCCCGGGTGCTGTGAGTCCCTTTTATATTTTAGGACTGCCCGAGCATAATGTGCCACCTGGTTCCATTTGTCAACCGATTCGAGCATCACCGCAACTATATTATCCGGGGTGAGCTCTCCCGTCTCCCTGTAGAGTTCCCTTCGCAGCCTGACCCATTTGGTACACGCAAAAAATGTGTGACAGGCATTGTCCTCCTCTCCTGGGCAAAACCGACAATCGGGAGACCGTGACTTGCCGATCTTGTGCAGGTAAGACTGAAAACACCCGTGCCCACTCAAAAGCTGGGTCAGATAGAAGTCAGTCTCACCATGCCTTCGATTTAGCCACGGTCTCACATCCGGGATGAGGCGCGCAGTCCACCTTCCCTTCGTGCAATTCACCTAAGACTGCTGCCAATCGTTGAGAGAGCGTTGTCTCTCCTCGCGGACAACCATCTCCCTCGCATCCTCGTTTCGGCGCAGGTAAATAGCGCGGCGCTCTCTAGCAAGGAGGACGACAGGTATCACGCCTGCAATCACTCTCACCGCCGAGTCGGAGACTGTTGGATACGAAGATGCAATTCTCAGTGCTCCCCTTCTCTGCACCCGTGCCAAACGTTTTCGGTATACCTCCTTGCTGAGAGCGTCGCCCCATACCTCTGCTCCGTACAGTAGCACTGAGCCTACAGCACTCATCAAGAGGCGTCTTCTTGATGGGCTGGGTCTCCCTACGTTGGCCATAAGTCGACTCAGGGCGAATATTCCCGAAGTAGCCTTCTCAGCCGTTGCCCTGATTTGCTCAGAGAATCTCATGTTCGAGTCGATCAGTAGCCCCAGGTACTTCACCGCTGGCTTCGATTTGTATGTCTCCAATACTGATCATCCTTACTCTAGGGATTCTCTTTTTTGTCAAGATGACCACTTCGGTTTTCTCCAGTGCTAAACTCAGCCCGCGAGCAGTCATCCAGTCCCTCACTCGGCGCATTAGCATACCTAGCCTAAGTTGCGCTTGTTCAACGGTGCGTCCGGCGACCAGAGCCGCAACATCATCCGCATAGCCGACCAAGCGCGACTCATCTGGCATCTCAAGTCTCAGTAGCCCGTCGTAAGACACGTTCCACAGGTGCGGACCAAGGATAGATCCCTGGGCAACACCCGATGTAATTTCCATCCTTCGTTGGCCCTGTGTCGTGTCGTAGAGCAGGCTTCGGTCCTTTAGGTAGTTCCTCAAAAGCCGCATTAGATATTCTGGCACTTGAAAAGAGTTTTCCAGCGTGTCCAGAATATCCACCCATCTAGCGGAGTTGAAGGCATTCCTGACGTCGAGTGTCACCAACAGGACGATCCGTCGCTTGGTGCGACTATATGCCTCTGCCTTTTGGACCGCGTTCACCACCTCTGCAATCGCATCAATGGTAGAACGTCCTGCTCTAAAGCCGTACTGCCGAGGAGATAGGTCCCCAGCAGCACGAATCGCGTCAGTGAGTCTTCCCTTGATGAGTTTCTCTAGCACTTTCCCAGCCGTGTCTAGCATGCATAACGGGCGGTACGCAGACGGCGATTCGGGATTTCCCTTCCCCTTGCTGACCAGCACGAGCCTCGCCACCTTCCATCGTACCGGGAAAACCCCGTCCCGTAGGCAAGCGTTGAATGTGCTGAGCAGCAAGTCAGGACAATGGTGATAGACGAGCTGCAACACCTCAGCTGGAACACCATCTGGACCTGGAGCCTTCCTCGCTTTCAGGGAGAGGACTGCCTCCTCCAGTTCCAGCTGTGTGAAGAGTGGGCACTCGACTGCTGCATGGACAGCGTCAACACGGACGGGATGGGCGGGGAAGAGTCCCCGCACTATCGCGTCCATCTTTTCCGCGTCATGTATACAAGGCTTCCGTAGGGCACCAAGTTTCCCCATGACCAGCTTGTAGCCAAGGCCACACGGATCTCTATTTACATCGTCCACGAGGTCTTGCCAGCATCGGGCCTTGCTCTTGTTAATAAGCCTGCGAAGATATTTCCTGCCGGACCTGTATGCTGCTAGCCTAGTGTCTGCCTCCTCCCGTGTTTGCGCCCGCTGGGCCTCTCGCCGAAGTTTTTGACACTCGCTTCTTTGTTCGGCGATCTCGTTTGACCACCAGTATACTGGAGGCTTACCATGTCGGGGTCTCCGACGGGGCATGAAAGACTCGCAAGCAGCTATGATGGTACTCATAGTTGAGTTCACCAAGTCCTTGGCTGTAGGCCCTCCACTCCCTGGCGGAGCTCCCAGCAACGGTGCGCCTGCCGTAAGCGCGTCAGCAAACCTCTCAACGTCCATCCTCCCAGTCCTCCATCCGAGGATTGAAGTTTGGGCATATGCACGCAGAGTGGCACCGTCGTGAATCTCAACTGCTATATACTGGTGATCACTAGCCGAGTAGTTCTCTAGTACTCGCCAGTTGTGTACTCTGGGTACCAGGGACTCCGAAGCGAGTGTCACATCGGGTATGGTTCCTACGCAACCCCAGCGGCGGAAAGTAGGGGTGTTACCAGTATTTAGGACAAAAAGCGCTGTTCTGGCCGCCATGTCCAAGATTTGCTTTCCCCTTGGGTCGGATTGTGGCATACCCCATTCAATGGCTCTAGCGTTGAAGTCTCCCCCGACCAGCATGTGGCCCTCTGTGTTCGAGACAGCGTCCTCCAAGGCATCGAGTTTGGTTCGAAAAGATCGCATTGCCTCGTTAGGCATCAGATAAACACTGAAATATGTTATCCCTGAACACCGCACCCACACAAAACCATCCCCGCGTCCATGGCCCTGCACCTGAAGGCGGGCGCTGTCTCGAACCCAGATGGCCGAGGTACCAGATTTGTCAGGGTACCACGCTTGCGAGTCCTTGTTATGATGTTGCTCGCTCAGCAACAGGAGGTCAGCTTTCTTATCCCTCGCAAACTGCTCAAGTAGGTCCTGGGCGTTTGTGCTTCGGTGCAAATTGACCTGCAGGATACGGATCATTTGAGTATCGATTTGGCTTTAGTTAGGGCCTCCTTGAAAACCCAGCATCTCCCTGTCCCCGGCTCATGTTTGAGGTCACCGGGTGCTAGCTTAGCATCCTTGCAAAGAATGCATTTTGCCTCGTTCGTGCACTCCTTCCTTTTGTGCCCCGTTTCACCACATTTGTAGCACAGAGATCTCCTGTCGGGTCCCCTACAGCCATACGCGGTGTGTCCGTATTCGAAGCATCTGAAGCAGTGGATAGGGATCGCTCTTCTCCGTATCCTGCAGATCACCCAACCTATCTTAATTTTGCCCTTCGCCAGGATTTGCTGGGCGTCTTTATCAGCTAGTTCGACAATAGCCATGCGTTGCCCCCTTGTGTTTTCACGTGTCAATCTTGCCTTGACTTCACTTAAGCTGGGGAACTCCCTCCTAATGGCATCCTCTACTTCAGCTTTGTCCGTGACGCAGTCGAGGTCCCTGATTTCCAGGGTGGCCATTGTTACGAGCGAGGCAACCGTTGCCGCATCTCCAAGAACCTTTCGAACCGCGTCACGGAATGCATCTTTGTTTGTGGCCTCTGGCCCGAATTCCACCAGCAAGCCACCGGTCCGGGTTGGTCGAACTGCTTTGATGGCAGTTTTGGTGTCGTCTGGCTTGACCGCTCCTTTAATTTCACGGAGGACATCTGCGTAGGTTCGGCCCTAAGTTGGTTTAATAAGCAGTGCCTCTCGCAAGGGTTTGCGCCGCGGTTTGCTTTTTGTTTTCTGCGGTATGTCGGGGGGTTCTTTGTTCTTTTCGTGGTTGAGCTCTTTGTCTGTTTTTTCTAGGAGTAGCTTTTTGGCCACTTTTTTCGCTGCCTTGTTTCGCACCACATGAAACTCCTCGCCTGGAGTGTCAACTTCGTTTATGGTCTCGTCCTTCCTCCATTTCTCGCGGTCGCCTTCAATTGGGCTACCGGCCATTCTTTTGCTGCTGCTAGGACCCACTGATGCCTCGAGGGAGAGTGTGTCTTTTTGGTGCTTTTCGGTTGCAAGCAACCCCCGCCTGTAGTGCGTTATGCGGCCAAAAAGCTCCTCCAGTTCAAGAATGCCATTCTTGACACTCTTGCCTATATTTTTCTGCGCTTCGCAGGCAGCCCTCAGTTGTTTGACGATATTCCCCGCTGTCAAGGGCGATTGTGTTATTTGGCGCCACCTCTTGGGAGAGGCCCCCGTTTCCTAGCCCTTTTGCTTCTATCGCTTGGGTCGCGTTTGAAGTGGCGTCGGCCAACGGAAAAACTTCTCCCTCCCCCAGTCTTACACTGGCCTCTGTTGGTGTCGCAGCTTGATCCGGATTGTGTACGTCTTGCACGGGGCGCTCCGGGGTGCGCATAGTCCTTCTACTGCGCTCAAAGGCCGCAATGATGCCAGGTTGCACAACGCACTCTGCCTTCTTTCGTTCGTTAGTCCGTCTGTGGTCTGTCTCCGATGATTTAACCTGAGATGTTGACTTTGACAGTGTTTCTGGGGTTTGCTGCCTCCCCCCGCAATCGGTGACTTGTTTTATCGGTGTTCTTGCCAACAGCGGTTTTTGCCTGAAAGGGTTCTCCGTGCTAGCGTCCTGTTTGCTTGTGGTTTCATTTGTTGGATGTTTTTGATCTGCTGATTTTATTTGCTCCATTTTATTGGGTCCCCCCTCGGAGCCGCTATCTCCGTTCGTGTGTGTAGTCGCCTTTTTGGTCCCATGGTTATCTTTGCAGAGCAGAGAGGCCATGCGAGGGTTGGCACAAGCCCTTATGGGGACAAGTGTTCAGAGCCAGACCAGCGCTAATCGGGAGTCCGTCTCAACCGAACCTACACCACCAACCCAATGGTGCGAACTTCGAACGTACTCCGAGGCCTGCCAAGGTTTTACCGGGACGGAGACGGTATGATAGTTAAATTGGAGCCGTTCACACACGAGCAATTCATGCTTTAATCCTCTTGTTTAATCTCGATTATTAGCGTCTAGTTTCTGTACAAACATTTCTATTAGCTATATTTTAGTATTACGCAACTTTTGACACATTGTTTTAAATTACACTCTACTACTCAAATGCAACTATTGTATGATAATTTTCAAATCAGTCCTGTACATAAATCTGCTATAGGCAAGACTGCGTTACTCGCCGAAAAATCAGCTACGTTTGAATTCTAGAGGAAAATAAATATTCAACTATTTTTTTCTTGACAAGTTTCTTTGGTTACAACATGTTTAAAACAATAATATTGATTTATTTACTTTAGAATAGAAAACGCATCACTATTTCAAGGATGGTCAATTTTTAAATAAGTTTTTGAACACTAAAATATGTTACCTATTAAATTTGAAATGACGTACCATGCCATACTTTTCTCAATAACATTTTTTTTGAAAGGTATAGCGCTACAGCCATAACACAATTCATAAAACGCTGCCTCGACATTGAATGATTTTTAAAAGGCACTTGGTTAATTTAAAACTAAAATTTTGTTTCTTGTCTAGTTTATCTAGATTTAATTTCCTTTCTTGCGAAAATATTGTATTGCAATCAAATTAACAGTAAAATCACCATTTTTTTTCCAAATTGTTTACGAAGCTCGCCTACGCTGTAACAAAGCTTTAGTTACCAGTAAGAGAACAATCTAAAATATTGTCCTGAGAAATCATGAAACTGAAACTAGAACTCATAAAAAGGTTAGATATGAATATTTACGAAATGACTTTCCGTTCATCGGCAATGGACCAGATGATTAAAGGTTGTAGATAAACGTACTTGTAAAACATTCAAAATATTCTCAACTGATTCCCAGAGTACAAGGCTTTGAGTGTACTTTTACTATCATCAAAGCAGATATTAAGTCTGTATCAATTAAATAGCTTTAACCTAATTACTATTTGGATTCTTTTAACCTAGCTACTATCCTCTAAGTTCTTAAAAGGAAAATAAGGCAAAAGTAAAGAATGAATAATATTTGGCTTAAAACATGCATTTTGAAATTGTGCACTAAATTGCAATCGAACGTGAACATTCGTCTTTCAATAATGAGCAACCACACTTACTGCGAAATTATCTTCTCTAAGAGCAGCCATGCAGTTCAGTCTTCCAAGCGATGCTGTCGAACTTTGATGATTGATAGTTGCTATAAACGGCTTCCAATGAGGATCTGTGTGTAATCTTTCACTAATGTCGCTAATTTCTTAACTAATGGCCGTGGAGAAATTGTCGCAAGTTCTAGGAAATATTCGGGTAGCACATGATTTTCTTCAGCTGTGCTTGCTGCTTTGGAGAACCGTCGCGGGAAGTGACTACTGGACGGTTGCCCCAAATTAAAATCAATGTTGCTGGTGATCCTCTGTGCAATGCTTAGGATCTGCGGCTTTGTGTAAGAATCGTCCGCGATATATACAAAATCCCCCTATTTCTGGTGGATAGAGCTCTTCGTACTTTGAGGCCAGAAAAAGAGCGCCAACGCCTACTAGTTGCAAATATGGTCGCTCTGTTGTCTGTACTTCCTGTGTCGGCTTATCCAAGTGTCCTTTGCCAACCGATAAATCGATTTCCAATAAAAATAGGTACGAGAATATATCGTTTACATAATCTGACCCCACGGCATATAATTGCTCAATAAAATCTGTAGATTTTACCAATCACCATGCACAAGACCCAGATCTCATTCATGGGCGATATTTGAATAACTCATATTTTATTCGGCATGGTTTCTTTATGCTATTTAGTGATGATCGGATACCTTACGAGGTCGGGAAAAATCCAACGAATTTATTTTTTTTTTTAGAATCCTCCCTCGGAGAAATTTTAGCAGATGGCCAGATTCGTATACAATCCTCTTTAATTTGTTGCATGAGGTGAGTATCTTGCTCCAAATTCTGCAGCTCGGCAATTCGCATAAATTCCAATTGGGGTTTTGTCCACTTTTTGATCGAGGAATTTCACATTTGGTTCGCTGTTGCTGCTGCCGGGTGATGAGATGATTTGCCTGATGACATTTCCCTCTTAGCGAATTATGTTGTTGTTAAGGTAATATCTGTTGCGATTTGTGAATTTTAACTTGCAACGACTGGCCGGGCTGCATCTATCACGGATTCGAACGACTTTTCCGGAGGTTATCTGTCAGACACCACGAGCCGTCCTGCCGTCTGGCCCGTTTGACATTCTCCGACTAAAACTTACGTAGGATGGGAATGTCATCCAAAGCTGACGTTAGTTATGAAGTCGTATGGTAGTGATGGGCATGTGGGTTGGTCGGCAGTGGCGTAGGGTCGAATCATTACAATAACCGGAAGAGAAAGAATCAGCAGGGGAAAGAAATTATGATGAGAGTGATTTCGACGATTACTAGTCACTATATTTTAATTGAACTTAAATATTATTTCAGCATTAATTTAAATACGCTTGACTCAAATAAAAATTTTTCTACAATCCTTCCCCAATACTTATCTACATAAAACTTTTACTCTCAGGAAAGAACGGCGTAGTCTATTCAATTAAACGCATTTGCACCACAATCAGTTTATTTAAATGACTAACGTGATTGATGATAGTAGAGAGCATGAAATGATAACTGATGTACCCGATGCAACAATCAGTTTTAAAGTCTGTATACCAAGACCCATAACCTCCTCACTGACAGCGTCACCCCGTATTTCTGCTAGGGTCAGTGCTGCCGTACGGAACAGAAATATGGGGCGATGCCCTCAGTAAGGAGGTATACCGAAAGCGCTTGGAACAGGTACAGAGAAGAGGACCACTGAGGATTGCACCTTCATATCCGACACCCTCTGATTTGGTGGTGAGATTTATTGCAAGCGCGATACCTGTTGCCCTCTTTCATAGAGAGCGACGCACTTTTTAGTTGCATCAAGGGGAAAGAGCGCTCACTCAACGAATGGCAGCAGTCTTGGGTGAATTGTACGAAGAGAAGGTGGACTGCGCACCTCATCCCGAATCTGAGACCATGGCTTAATCGAAGGTATGGTAAAACTGACTTCTATCTGACCCAACTTTTGAGCGGGCATGGGTGTTTCAGTCCTAACTGCACAAAACTGAAGACGATGCCTGCCACACATTTTTACGTATAAAAATGGGCCAGACTGCGAAGGGACCTCTATAGGGAGACAGGAGAGCTCAACTCGTGTTGTATGGTTGCGGTAATGCTTGGATCGGTTGACAAATGGGACCACGTGGCACAATCTATTCGGGCAGTCCTAAAAATAAAAGGGAAACACAGCAGCTGGGGCAGTCTGGACTGGGGGATCGCTTGTCCGGACATTTTTCTTTCCCTCTCCCCACCCGCTAGAAGAGGTATCCCCAGCTTGACAGCACCTTACGGCATAACATAACGACACTTGACCCGAAGAAATGTGTCCAACGGTTCCAGGGCGGGTTCTCGTGTTGACTGGGAAGGTGTTTAGTAGGTAGTCCGATCGCTTGCGAGTATGGGAGTTCCACACTCAGTGTGTAAATGGCATTCACCTTGGATGCATAAAACAAAAAAATTAAAAGTTTTGGTGATAACAATACGAATATCAGACCTTTTCGGCCAAAAATTTTGTCGGATATTTCTTTTTCTGAAAAAATCATAATATATTGTAAAAATTTTGTGTAGAGATTGCTGGTGTCCTAAGTGAAAGAACTACATTGTACTTTCACCTGAGTATTTCGGCTATCAACTTAAAAGCACATTGCGCTCGATAGACACGGGCTGATTCCAGCATATGGGCTGGTACCATTAAAAATTTCCGCAGTTTCGTGAAAGGTGACCGACACTCATCAGGAGCTGCCACATCAGTCACCTCGTAGCAGCTCGACTGCGTGGGTTTGAGCTGACTACGAACCCATATATATATATATATATATATATATATATATATATATATATATATATATATACAAATATATACATATATATATATAAATATATATATATATATATATATATATATATATATATATATATATATATATATATATATATATACAAATATATACATATATATATAAATATATATATATATATATATATATATATATATGTATGTATATACATATATATAAATATATGATATATATATATACATGTATATACACACATATATATATGTATATATATATATATATATATATATATATATATATATATATATATATATATATATATATATATGCTGTAACATGGCCATGCTGCAACTTCTATCGAGCAGTAACTTCCACTATTATGTAGCGGTGGCGGACTTATAAAAAATTTGCGAAAATTTTTAATGGTACCAGCCCATCTGCTGGAATCAGCCGGTGTCCATCGAGCGCAATGTGCTACTAACTTGATAGCCGAAATGTTCGGGAGAAAGAACAATGTAGTTCTTTCACTTAGGACACCAGTAATCCCTAACCAAAATTTTTATAAGTTCGCCACCACTACATAAGTGGAAATTACCGCTTGATAGAAGTTGCAGCACTACTAAGTTACAGCATGTGAAGGGTTTTCCAATAAGAGGTGTTAATTTGAATAGCCCACTATTTCCGTAGATGTCACTTTTAAAGCTGTCCTTTTTTAGCATGGGACAAGTAAAAACTACGCCATTAATAAAAATGGAACAATGCACGCTTCAACAATGCATTGAAATTATTCAAGTTTACTATAAAAATGATGAAAATTTGGCAGAGATGGTTCGTAAAACTCGAACAGTTTTGCGTCGTCATGAAGCACCTTGTCGGACCGCAATACAGAAATTGGTGGAAAAATTCGAGCTGTTGGGACAATTTAGTGATATGAAGAATAAAATCCGTGCGCGTCACTCAAGAACAGCCGAAAATATTGCAGCTATAGCCGAAAGTGTTGAAGAAAACCCAGGTTTGTCCATTCCTCGTCGTTCTTTGGAATTAGGCATTCCACAAACGTCATTACACCGTATTTTGCATAAAAATTTGGGTCTTAAGGCTTATAAAGTTCAGTTCACACAAGAACTCAAGCCGATCGATCATCAACAACGTCGTGTCTTTGCTGATTGTGTCCTTGAAATGCCTGAAAATGATCCGGAATTCCATTGAAAAATCATCTTGAGTGATGAGGCCCATTTCCACCTGGGTGGTTTCGTCAACAAGCAAAATTGTCGCATCTTGGGCTCGGAAAAGCCAAAAATTATTGTTGAAAAGCCTCTCTATCCTCAACGTGTGACTGTTTGGTGCGGTTTATAGTCCGGCGGAGTCATTGGACCTTACTTTTTTGAAAATGAGGCTGGACCAACCGTTACGGTGGTTGGATTGTGCTATCGAGAGATGATTAATAATTTTTTAATGGCTGGAATTGGATGGTACTGATCTCGACAACGTTTACTTTCAGCAAGACGGCGCTACGTGCCACACAAGCAATGAAACCATTGATCTTTAACAGGAAAAGTTTCCGGACCGTGTTATCTCTCGAAGAGGTGATCACAATTGGCCACCGAGAGCTTGTGATTTAACATCTTGCGACTTCTTCCTTTGGGGCCACTTGAAAGAGAAGGTCTACACCAACAGCCCAGCGTTGATTCAAGACCTCAAAGATGGAAATCGTAAGGCTATCGAGGACACATGGCAGCCACTTTGCGATTTGGTTATGGAACATTTCATGAAAAGGATATGGTCCTGTAAGCGTGGTCGTGATGGTCATTTGCCTGATGTTATTTTTCACAGTTAACGGCATACTTTTTTCTTAATAATGAAATAAACATCCGATCATTTATATTGAAAAATGGAATTTTTCTTTCAATATCAAAATAGCACCTCTTATTGGAAAACCCTGTATATACATACATATGTATATGGGTTCTCAGTCAGCTCAAACCCACGCAGTCGAGCTGCCCCGAGGCGACTGATGTGGCAGCTCCTGATGAGTATCGGTCACCTCGTACGAAACTGCGGAAATAATATATTGTATTCAATATAGTATAGTTAAATAGCAGGAGAGCGCTCCTGCTAAAAGGGTTTTGTAAATCAGTTAAAACCTCGCACAAGTTCTTCTGAATACCAAAATTTGACTCATATACCGATTTATTTTCAGTGCATCTATCTCGTTGTTTTTAAAATTTTTATCAAAATTCCTATTTATTTGTAGTGTCCAGACCTTTTGAAAACGTGCATCTCCACATTTATTGCCAATGTACGCATAAAGACCTACTTTCATAATTTTCATCACATTTCCCGATGGAACGTCTCCATTCGCGGGAGGAGGACCCAAAATGTTGGTACATTTCCCCTCTCCCTACACCCCTCGAAGCAAAATGTGGCAGTTTAAGACCTGTTTTGAAAAGTTCTCGTCAAGAAGTTTTAACAAAATGGTTAAGGACCACGGCGAAAACGCCTTTCAACACCCTATACAATTTTTTTGTAGTTAGAAAAGAGCACCACTTTTGACCTACAAAATTTCAGGCTTTTCGCTTATGTGGACAAGACAAGACAATATTTGGACAAGACAAAGACAAACGAAGTTTTTATATTGAGAAAATTTTCTCATGTTTTAGTTTTTATTTCATCCACAACTCAGTATTAAAAAATTAAGGTTTAAGAAAAATTAGAGTGATTTTAATTCACAGGAATAATTTTTTTCTTAAAAGAATCAGTGAATAATTTTAAACTGATTATATTCGATTGGCATAGCGCTCAGTAAAACAAACCTTAGCCAACAAAAAATAGCGGCTATATTATTTTGGTGAGAGAACTGCTCGATCCTTGTGACTTATTGAACAATTTTACTTATGTACTCGTATAATGGAACTATTTCTTATAGAAACACTCTCTTGCCTATCCAGCATATTACAGATATCCTTGGCCAAAAAAAATCTGATCTCGAAACGAAATACACATTTTTCGAACTTATTGCCTCCTACTGTTCCCCCCGAACGTGCGTAGCAACTTTTTGTTAACCTATTTTTATAATTCTTGCCGGAACCCACACAACAATCTTGTTTTTTTTTTCGATGTATGCCCCTTCCTTAAAAACATTTTTACAAGGCCAGAACATTCATCGAATCACCACGTCTGTCCATTTTACAGAGTTCAATAATTGAAGCTTCTATTGTTTCTGAGCAAAGATGCTATACATGTAACCCGAAACTCTTGGATTTTGTGTAAAATTCCCTAGAAATTATTCGACTACAAAGCAGTTTTCCATCTGAACGAGTTGAAATTCTCAGCGCAAACCAAAGGATGTCTATTTCAGTAGCCCGGCCTCGAAACCAATAAACAATTTTCGATTACAGTTCACCGCAACGTAATCAACAACTGCAATCTACATCCCTTCTTTATTAGCAATATTGCAACAGTTGTTCTGCCACCACCATGCATGTTCTTCTACCCTTGACATTATTTCAAATAATAACAACCACCTAGACATCATCGAATAACTTGGCACAGAATAAACTTGCACGAACTTCTAACTCGACATTTATCATCGCAGTCGCTACGACTTCGTATCTGTATGGAAATAGAACCTTTTATTTAGAAACAACATGAAAACCTTGCCAAAGTCAAAAGTCCCGATAAAAGCTCCGCCAACTCGGCCGCAATGAGTACTTACCTATAACGTATTTGCGCCAACACCGATTACCACTCGATAAGCACAAATGTAGCCAAAACTCCGAGAATGGTTCAAAACATATTTCATATGCGTTGAATTCACATAAAAGATTTCTTTTGAAAAGAATAATTTGAAAAATATCCTTTTAACCTATATTGGACCGTATTCTTGCTTAGTTGCGAAATTAGAGCGGAAGCATTCATCTGTTGAAATAACACGCAATCGTCCTGCTCTCGATTCCTCAGCGAGTCAATCAATTAGTTGCATAGAAAATACGAATGCACTTCAGCGAGCTCGACGAAAGTCACTGGGTTCCTATCCTAATTTCAGGATGTTTTACGTGAAAAATCAAAGAACAACTCAAAAGAGCGCCTCTAACGGGAAAGATGGAACGATTTGAGGAGGAATCACTTCAAACAGCGCAGGTCCTTAGCTTGCCACTAACCTATCCCCAACTTTTCAACACAAACAAATCACAGACCCTCTGCTCTCTCATTACTACGTCTTCTAGGTAAACAATCAGGCTTCAAGGGACCCATATTGCTTTAGCTGGGAGTTGCCATACTCAAGAGAAACTGAAATAAAAGTTCCTACTTTTATAGTTACGAGTCATATGTATGTATACTGTCCTCAAAACATTGTGTTGCAATTATGTGGACCGACACGTTCAAAGAATATATTCCTATGAGAGATGTCAAATGGGTAATTTGAAATTTTGCATAACCCAAAAACTTCCACATTATTCCATGTTGTCTGTAGTATTATTTGTAATACGTTCTGTTACCATTTTAAATTCAAATGCGATTTATTGATTCAATCGTTATAAATTTTATAAAAAATAAAGCAACCTTTACAACATTTACGAGTAAGTACTTAAAGAGCATACAAGGAGTGTTCCAAAATAAAGGAGACTGAGCTTAAATAGAAAATAGTCTCCTCCGGCCTCGATACGCAGTTCTGCGCGATCCAAAAACTTTTCGAAAGTGTTTCAGGTCATTGACCGGAATGTCCTTCAGGATGTCGGTACAAGCCTTTTGGATGCCCTCTACGGACGCAAAGCAGTTTCCTTCCACGGCCAAATGCAATTTTTTCCAATTTTTCAACAAATGAGCATCGACTTGATTTTTGACTTCTCCAAACGCGATTTTTTGGATGTGGCTCGTCTGGGGCCTTCCATTCGGCACTTCGACGCTTGGTTTCGGCTTCATATTGGAAACACCACGTTTCAACGCCAGTTACAATGTTGTAAAAGAACTTCTGACCTTTTCTCGCCTCTTTAATGATGTCTTTTGAATGTTGAGTTCTGAGCAATTTTTGGTCATCGTTAACTTGTGCGGAACAAAACGTGCACAGATGATCGGTTAAAATGCGATAAACCGATGTTTTGGGGATATTCAACTCCGATTTCATGAATTTCAACGATGATTTTGGCTCATTTTTGATAAATCCACGCACGATTTCCACGGTGGTCACTGAGTATAAACCACTCATGAACTCTGACACAAGATGGACAATCATCGCCATGAACTTTTTTCATCAATTCAAATGTTTCGGTAAACGTTTTACCGATTTTAAAACTCTCTTTGTTCGAAACTCATTTTTGTACCGATGAAACAAACATACTGTCACTTAAGGCGCAATAAATTCGCTTCCACTGGGCCGAATGTCACTAAACTTTTACTGGAAGTCAAGGAGGGATGTAACTTTCCAACGCACTATCTCATTTACAGATGGCGTCACCAAAAAAAAGTTATGACAAAAGTCTCTATTTGGAAAGCACCCTGCAATCGCCCACATAGCAATCAAACGCTTGGTCAAAAGAACAATATCATATGTTATCAACTGAAAATTACTAAATATTGTCAATTAATTGGAAAAAAAATAGAAACCCACTAGCTGGAAAGGCAAATTTTTCGTAGGTAGTCTTACTTTTAAAAGTAAACATCATTTAAGGACAAGTAAGAGTAACAAGTTATTGATATTAAGACAGTCAATGAACGGTTATGTACGCTCCGTATAAAACCGAAATTCTTCAAAATTTGGCTGATAAACGTGCACGCCCCGACCGAAGGACAAAGAAACGAAGAAAACGTTTTACAATCACCTGAAAAAACTGGTAGACTCATAACCTACAAACGAACAAAAATAATTCTGGGTGATTTCAACGCTAAGGTTCACAATGAACTATCTCATCGGGGAACGACTGGAGGATATAGCCTCCATAATGAAACAAATGATAACGGCCACTGCCTGAATGACTTTGCGTGTTGCAGGAATCTCGTTATACGTATGAATTGCTTCCCACATCAACGCATACATACATACTATGAAAATCTCAGAAGAGTAGCGAATAAGATAATTAGAATTAAGAAAAGAAACTACTATGACGACCAATTGAGAACAACCGATGTAAGTCTAGCGAGCAACAACACAAGAGAAGCATACAAAGTACAGAAAAGCTTGAAACAAGGGTATCAGCCCCAGACCACGCTTTGCCATGATGACATCGCTGATGAAAACAGGATTACGGAAAGGTGGGCATCATATTTCGAGAACCTCCTTAATCCTCCACACAGCTCAAAAACATCGCCTATAGATATTCCATTGGCCCCATCAACTCTAGATGGAGTTTGTTTCGCCATCAAAACCCAAAAGAATAATAAAGCGCCGGGCATCGATGAGATTCCAGTGAAGCTCATTGCATATGGTGGCAGCGGTGTTTAGAAAGCCATCGATAAAGTCAAACAAGTGGAGCCAATCAATTATATTCTCTATCCACAAAAAAGGTGACAAGTTACAGTGCAAAAACTATAGAGGCATATCACTTCGTTGCACGGCGTTTTCGAAAATCTTAGATAACAAAATCAGATCATATCCCATTAGTATTATTGGGGAGTATCAAGGTGACTTTGGAGCAGGCAGATTGACGATTAAACATACACGTATACAAAATATTCAATGACTTCAAGCAAGCATACCACAGTATTGATCGTAACGTACTATACCAAATAATGCTTTGCTTTGGCATCCCAGCCAAATTAGTCCGTCTTGCCAAAATGAAAATGACGTCGGGAACCTCTCAAGTCCGCATCAATAACCAATTCATTGATGCCTTTGACACAAATATCGGACTAAAGCAGGGAGGTGAGCTGGCCCCATCGCTATTCAATTTGACTCTGGAATACGTCATAAGAAAGCTACATGTCGATACAAAAGGTACGTTATTATACAAGTCAAGCCAAGTGGTTGCCTATGCGGATGACATTAATATTTTTTCCGGTTTCTATTAACTTGCAGTGAAATAGGTAGATATAATGTCCGTGAAGGACTGCAGCGATGGTTTGCTGCCTCGGCGAAAGAGGATGGTAGTAGCCGCCGAGATTGGCCTTGTCTAGGGACACGTGAATGCGCTGGCAGGGTAGCATTGTGGTGTCGTGGGCGAGTTCTTTTCCCCAGCACAAGGACCCACTACAAAAGAATTTATGATTCACGTATAAAAATGGTCGAATGCCGATCAACTAGTGTCGAGGCCGAGGTAACCTACTAAGGGTTGAACTTGTTATAGCCAATAACAAACTGGGCCGGGAGAAAACAGACGAACTTAGGAGCTGACTTCGTCGTTACCGACGATACTTATGGCCCACAAGTAAGAGTGGGGCATCCAGGTAGAAGCGGTGCCCCCTCGCACACTCCCAACCGAATCAAGATCCAAATGTAGACGTGGGCATATATATCACATTTGAGTGAAAAACTCATTCAAACATAATTTGCATGAATTTTTTATATCAAATGAGAAATATAAAAGTGGCCAATTTATGTTAAAGTGCTATTATGGGATGGAATCACATAACACTATACCATAAAAGGGCAGGTGAGCGGAAGGCCACTCTACCCGGCAAGAGCTGCTATAACACAATAAGAGGGGAGAGCTCGCCCGATGGCTAGCTCATTTTAGTTGAGGGGCCTACCATCGTTTCGGGTCCCATACCCGTTCAGGTTGGATGAAAGGAAAGACCGAAATTGGATTATTCAATTATCTATTCACTATATTGCAAAAGAAAACATCAGATATAGATAAATTGAATGTAAAGTACTATAATTTTACTCTATCCAACCAATCAACCCGCATCCAATCGCTTTTACTCTTGTTTTTTTTCCTTCCTAATATTTTCCTCTTATTACTATTACATTTCGCATGATAAACCAAAATGCATCCAATGATCGCAAAAATCAAAAAAAAAAATTGACAACAAAAGAAAACAAAAAAGTATATATTTTACTTCAGTTAACATGATGCAGAGTTTAATGTATTTCATATTTTCATTTCGTAATCGTGCATATCAAATACACGATACCCACTATTTGGAGAATTTCATACTAGTTGTTTCTTTCAATTAATAATTTAAGACAAAAAAAGAATTATTGTAAACAAATAAATATATGTATATGTACATATATCTATATATATATATATATATATATATATATATATATATATATATATATATGTATATATATATATATATATATATATATATATATATATATATATATATATATATATATAAATACGTTGTAAAAAATTTATAAATGAGACAAACGGATACTCACCATCATGCTCGCCGCGCGCCCGCTGGTGATGTGGTGATAGTGCTGAAAACTAAATGCAATGGGGAACAAAATTTCAAATTACACTTTTGCACTTTATACAAAGTAACTTCCTTAAGCATGCTACTAAATATGTACGTTCAGTTATTTTTGGAAGCCTTATAAGTGGTAGTGTATGGAGAGCCTACTTCCGCTTCCAATTTATAATTTAATTTTTTTATTTTGACTTCAATCGAGTAATTCCGTTTGCATGTTAATAACTTGATGCTCCTGTTTTGCCGTTTAATTCGGGAAAGAACCGTGCGTGCGTATAATTTTTCTATTATTGTTCTTATTTACGCGCAAAACAGAGAGAGACACTTTATTCTTTTTAGGATTAAATATCTCGATTTATCGCAATCTAGTCAAGTGATACAGGAGCAAGTGATATAAGAGCGAGAGAATATTTTTCTAATTTGAACTCTATATTCCCTTATTAAATGCAAAGTTGAAGGCTTTTGGTAGATTTTAAAGACTAAAAACAGATCATTCTTGCTTTGCCGACTTCAAGGTTTGACGAGATCGACTTGTAGAAATTAAGTTGCAAGACGCTGATGATGGCAGACGTTAGAATTAATGTTAAAATTCACCACTTTTTTTTGTGGTAGGGAGGTGAATGCTATTTATGCACAGAGTGTGGAACTCCCATGCGCGACTGGACTACCCACTAAACACCTCCCCTGTCAACCTGAGAACCCAGCCTGGAACCGTTTGACACATTACTTCGGGCCAGGTCTCGTTTTGTTACGCCGTGGGGCACCTTCAAGCTGGCGAGTCCCTTTCCTAGCGGGAAGGGAGAGGGGAAGAGGAAATGCCAGAAGCATAATGTGCCACCTGGTTCCATTTGTCAACCGATTCGAGCATCACCGCAACTATATTACCCGGGGTGAGCTCTCCCGTCTCCCTGTAGAGTTCCCTTCGCAGCCTGGCCCATTTGGTACACGCAAAAAATGTGTGACAAGCATTGTCCTCCTCTCCTGGGCAAAACCGGCAATCGGGAGACCGTGACTTACCGATCTTGTGCAGGTAAGACTGAAAACACCCGTGCCCACTCAAAAGCTGGGTCAGATAGAAGTCAGTCTCACCATGCCTTCGATTTAGCCACGGTCTCACATCCGGGATGAGGCGCGCAGTCCACCTTCCCTTCGTGCAATTCACCTAAGACTGCTGCCAATCGTTGAGCGAGCGCTGGCTCTCCTCGCGGACAACCATCTCCCTCGCATCCTCGTTTCGGCGCAGGTAAATAGCGCGGCGCTCTCTAGCAAGGACGGCGATAGGTATCACGCCTGCAATCACTCTCACCGCCGAGTCGGAGACTGTTGGATACGAAGATGCAATTCTCAGTGCTCCCCTTCTCTGCACCCGTGCCAAACGTTTTCGGTATACCTCCTTGCTGAGAGCGTCGCCCCATACCTCTGCTCCGTACAGTAGCACTGAGCCTACAGCACTCATCAAGAGGCGTCTTCTTGATGGGCTGGGTCTCCCTACGTTGGCCATAAGTCGACTCAGGGCGAATATTCCCGAAGTAGCCTTCTCAGCCGTTGCCCTGATTTGCTCAGAGAATCTCATGTTCGAGTCGATCAGTAGCCCCAGGTACTTCACCGCTGGCTTCGATTTGTATGTCTCCAATACTGATCATCCTTACTCTAGGGATTCTCTTTTTTGTCAAGATGACCACTTCGGTTTTCTCCAGTGCTAAACTCAGCCCGCGAGCAGTCATCCAGTCCCTCACTCGGCGCATTAGCATACTTAGCCTAAGTTGCGCTTGTTCAACGGTGCGTCCAGCGACCAGAGCCGTAACATCATCCGCATAGCCGACCAAGCGTGACTCATCTGGCATCTCAAGTCTCAGTAGCCCGTCGTAAGACACGTTCCACAGGTCCGGACCAAGGATAGATCCCTGGGCAACACCCGATGTAATTTCCATCCTTCGTTGGCCCTGTGTCATGTCGTAGAGCAGGCTTCGGTCCTTTAGGTAGTTCCTCAAAAGCCGCATTAGGCATTCTGGAACTTGAAAAGAATTTTCCAGCGTGCCCAGAATATCCACCCATCTAGCGGAGTTGAAGGCATTCCTGACGTCGAGTGTCACCAACAGGACGATCCATCGCTTGGTGCGACTATATGCCTCTGCCTTTTGGACCGCGTTCACCACCTCTGCAATCGCATCAATGGTAGAACGTCCTGCTCTAAAGCCGTACTGCCGAGGAGATAGGTCCCCAGCAGCACGAATCGCGTCAGTGAGTCTTCCCTTGATGAGTTTCTCTAGCACTTTCCCAGCCGTGTCTAGCATGCATAACGGGCGGTATGCAGACGGCGATTCGGGATTTCCCTTTCCCTTGCTGATCAGCACGAGCCTCGCCACCTTCCATCGTACCGGGAAAACCCCGTCCCGTAGGCAAGCGTTGAATGTGCTGAGCAGCAAGTCAGGACAATGGTGATAGACGAGCCGCAACACCTCAGCTGGAACACCATCTGGACCTCTACTGCTGTTTCACCATGGACAGCGTCAACACGGACGGGATGGGCGGGGAAGAGTCCCCGCACTATCGCGTCCATCTTTTCCGCGTCATGTATACAAGGCTTCCGTAGGGCACCAAGTTTCCCCATGACCAGCTTGTAGCCAAGGCCCCACGGATCCTTGTACACATTGTCCACTAGGTCTTGCCAGCAGCGAGCCTTCACCACATTAAATACAGGTAATAAAACTAAATGATGTTTTTGCTGGTGAAATATTAATGATCTTAAACGTTTCCACGGTTATTCTATTTATAGTTCATCACGATTACATGCAGCCTGTACAAAAATATTCTCGGTTCGGTGATTTCCTGGTTTTCTAGCTTATTTGTGCTGGGCCTGGCAGTATTCTGCGCTGTATAGGTGAAACTCCATAGAGGTGAGAATATGACAAATTAGCGGAATAGCCATACACATCGGAATTAACTACAAACGATGCCGGACGGATTCCCACGGCAATTGCAAGTGGAAAACCAGAAAAGAACTACGTGCTCGGCGCTGTCTGTTTTATTTTCTCTCGCGAAATCCTGGGCGCAGCTACGATCAGACAACACCCCCAAACGGTTGCGACAGGGCCCGAAAACTGTAACTGGGCACTCAACTAGGCACACACACATGTCCAATACGTTTCACAATTAGGAAATCCCAAAAGCAATTTGCGAAAACACACAATTGTGTGATAATAAGTGAAATTCCACGCGAAAATCACTTCACTGATTCCCCAGCACCACACAACTCCAATACGAATTTTGCGAATCACTGAAACACTTCGCGAATGAGTTTTCTTTCAATATTTCTCGCCGTGAACGATGATAACAATTTTCACACTTGAATTTTACAACGCCCGATGGAAACCTTTGAATGCGAAATTCTCACAGAAAACTTCAATTTTCGCGAATGTAACGTACTCTCTGCAGTATGCAGACACTTTTCAACGAGCCTCGGGAACTTTATCAAATCTTTCACGAACGAATCAGATAATGCCTTGTAGGAGCACTTAGCAAGCAATAATCGAGTAAATGCGCTTAATAAATGATGGAAATGATATCCATTTGCCAAACTCATTGCGCGACACGTTAGATTACAACTGAACACGGCTCTATGAAACGTTTCGCGTCAGAATTTAATCAGATGTTTTTCTTTAGGCTTTTCCATATATACTTGCTTGGGCGTCGCGAAGCGTCCGCCGAGAAGATTCATAGCAAACTCCACGATCCGTCCAAATCTCCCCATGATCTAGCTGTCGCAGCTGTAAATCTCGAACCACTGCTAGCTCAGCTGAGTTAGATTGCATTCGCCAATGCAATTCATGGATGTGATGCACTAAATCAGTGTTCCCATGTCCGAAATTTCAATTTGCAGATTTGTATAATTAAGTTGATAAAATTAATAATAGATTGAACATTTAAATCATAATAAAAGGATAAATATTATAACGAATAGCAATGCAAAGAAAAAATTTATGTTTATTATAAAAAAAATTAAAATTCTATAATTCACCAAAAAGTTAAATTAAGGTTATTTAATATTTCAAATCTACAGTTGAAATTTCGGAGCAGTGTTATCGGGTTTTCGGGCTGTTGGCTTGTGTGACTGTTTGATTACTACAAACCACCAAAGAACTTTTCTTCAAACTCTACAGCGAAGTGAAACTAGTAGGACTACAAATCAATGAGAATAAAATAAAGCTCATGGCGCAGTCAAGAATAAACATGGCAAATGCCCAAAATATCACACTCGACGAAAACAATATCGAAAACGTGGGCAAATTTGTGTATTTAGGCGTCGAAATAACTAGAAACACTGATGAAATAGACGAAATCTTAAAGACCAGCTTCATACACAGGAAAGCAAAGCTCCAAGTACACAAATCTTTGATATGACCGGTGCTATGCTATCGGTGTGATACATGCAGGCGAATAATAGGAGCGAAGCTAGACGGGGATCAACGGCGAATTCGATACAACCATGAGCTGTATGAAAAGTTTGACAAGCCAGAGGCCTCAACGATTGTAAGGCTTCGGAAGCTGGCCATATGAATCGTATGGACAAACAACGGATAGCCAAAAAGGTATTTGTTGGGAGAACTGAAGGGCGGAGACCAGTGGGAAAACCGAGGAAATGCTGATCTGACTCAGTCGATGAAGACAGTTCATCGCTGCTCGGATTTCAAAATTGGAGGACGCGGTCAATAGACCGAGACAGTGTTTCAGGAAGCGAAAGCCCAAAAGGGAAGTATTGCTACGAAGAAGAAAAAGATGAAGAGTCACAACAGAGTCCTCCCACTAGAAAAATATTGAAAAATAATTAATGAATCAAACAACGCCAGTACTCATGATAACACATCAAACTCTATTCCTAAAATTTTCATCAAAACCCTTACACATCTGTAGTGTTTGGGTCCATTGCGAACGTGTATTCACACAGTATCACGTGTCATTTTTGTTGTAATTGAAAAATTTCAATAATCTATAACTTAGATGTTTCCAGCTCGAATTTTACGAAACTTTCAGAAAACATTCGTTTTACATTAAAAAATTTCGATACAAATTCAAGGGTAATCCTTCGTTTTTATGATGCAAACATAAGGCCCGGAAAATGTACGATTAAGTTGATCAAATTTTAACTTCTGAGATATTTTTTGGCCTTGTACTCATAAAGACCTGCTTTTTCCAGATTTTTCTGTCCAAGGATATCGAATCGTGAGGCCTGGCGACACAAACTTTTCGTACATTTCTTCTCTCCTTTCACCCCTCCGTGCCAATACTTCTTGTTTAGGAAGTGTTTGGAAAATTTCTCACCAAACCCTTTTATTTGACACCCATATTGGCTACCTTTGGTTAAAAAATTTTTTGCAAGAGCCCCCCTATTTAGGGGGAAGGAAATTATTTTCTTTTGGGCTGCAACTTTTGGGAGAGCGTCATTTTTGACCTACGTAGAAGTCACTCCAGCTTATGTGGTTTGCGAGAAAACTTGTTGTGATGCACGGACGGACGGACGGATAAACGGACAGGCAGGCCGTGATTTTAGTAGGGTATTATAAAAACATTTTACAATATCCTTAAAATGATCCGTTGTAACATATTAATCCTTCCAAGTTAAGCCATTGAAAACGTTTCCATGAAAAATATTCATTATTTCAGTTGCTACTAAAATGGCGACTAGCGCTTACCTTCAGGCCTTTGGGGGCCGTCATTTTGAAGGCATGCATTTGATTTTAGTTTTTTTAATGTTTATTTCTTGGAGTTACATCAATCAACGTGCCAAGTACTATTCAAATCGCAGCTTCACTCTAGGTAGGGCAAAAGTATTCAATTTTTAGTGAAAAAATGGCGGCTAAAAACATTAGGATTTAAATTTTGGACTTTTTTATTTTTCATCCAATTTTGGTAATTTTTTGTACAATCATAATGCAATAACCCCGAGTGGTATCAAAATCTGATGGAAAATATGACCACTAGAAGGCAACAAAAATCTGAAAAATCGCATACTTAAACCGCCACTATTTTGAAACTTGCATATGGATGATCACCCAAATGATAAAGTCTTTAGACCCAATTATTTTATATCTTAAAACTAAATTTCCCACTCACCGGATCAAAATTGGTTGTTTTCCATACTTCTTTAGATTCTTGTCGTTTTTACCAAACTGTCGAATTTCATTGGCATCAGTTAAACGGTTTGCTCACAACCACACACATATATATATATATATATATATATATATATATATATATATATATATATATATATATATATGTTTATATATATATATATATATATATATATATATATATATATAAATATATATATATACATAAATATATGTAATATATAACATATGTATGTATATATATACATATATAAATATGTGTATATATCTCTATATATATATATATATATATATATATATATATATATATATATATATATTTATATATATAAAGTACTCGCTGCAATCAATAAATTTCTCTTGAGAAATTTAACGAATTACATATAACTAAAAGCCATAATGAACGAGTATACTTTGAGCTTACAACTAAAATGTATCAACTTTTTCCAATGAATTTTACCAAAAAGCTTCAGCTTATTCTAACAGTATAATATTGCAATACTCCTTACCAACATGTTAAACTTATCTTTAGTTATTTAAAATAGCGAACACAAACAAATTACAAGAATAACTAACGTAGCAATAACGAACTGCAACGAAAAAAAAAAACCAGAAACGACTACGAATAATAATAATTGCCATTTAGCCATGAAAACGTAGATTGCGCCATCTCACTTCGACCAGCTTGAACGTACCTCTCTATTGAAACCGCTGATCCCGCGAACTCAAATTCGGCGAATATTATATCTCCCTATTGTTGGCCTGCCTATATATGCTTATGATAAATAATCGATACTAACTTATGTCAAAATAGACCAATACTTCTGGAGATCTGAAGCCAGTGGTGATACAAGTCTCAGTTTCCAGTGAGTCGGGGGGTACAGCTGCGAAATCCAAGTGTTTTCACTCTTATTTATAGACCACTCTATATGATTCCGAGCAAACTTGAAAATGAATGTATCGACTCTCATCACTTTAGCAACTTGATAAATTCTTCGATTCGTAATACAGTCTTCATTCCTTCTCAGGCTTCCCGCATTAACTAGTGCATGCAAGCAGATATTTCCTTTCGAAAACTGATAACATTTCCATTGTACTTCTTCTCTTCTTCTTCGCAGCGATACAGCCTCTTTCAGACCTGCGCTTACAACAACAAGCGCCTCCAATTATCTTGGTCAATTCAATTCCTAAATCCGAACAGCGGTGAACGGTCTCCGACGACCGAGCCCGACCAGCGTTTCCTCAGTTTCCCCACTGGTCTCCACCTTTCAGTTCTTCCAACGAATAACTTTGTGGTTATCTGTTATTAATCCATAAGATTTATGTGGCCACACCATTGCAGCTCCCGCAGTCTTAGAACCGTTGAGACCTCTGGCTCGCCAAAAATTTCATACAGCTCATGGTTGCATCGAATCCGCCATTGGACCCCGTCTAGCTTCGCTCCAATTATTCGCCTCAGGATCCGTCTCTCAAAGGCGTTCAATATGTTTGTGGATGCTTGGGTTGGGGTCCGTGTTTCACACCCATAGCATAACACAGGTCTTATCACAGATTTGTATACTTGGAGCTTAATTTTCCTGTGTATGCAGCTGGTCTTCAAGATCGTCAAAACTGAATAAATATGTTATTTGCCAGCTGTAATTTTCAGCATATTTCGTCACTTTCATTAGCGGTTCTCGTTATTTTGGTGCCTATATACACAAATTCGCCCATATTTTCGATACTGTATGCGCCAAGTGTGATATTTTGTGTATTTGAGAGGTTTTTTTCTCGACTGCACCATGAGTTCTATTTTATTCTCATTGATTTGTAGCCCTACTAGTTTTGTTTCGCTGTCGAGTTTCAGGAAGAGTTATTTTGCGGTTGTTAATGACCGTGACAAAATGTTGATGTCGTCTGCAAAGGCTACTACTTGGCACGACTTGTATAGTACTGTACCTCGTACATCGACAGGTAGCTTTCTTATGGCATACTCCAGAGCCAAATTGAATAGCAATGGGACCAGCCCATCTCCCTGCTTAAGTCCGATATTTGTGTCACACGCGTCGGTGAGTTGGTTATTGGTGCGGACTTGAGTGACCGTCGACGTCATTTTCATTTTGGTAAGACGGACTAATTTGGCTGGGATGCCAAAGCAAAGCATTATTTGGTACAGTACGTTACGATCAATACTGTCGTATGCTTGCTTAAAGTCAACGTCTGTGTTGACTGTGAGCACTTGGTCTTTCATCGATCTACCTACTCTAAAACCACGTTTTTTTCTTTCCTTGTGGTTGGGAGGAGAATGTCATTTACCCACTGAATGTGCGACCCTCATGCTCGCAAGCGCCTGGACTATCCACTAAATAACTCCCCTGTCAACGCGAGAGCCCAGCCTGGAACCGTTTGACACATTACTTTTGGACGTTTTGTTACGCCGTGAGGCACCTACAAGCTGGGGGATCCCTCTTCTAGCGGGTGGGGAGAGGCGAAGAAAAATTGCCAGACAAGCGATCCCGCAGCCCCAATGCCCCCGGCTGCTGTGAGTTCCTTTTATCTTTTAGGACTGCCCGAGCATAATGTGTCACACGGTTCCATTTGTCAACCGATTCGATCATCGCCACGACTATATTACTCACATCTGGAATGAGGCGTGCAGTCGTTGAGTGATTGCTGTTTCTCCTAGCGAACAACCATCTCCCTCACGTCCTCGTTTTGACGCAGGTAAATGCGCAGTACTCTCTAAGAAGGAGATCAACAGGTATCACACCTATAATAACTCTCACTGCCGAATCAGAGACTGTCGGATATGAAGATGCAATCCTCAGTGCTCTTCTCCTTTGTACCTGTGCCAAGCGTTTTCGGTATACCACCTTACTGAGAGCGTCGCCTCATATTTCTGCTCCGTACAGTAGCATTAACCATACAGCACTCATCAAGAGGCGTCTTCTTGACGGGCTGAGTCCCCCCACGTTGGCCATAAGTCGACTCAGAGCAGATACACCCGAAGCAGCATTCTCAGCCGTTGCCCTGATTTGCTCATAGAAACTCATCTTCGAGTTCATCAGACGCCCCAGGTACTTCACCGCTGGCTTCGATTCGATTATTATGTCTCCAATACTGATCATCCTCACTCTAGGGATTCTCTTGGCATCCCTACAGGCTGCTGTTGAACCAGCGTTCATCAATTTGCAACGAGAGCAGTTAAAGAAGGTGTCATTGAAGCAAGCGGGGGTTACATTAAGTTTTAAATTTAAGGAGAATACCTAAAATGAGATATAAATTTTGTGGTAAATATTAGTTCATAAGTCATAAATAATAATCATTATAAACTGCGTGTTTTTTTTCAGATTTTATTGACGCACCCTAGATATATAAAGTGTACTCCGCAATAGGCAAAATTCTCTCGAGAAAATCTAGGGTAGCCCAGAGTTAAAGCTGGTTCACGAACAGCGCGTGTCTTGTCATGGATATCGGGGATCAGCCAAATATCCAGTCCCACTGAATTCATGTAATTTAGGATATTTAGGCACTACTTTGGTTTGAGGTGCGAATCAGAGCGAACATATTCAATGATGAGATAAACAAATTTTCTAGCAACATTGAGGGACTCTAATATTCTAATCATATAATGGTGGTAAACCACTAATGTATAAATCAAAAGCAAGAACAAGCTATATTGATGTCCAAAGACAACAGAACACTCGAAAATTGTTTAAAAATTTGGGCACAATTTGTGCAATATTTTCAGTTCCATTACCTGCCAGCAAATCTGGCACCTGTGGGACTCCTTAGAGATGATGGTCTGCCTCATGCTCATGACTGGTGAAACAGCCAAACGTTTGAAGCCCCACATTGGGTGCCATTTTTAGTATTCTTGAGATTTTAGAAAGGTCTACAAATAACTGCAGCGATAGAATGCTACCTCAGCAAGTCAGAGAACTGAGCTCTGCTGGGGTGTCACGAGGCGGGTCCATTTCCCTAGAATCAACTCCACTGCAAAAATCTTACCAGATAACAAATCAAAGGTGAAAAAGGCCCAGGCTAGAACTGAAGGGAAGCTACATAAAAAACCTCCTACTTTTCCCATTGTTTAACTGTGTGCGATAGGGATTGGCTACATTCTTGCCGAAGAAAGTAGAAGACAATGGTAAAAATTTGACATCCTGTTGGAATCGGTGCCCCCTTGTACCCCTCCTAACCGCACTAAAAGTCCTGATGGCGCGAATCGACGTGCAACCACTCCCCATCCCTGCAGGAGTCGCTGCAATGTTCAAAGTAGGATATAGCCCTTTGGCTGGCTTTGTAGGGGAAACATTGATGCGGATATCATACCCGGTGAATGATTAAAGGGAAATGAGCAGGCTAGAGTGGAGGAAAGATTATGAGTGAGAGTAAGATTGGAAAATTTGTCGAATGTTGGTAGTCAATATATTTATTGGCTTTCCGGGCCGATTGGCAAGATTGAAACTAAAACATTTATTTAAAAGAGCTAGATTGTATTTACGTTTCCGAAGGCGATTACAAAAGTGATCGAAACGTAAATAAAATCTTACTCTTTTAAATAAATGTTTTAGTTTCTTTTTGGCCAATCAGCCCTGAAAACCAATAAATAAGTGCAAACAAAGCAGGGACAATACAAAATAAGTAGTCAATATATGTAAAATAAGAAATATATTTATAAAAAATACAACAATGCGTCTTTTATAGCGTTGTAATTAAGATAACTGTAAGAGTGTTTGGATTAGTTATTGTGTGCGATTTATTATACGAAGGTTAATAGTTTGTAATTGTATAGTGGCTACAAAAACCAGAGTATTTCTATTGCTTTTATATTCGCTGCTATTGCGAAGATTCCATGGTACATCATAGATTGCTAAACAGTACACATCTTGATGAGTGCTGTAGGCTCAGTGCTACTGTACGGAGCAGAAGTATGGCTCTCAGTATGGAGGTATACCGAAAACGTTTGGCACAGGTACAGAGAAGAAGATCACTAAGAATTGCATCTTCATATACGACACTTTCTAATTCTGCGGTGAGAGTTATCGCAGGCGTGATATCTGTTGCCCTCCTTGCTAGAGACCGCTGCACTATTTATTTGCGTTGAAGCAAAGACACGAGGAATACGGTTGCCCGCTCACTTAACGACAGGCAGCAATCTTGGGTGGATTGTTCGAAGAGAAGATGGACTGCACGCCTCATCCCGGATGTGAGACCGTGGCTTAATTGAAGGCATGGTAATACTGACTTCTATTTGACCCACCATTTGAGCGAGCATGGTTGTTTTCAGTCTTACCTGCACAAGATTAGTCAGTCACGCTCCCCCGATTGTCGGTTTTGCCCAGGAGAGGAAGACGACACCCACCTCATATTTTTTGCGTGCAACAAATGGGACAGGTTACGATGGAACTTCTACAGGGAGACGGGAGAGCTTATCCCGGATATGAAAATAGAGTCGCGGTGATGCTTGGATCGGTTAACAATTGGAACCATGTGGCACATTATGTTCAGGCAGTCCTAAAATATAAAAGGGACTCACAGCAGCCGGGGACGTCAGTGATGAGGGATCATCATATTCCAATCCATCATCTAGTTCGATCAAAAAGGCTGTGCGTTCAGTGTCGGATCCAGCTTCATCAATACCGACAAAAAGTAAACCGCAGGTAAAATTACCCAATGTCTCCTTTCAAGGAGAACTATCCACCTTGTGCTTAAGAGACAGCCTGAACGTCAATTCTCAACATGATATGCAGCATCAACCAACGTTAGTATTGCAGCTGTCAATTGTTACTAGAAGTAAGTCGTTGTTGAAGCCGCTATCTATTAACCAACAACCAACGGGTTCGGAAGCTGACAATTTAAATGTACCTAATACATCACTAGCTGCTCAACTAGATATGCAGATACAGCAAGCGTTCGTACTACAGCCGGATTGCTGCAATTATGTAGAAACAGCGGAATCTGGTCAATCAATCTTCACTAAGAGCAACTCGCTGTTGTCAACAATCTGATTTACTTATCATCAGCCCACCTGGTTCTTCGTCCAACAGTCGGGGATCAATTCCAAAGAAAATACCACTTCCAATTCAACATCAGAAATCGAGTGACCTCGTTCCCTCAACAGATCTCGATTCTCCTGTCATTTGTGCTTCTATACCTTTGAAGAATATCTTTATATCTAGAGTGGCGTACGAAACTTCTGTTGAGGACCTAAAGCGTTATGTCAACTAAAAGTTTAGATCATTCGTTGTTGTTGTCTTTAGTTGTCATAAATCGACTAAGGAAAATTTAACGGACAAAGTGCCTCATTCAAATTGGTGATTTCTGCAAATAATGATATTGTCCTGAATTCGAATTACTGGCCTGCTGGTGTACTTGTTAAGCCATTTGAATCGAGACGAAGAAATTTTCGTCGGGCAATAAACGAAATCCCAAAGCTTCAGTCACAAGTAATCTTGATGAATATTCTGATAATCATAATGTTTTTTCTACTGTATCCTCTTTAAACCTCAATGGATCTCTTTCAAACCTTAATACTCTTCAATGTAACTTCTCTTCTCCTAATCAAATGTGTTTATCTTTTTTTTACTAAAATGTACGAGGATTAAGGACCAAGCTTGAGGAACTCTTTATCTCTTATCAACTTAGTAATGATTCTATTATTTGCTCCTCCGAGACCTGGCTGAATGGAAACATTTTGAGCAGTGAAACGTTTCCTGATCATATTGTATATAGATGTGACCCTGACCTGATTGCTGCTAATAAGGCTGATGGTGGTGGAGTTTTGGTTGCAGTTAGCAAAGCTCTACCTAGTTCTCCTTGTTCTGATTTCTGTTTTTCTCCTACTGTAGAATGTGTTATTATCAAAATTTCTCTCCCTCATAATACAGAGACCTTGATTTTATCTATTTATATTCCTTGTAATGCACCTTTAACTGTTTATGAGACGTTTTTTGATGATCTATCCTCTTATCTAGTTTTGCGACACCCTCACGCCAAAATATTAGTTTGCGGGGATTTTAACTTACCATACATAGAGTGGAAAAATTATACTACTCCTTCAATCTCGTCAGTTGACCCTTTTTCTATAACCCTGTCATCTTTCCTATGTCATTGCTCCTTTTCTCAGTTTAATCATATCCGCAATCCTAATGTTCGTCTCCTTGACCTTGTTCTATCAAATGTTTTAGTTAGCTACTTATCTGTATCTCAAGCCTTACATCCGTATATTCCTCCTGATCGGCACCATCCTCCTTTATCTATAGATCTTATAGTCGATGAAATTAAATTTAACAAACCTCATCTTACTCCAAAAATTAACTTTTTTAAAGTTAACTATGAAGCTATTAATACAGAATTACTTTCAGTCAACTGGCTAGATTTCTTTAGAGGCCTAAATTGTGAGGCTGCTTTGGATAAATTTTACATATATATTTACAATCTTATTCGCTGTTATACGCCTCTTCAGACATTCCGTAAAGCAACTCATAAACCTTGGTTTACAAAGCGAGTGCTTAGTGCCCTACGAGCAAAAGATAAGGCACATCGTATCTTTAAAGCACTCGGCACTATTTAAGCAAGATGTAATTTTAGCAGGCTGCGTGCTATTGCCAAAAAAAATAAGATAAGATATGCTCTGAAGACTTATTTCAGCAGTCTGGATAGCTCTCTTGTGGCTAATAATACAAAGCCTTTTTAGTCTTATATAAGGTCGCTGAAATCCTCTTCTTTCATTCCTAGTAAGGTTCGTTGGAATGGTGCAGAGGTTTCTTCTCCTCAAGAAGTTACTGACTCATTTGCCCAATTTTTCTCTTCAACTTTTTCTTCTCCCGCTGCAGCTGTGCATCCTGTTGTCTTACCTAACCATCTTCCCTTCCCAATTTCCTTTATTTGTACAGATGCATCTGAAGTCGAAGCTTTGATCAATGCTCTTGATCCTAATATCAGCCCTGGGCCGGATGGTTTACCAAACATATTTGTAAAGTCGTTAGCCACATCGCCTAGTTTTCCTTTATCTCTCCTCTTCAATCTAAGTTTGAGTACTGGTACTTTCTCTTGGAAAACAGCTAATATTGTGCCTATTTTTAAAAGTGGTGATCCTACGTCAGTTTCCAACTATCGCCCTATTTCCTTACTGCCCTGCTTGCCAAAGTTACTTGAACGGTTGGTTCATAATCGACTCTCAAACTCATTAGCTCCTATTAATGCTCCAGAGCAGCATGGCTTTCTCAAAGAATACTCCACTACCTCTAATTTAATGAAGTTCACAAACAGTATTGCAAAAGCTTTGGATAACCAACTGCAAGTTTATGTCATCTTCACAGATTTCTCCAAGGCTTTTGGCACTGTGAATCATTTACTTCTTTGTCGTAAGCTTGAAGCTCTTGGCATCTCGGGTGCTCTTCTATCTTGGATGTCACCTTATCTATCGTGTCGTCCCGGTCGAGTGAGTCTCTCTGGTACTACGTCTAGTCCTTTTTATCCTTCATCTGGCGTTCCACAAGGTTCAATTCTTGGGCCTCTTCTCTTCCTGTTGTTCATAAATGATCTTCCCTTTGTAATTAATTCCTCTTGCGTCTTGTATGCTGATGACTTTAAAGTATTTCGAGCAGTCATATCCCATTTAGACTGTCAGCTCCTCCAAAATGACCTGAATGCTCTAAATAAATGGTGTGCTTCAACCTATTTATTTCTTAACACCACTAAATGTCATAAAATGACTTTTTCTCTTAAGGACTCTCCTACTAATTTTAATTATATATTAAATGATGCTTTGCTCTCTGAAGTGTTCAGTCATAAAGACCTTGATGCACATATTTTAAAGGTGATTACTAAAGCGTCTAGAGTTTCCGGGTTTATCCTTAGATATGTACATAAATTCAATAGCATCTCTTCTTCTGTCCTCCTATTTGTTTGTCTTGTTCGCCCTTTGCTTGAATACTGTTCTGTTATCTGGTCCCCCAGATATTCCTATCTCGTGTCTTCTTTAGAAACTGTCCAAAGAAAGTTCACGCGTTTTCTTTTCCTTAAGTTTAATTTGCCGTATCAGCCTTATGAAAGTCGTTTATCTTTCCTATCTCTTCCATCCCTAATATCCCGACGAACTTATTTAGACCAATGTTTTTTGTACAAACTCTGCTATCATCAAGTCCCGTTAAATATTTTTTCTGAGCTGCATTTCCGACAAACATCTCGTTCATCTCGGATGAATTCTTATTTCGTTATCCCATATGCTAGAACTGATTATATTTCCATTCACTAATCTTAAGAATCGTACGAAATCATAATAATCTCGAGCTTGGTCCTTTCCCCTCTTCTTACATAGCATTTAAGAAAAAACTAAGAGAGTTACTACTAGTTTAACTTTCAATTATCGACATTTTATTATTCTTTTTCAGTTAAATATTGCTGTAATTGTTCTTTGCATTCCATTTTGTTATTGGATTGTTCAGTCTTAAAGATGGAATAAATAAATAAATATCCCCATAGGACAATTCCTCTTCCCTCCCGGTAGAGGAGACATCCCTTAGCTTGAAGGCACCCCATGGCGTAACAAAACGAGACCTGGCCCGAAGTAATGTGTCAAATGGTTCCAAGCTCAGTTCTCGGGATGACAAGGTAGGGGGGGTAGTACAGTCACTTGCGAGCATGAAAGGTCTACACTCAGTGTAAAAATGGCATTCACCTCCCAATCACAAAAAAAAAAAACAGTAAACCTAGAACAGATTTATGTGATTTTGAATGACTAATTAATATTCAATTACCATATATCTCCTTCAGTCTAAACTTAACTGTATTGACTGTTGGTTATCCCCCAAAATTTGCACCATTAAGCTTCCTAAAGAGTCTCCAGAATCTTTTTTATATTCAGCGTAACACTAGATTTGCTCCAAAGGACTGGGCACGTATTCTTCTTTGGGACGACCGCTACTTCTTGCAGTATTAGATTCATGTTTCAATAAAACGCGCTCATAACAATCAACGTGACAAATAGCTTCAACAGTAACAAGATCACAAACATTGATTATTCTCCGAAAAACATTATTGTCCCATTCATCATTCCGCTTTTTAGCTGCGTCTACAACTGTAGTAGAAAATTTTAGGCTGCAAACAGGGTACACCTCGCGACACCGTTGTTTAGGTTTCTTCTTATCTAAGGCATAGAATTCTTCATCTACTGTTTTGGCACAATAGAGTCATTTTGATTCAAAGAAGAAAGAAAAACTATAATTGCAGGCCATAAGATGATGAAGCAAAAGACGTAGATGGTTTCGGTTGTCTGAGATCAGGGAGTAATAGAACTGCTTTGTGTTTATCTCTTTATAGAGAGTGATTTTCTAGAGGTGGAGAGCTTAGAAATAGCAACACTATTTCCAGTGACACCCGTTGTCAAGGCTCTCGGTTGTTTTGAGGAAAGTTCTGTTTAGACTCATCTCGCAGCAACGTTGAGAAATCAGTCGAAGTTATTTTGAATAACACGGTTCAATTCTTTTGAAAATTTTGTTCAATGATGAAGCACACTTTTGGTTAAACGGCTACGTCAACAAACACCATATTTGGAGCGATGATAATCCACAAACGGTTGTTGAATTACCATTAAATCCAGAAAAAATCACACTTTGGTGCGCTTTATGGGCCGATGGGACAATTGGTCCATTTGTCTTCAAAAATTTGATAGTCATAATGTTTCAGTCAACGCTGAATGCTACAGAGATATGGTTACTACTTTTTGGTGCCTCACTTGGAAGGCATTATGTTTGCTGACATATAGTTTCAAAAAGGCGGCACCGTATGCCACACAGTGTGCGATACAATTAATTTACTGAAAAGCACATTTGACGAACGATAAATTACACAAACCGGTCTTATTAACTGGCCACCGCGTTTGTGCGATTTGACAACGTTAGAATACTTCCTTTAGGGATATGTAAAGTCGAATGTTTACGCCGATAAACTAGAAACAATTGAGCATTTGGAAGCCAACATTCGACGCGTTATTGTCGAAATACAGCCTGATTTACTCCAACTCCTCGAGAAGTACGATGAATGACTCCGAGGGTAACTTTTTACTACAACCCCTGGAAATCTCAGCCAACCGATGTCCCCCAAACCATATGGCCCCTTTGTTTGTCCGAATTAGATGAGTTAAGGTAAACAAACTTGCAGTGTATACTTAAATTACTCATTTCAACTTAAATGTGGAATTTCATTGCATGTAGGTAAGGCTACCCTTATAGTTACATTTAAAAAATTTGAAATTCACAACTGCTTTTATTAACCAAGTTAAGAACATATGTATGAGTTGTTTGTTGCAGTTGTATTTGAAAAGGAATGATTTTATTTTTTTTTTTAGATTAGAGAGAGGTAACTTTCACTTCAAACCTTTTCACAAAGTTTGATGACTGTAACTCGTATGTATAGTTCCGTAGAAAACTGCCATAACACAGGGGACAGGGATGGACCGACAGCTAGATAAACATACATTTTGATTCTTTTGTACTTTAGTCATTCAAAATACATTCTCATCGAGTATCATCAGAATTCAACTTAAAAAACGCAAAATGGCCACCAAAAATTGCATTCATCCGGAATGCAGTAGAGTTTAAAACCTGCTGATTCACTCTGAGAGAGTTGTAAGCTTGATAATAGCAAGCAATAATTATGCCATTATTTTGCAATCATAGACATTATATAACTCATTACTCTTGGCGTGCAACTGAGCCATTTGAACGCAGTATAATACACCAACATACTCCAACACACATACGTCCGTATTAACTTTGCTGTAGACAATTGAAATAATGCTGTCGATAACTTTGGGCTACTCAAATCTCCTCACACCTGTGTCTCATGTGGAGTATCGATTATAAAAAGAAACAGTGTGCCTGCCTGCGTCTGGAGTTTCAAAACCACCCCATCAAGTGGTTACAACATTTCCGCACTTAGGCGAAAAATACAACGAACAACAACCTCCCGGCAAAGAGTGGAACGAAAACTGTTGGCTGAAGGATTCGTGCGAAGCATTATCACGCTATTCCACAATTAACCAACACATTTCCACCAACGAAGGACCGTATGAGTGTACGAACAAACAAGTAAAATGCAAACCACCTCGCTAGTTTTTCCTCTGTGGTATCGTCATGTCGTCGGTTAGTTATTTTAATGCAGGCCTTTATTAGATGATATAAACTAAGCGAGAAGATTAATCATAACTCTGCGGAAAAACTTCTCCTACAGACCAGAGGAAAACTTACTTAGCCAATACCACAGACCCGACTTTCAACATATTAAATGAGACTGCAGTTTAAACTTGTTTCCATATTTTATTGTTAGCAAGAATTGCCTTACCAAAAATCCTTTTTAAAAATTTCAAACAATTCACACTCCTTCAAGGTTTGCATATTTTTATTGCTCGCAACCACGTGCTAGTATATTTCAATTGTATACAAAATATGTTCTTATATTGTACGAGTATGTTTTTAAATTAGGGCAATCCCATAGCGTTGTGGAAAATGCATTAAAAAGCAAAGATATTTGAATTTGAAGTAAAAATATTTAAAATTCAAACTGATGCGAGCGACGGTCTTTATAGTTACCACGAAAGCGAGGTCCAATAAGTTCTTAGCCTACAGAAGCAAAACGAAAATTTTGGAGAATTGGCAATTGATTTTTCTTAGCTCGATACACTTAACCCAGCGAAGCTCCAACTTCCTTAACCCACCTGAAAAATACGTCTTCTTGAAGTATGCAAAGTAGGCCTCCGTGGCGGCTATAACTTCCTCATTCGACTCAAATTTCTGCCCGGCGAGTGACTTTTTCAAGATAGGAAACAAAAATAAAGTGGCACAGAGCCAAATCTGCAGCATACGGTGGATGGGGTAGCACTTCGTAGCCCAAATCGACCAATTTGGCCGTGGTGATGGCGGAAGTGTGATTCGGTGCGTTGTCATGGTGGAAGATCGCTTTTTTCTTCGCTAAATGGGGCCTTTTTCTGCAATTTGGCCCAATAATTCGGCATAGTAGGGCCCTGTGACCCTTTTGCGTTTCTCCATATAGTCGGTGTAGATTACACCTTGCCAAAGACATATAAAGTAATCGACGCGAAATGAGCTTATTTTCATCCATACGTGATTGAAGTACTTTTACTACATACATACATGCCTTCCTCTCGCATGCGAATTGAAATCCCCCTGCCTTTCACGCTGCTATTGAATCCACACATTCAAGCGGCTCTCTAGTTGCTCTCACGAAAATCCCACTCCTCTTATACCTTAACCCCCGAATTGTCAACAAAATACCAACTATATGATTGAAAACATATGATTCGTGAAAATTCAACATTGATGGGAAACATCTAATCAAGTTGAATTTGAAATTGTACACAAAACAATTTTTTAAGATAAACCGTGTTGAATCTAGTGCAAAAGCTTTGCAAATGTGCTAATTAATCAAACTGAAAAGTTTGTTACGGATCGCGAGTGTTTTTGCGCGAAAAATGAAAAATGTAGTGACGTATGTGTGAGTGTAAAAACAGCTCTAGGAAGCATGTCAGGGACGTATCCTTCGTAGGGTCAGTCATGTTCAATGTTTTATATCGTTCAAGTTAGAATATCCGCACGGAAAATTGATTTAGTTCAAGATGCGAAAATTAGTGGGAGACGTTACGTCAAATTTATTTGAAATTCGAATCAACAGCTAATAACGCGCCAACTTAACGTTACATGATAAAGTGCTTCAATTCTCTCGATGCATTTCGTATCCATTCTCTCTGACATCTATGCACCTTGTGAATCCCAGAAAACAATGGCCATCGCTTTTCTGGCCGAAAACACAGTCTTCGCCTTCTTTGGATCACGGTTGCCGGGTGAAGTCCACTGTTTCAACTGCTCTTTGGTCTCTGGTGTATACCAGGTGAGCCATGTCTTGTGAACGGTCACAAAACGACGCAGAAACTCCTTCAGATTGCGCTTAAACTGTGCCAAACAGTTTTTTTCATTACGTATTGTACATGCGAGCTATATTCTTCATTTTACTTACTTCGTTTATGACTATTTTGCGTATGTTATTGCCCATTGCATAGCCCATCGTTAGACCTTGGCTCACTGAATATGTTGTTAATTTTTACAGATGGTCCATACGGTCGGCCCATTGAAGCTTATTAAAGCCCCTATTTCCATGATCGCTGGATATTCCAACTTTTGCGTGATTCCACCCCGAACATTTGAAGTCCTTTTGAATCGGGAAGGAAATCTTCCAAGTTTTCCTCTTCCTCGCAAAAAGCTCGGCAGTTGTGATCCGTTTGAATGCCTATTCTTTTTGTGTGTTAACAATGCAATATTGTTCCCTAAGAGTTGCTTGGTTCTCGTTTTCTTAGGCTGAGGCCAAAGAGCTCGACTTATTCTACAGTCATTTCTATCATTTTCAACTGCATCTAACTCTTTTCCGGAGGTTTCACGTAATTCCCTTTTCATCTTTGTTAGGAGTACTTCAATTATTTCCTGTATTTTGACCGGCTGACAAAGCTCATGTTAGCTCATCCGCCATTTTGTTTCCCATAACATCTTTATGTTTTTATTAGCTGCAGCTTTGAAGGTCCACTGAGAATCCTACAAATGCTGTGCATATATGCGGTTGGATGCAAGTGTTGAAAATGCTCATCATCACCATACTCCGCCTCAAGTTCCCTCTCCAATCATAGAGCCGTCGGTGAAGAATATGATTTCACCCTCTCCTGAGATGAAATCTTGCAATTTCCGATCATTCTTTAGTCGCGAAATTAATCATAAAGGGGTGTTAGTAGCTACTACTAGTTGAACTCCATCAATTTCTCTCCTGGTTGACGGGACCATGGATCTGAACATCTGGAGGTAGCCCATTCGAAGAAGTTTGGTTAACACTTTTTGCAGGTATCATATTAAAATCTGATCTGGAAAATGATTGGCCTCCCTACTGCAGACCGAGCCACAGGGTGAGTTTGGATTTTAATCACTATGTCCATTCCATGAGTCTCTCCACTGTAAATAGTGTTGCCAATGTAAATAGTGTTGCCAATGTAAATAGTGTTGCTATCGCTCTTGTTGACTTATTCTTTGTGAGGAGATTTTATTTTATTTGTTGCCTTACATCCCCTATACTATACTTATAACCATAGTATACTCAAATAGTAGCCACACCTTTCATTTACCCTGTGTTGCACACTTTTTGAATTTTCCCAGGGGCATTACAGCTGATCCGGGGCATTACAGCTGATCCATTTTTGGCGCGCTCAAGAAACCAAGCAAAATGCAGATAAAATTTCCGACGCACGTGTTCTTTTACGCATTTCAGAACATAGGAGTGCTGCCAGATCCTAATAAAAAACTAAAAGATTGCATGGAACGAATTTGTTTTTCTGCAATGTTATTGATTTTTTAGCTCTGGTAGCCTTGAAATCTCTCATCGAAGCATATGTTTATATTCGCGCCATTCCTCGCATCAGCGTTTACCATCTACCTGCTACCGAAGATTTATGGCTTGCTGTTCGGCTTGTGTTCGGATTTTTCCGGAGGGTTGATGGAGTGTGGTTACTATTTGAGTATACTATGCTTATAACCAAATAGACAACGGTCTCATAGAAAAACGAGCTGCCACCAGCATTCTCGACATACGCACATTTCGTCGGAAACACACTCCAAATAACAAAAACAATCAAAGCCACTTAAAGCAAAAAAAAATATTCTCTTCCTCACCTTCTTCGTAGCACCACATCCCTTCTCGGGCCTTCATTTCCTGCAAATAGCGCCTTCAACTGTCTCGGTCCATCGACCGCGTCCTGCTATTTTGAAATCTGAGCAGCAATGATCTATCTTCGTCGACCGAGTCAGACCTGGGCTCCTTGGTTTCCCCACTGGTCTCTAGTTCTCCCAACGAATACCTTTTTGGCTATCCGTTGTTCGTTCATACGATTCATGTGGCCAGCCCATTGCAGCTTTCGCAGTCTTGCAATCGTTGAGACCTCCGGTCGTGAAAAATGTTATACAGTTTATGGTTGTATCGAATCCGCCATTGGTCCCCGTTTAGCTTCGCTACGATTATTTGCCTCACGGCCCGTCGCTCAAAGCCATTCAATATATTTGCGGATACTTGGGTTAGGGTCCATGTTTCACACACATAGAATAACAGAGGTCTTATCACAGATTTGCATACTTGGAGCTTTGTTTTCCTGTATATGCAGCTGGTCTTAAAGATCGTCAAAACTCAATGAAATATTTTATTTGCAAGCTATATTCTTCCCCGTATTTCGTCTCTTTCATAATCGGTTCTCGTTATATTGGCGCCTAAATACACAAATTACCCCACGTTTACGATATTCTATTCGCCAAGTGTGATTTTTTGTTGAGGTATTTGACGTCGACTGCATTATGGACTTTGTTTTATTCCCATTAATTTGTGGCCCTACTAGTTTTGTTTCGCTGTCGAGTTTCAGGAAGAGTTCTTTGGCAGCTGTTAATGACCGCGATAACATGTTGATGCCATCTGCATAAGCTACTACTTGGCTCGACTTGTATACTAATGTATCTCGTGTTTCTACAGGTAGCTTTTTTATGACGTACTCCAGAGCCAAATTGAATAGCAATGGGGCCAGCCCATTCCCCTGCTTTAGTCCGGTATTTGTATCAAAGGTATCGGTGAGTTGGTTTTTGATGGGGACTTGGGAGGGTATCGACGTCATTGTCATTTTAGTAAGACGGACTAATTTGGCTGGAATGCCAAAGCAAAGCATTATTTGGTACAGTACGTTACGGTCAAAAAATACCTACCTATGTTAAATGACATTTCGGTGATGTCCACATGCATGTCATTGCCAGAAGATACACTGAAAACGATCCCGTATGCGCGAAAAATTGCAAAGATATCCAAACCATGCGATCGTGCCTGAAATCGCATCACGTAAAAGTCTTATGACATCGACCAAAAGCTGATCGGAATGACTGGTGTGACAAAGAATGTCAAGAAGCGGTCAACGAAAGAAATCAGGCACGCAAATAGTACGTTCAAAGACCAACTCAGATGAAAAAGCCGCAATATATTATCCTCCTCCATCAAGTTAAAAAGCTGTGTCGATAGAAAAACGACGGGCCACCAACCGGATTATACCTGTAGAGCATATTAGCGGACATATGACGCTAAGTTAAACCGGATCAGCGTACGCCTCGAATAAACAGCCTCGGGAGAGATACACGCCACTCATGAGTCTCTGCAAGGACGCCTTAGATGCAATACTAGGCAGCCCTATTGGCATTAAAAACAAGTAAAAGCAATATTTCCGAAAACTTCTCACAGCGCCCACAACAACTACCGAAATTGCGAATTCTGTTATGAGTGGCACTGGCGGACTAAGGGGGGCAGCAGGGGCGGTCCGCCCCGGGCCTCCGGCCTTACGGGGCCTCCAAATTTAGAGGAGTTCTTTAAATCATATTCTAAACAAGATTGAAAATATGTTCAGTAACTTAGTAAGAGGCAGTTCAAAGTTTCGGGCCTCGTAGATACAAATGGAAAACAGCTTAGACCGATTATTTGCAATTTTTAAATTTGAATGACTGGTATAAAGTTGGGATTTCTTCCACTACCAATCTACCTTTCTTTATAGTATCTATATTCTGCCGATATTCATCAACTCCTGAGTCTATAGGCCTCTACATTACTACACCGCACAGTAAATTCGGTTTCACCGTCATTAACTTGGCACTTCTTCAATTTTTCTACGATCCTTTGCAAAAGGTTACAGGACAGTATTATAGGAATATTTTATGAATAATGAAAAAAATACAACTACAGCCATTTTAGATTTAAGAAAGCATCTTATTTTTTATAAAGTGTAGACATTAAGATCAACATTGGAGTCATTTAAAACTTTGACGCGGTATAATAGTTTCTAAGTATCGTAGCATGAACATCTATTGAACTTGGAAAAATGGAAAACATTGACCATGAGCCTGAAACTTAACAAAACCATTGATCGAGGTAATCTAAAGATTATAACTGATGAGACAAAAAAAAATGGAGAAACATTTTACATCGCCTTTTCGATATAACTCTGTTTTTAGCCCAGCAAAACCTTGCTTTCCACGGTCATCGTGAATACGTTTCTTCAGAAAATAGGGGAATTTCTTCGAATTGGTGCAGCTAATAGCAAAATATGATCAAGTGCTGAAAGAGCATTGCATAAAACTTAACGAGTCTGCAGGTGGGTCAAAAAGAGTACCTTCTTATTAATCTAAAGGGACACACGATGAATTTATTTGTTGTTTGGGCGAACATGTTAAGCAAAAGATTATTGACGATATAAAAAAGGCTCAGTATTACGGCGCTCCCGATGAAAGCAAAACAGGCCAAATGAGTCAAATCATTAGGTATGTAGACATAGAAAATGATATTGTGGATTTTCGAGAACCATTACTAGGGTTTTTCGTAATGTCTGGGAAAACGGCAGAAGATATGTCAAAATATATTCAGCAGAAGCTTGAAAAAGATGGCCTGGATATTACGTTGTGCAGAGCTCAAGGTTATGATAATACGGCGTCAATGTCAGGTATACATGGAGGATTGCAACAAACAATCCAAAGGCTATGTTCCGTCCCTGTGCGAGTCATTTCTTGAATCTTTGCGGAGTACATACATTGTCATGTGTTTCTTCCAACGTCACATGTTTCGCAACTGTAGAAAGGCTATATTCATTCTTCTCATCATCTACACAAAGTTGGGAATTACTCAAAGAGAAAACAGGTAAAAGTTTGAAACGTTTGTCTGATACTCGCTGGAACGCTCATTAGGACTCAGTTAAAGTCGTAACCATTGAGTAATTAAATAATACTGGAGTGGACAGCCACGTGACCATTTGGTCGCAACAACCCCTCTTGTTTACAACTTATAAGAGAGCCAAATTGCACAAGCAAACATGGCTGCTGCTTAAGGAAAACAAATTTTCATACAATACTAAAAATTTGCTTTCTATTTGAAAAACTTGCAGCATTATGAGCAAAACATTAACATATTTACTACTTACCTGTGAAAGGAAACACCTACAGATCCTTTTCGATTATAATTTTCACACGAAGGCACTACACATTTCACTTTGAAATTGTAAAAGTAATTTCACGGTGTCACACGTTAAAGTTATTCAAATCACAAAACACAATATAATATTTAAACACTTGGAATGAATTCAAATCGCAAACACTTTTCATTGTTTTAATATCGGGTAAAATTCGCGATGAAACTTGCAATTTTGCCATTTTAGCGTCCAGTTTGGATTAGTCAACTTGACAGACAGATCCAATCCAGTGGGCTTCTGGAACAAGAAACTGAATGGCAAGAGGCAGAAGGAGAGGAAATGACGGGCAGATCCTTTCGAAGAGAGTAGAAACCGGTCGCATGCTCTCCTATGCGTTTTATATGAGCTTAGCCCATCCAATTCTTATTCATCTGAGGTCGTAACAGAAAACGTGGAAATAATTATAAGTACTTTAGAATAAAAGCCGGATCCACCAAAATTCAATCTTGATACTAGATCAGCAGCTAGCTTGCTTTTGCCAGCTATTTGTGATTTTAGCTTTTTAACATATTGTCGCGTGTTATGATTCGCGGCCAATAATTTTAATGTTCCGGGAAAGTGAAAACGCAATGTCCTTTTTTTATTAAGTTTAAAAGAGTTTATTTAAAAGAATGCACAATTATTAATTTCACTATTAAAAATCAAACTTCCACTTGTCAATAAATTTCTCTTGCAATTGTCTTCTACAATCACTTCACAATCACTCAATCAATATCGCCTTTACCTCGCGCTCCACTCTATTGCAGTTTTTATTATCGCGGTTGTAATGGACCATTCCCCCATTCATTCAGCTCGCTTTTATATAGGGTCTCAAGTTATTCAATCCATTTCTCGTACATTGCCGAACTAGTGGGAATATTCGAGCAGCCTAATGAATGGAGCAGTGACTCACTTTCAGATGTTGATGCTTGGTGGGTTTTCGAGTACGTTCGTTTTGTTGATCATATCTTCTTAACGATTGTGAAAATAATTGCGACAGTAGCTCGCAAAATTATTTGTGCATGTAACAATATATTAAATTTTGGCACACAATACTAGAAGAAGTTAATTTAGTGCAACACTACCTACAGTCTCCTAAAATGATTTTGGATAAAGGACTCACTAAACTAAAAGCCGTGAACAATTATTTTGTGACAGAACGAATCCTGATTGTAGACAATGCTGTTACATTTGGCACAAAAAAATCAAATAATATGGATATAGACATCGAGCGAAGAGGAAGAAGGAGGGTAAGAAACATAATACCGGGTGAACTAGCTCTTGGTGCTGCTTTGACAATTCAAGAGGAAGTACGTCGACCAATGTTCGAGTGCATTGATCGATTTATAAAAGAATTGTTCCAACGATACGTGGCAATGGATGATATCAGCAAAATTTTCAAAATTGTTGAAACAAAGTTCATCCTGAAAGCTTCTGACGATGCTTTGGCTGTAACAGTAGACAATCTGGTACGAAGTTGCGATGAGTTCGATAAAGAGCAGGTGCTGCAAGAAATAAAGCGATAAGAACTTCAAGCAGAGGATGATGGGCATCCATTTTTACATATTTGAAAGGGGATTTCGGGATCGAGGTGATTGAGGCAGAATTGGTAGTGAGGATAAAATCAAGAAGTTGATTGTTTGTGTTCGAGATATTATTTAATTGCGATAGGGAGCAAAGCGATAAAAAAGAAGAAAATAGGATTGAGAGATCATTGTAGGATGTAAGGGTGGAGAACTTGTATCCCAGCATAGCCAAGGTACGTTGAAGTCACCACAGATTAAAATAGTGTGGAGGGTTGATGCTGTTGAAATATGAAGCGAATTTAGAGAAAAAAGGATTCTAAACGCGGAAAGGAGCATTGCTAGGAATGTACACGCATAACAATATGAAATTTACGGTTTCAGAGATACTAATGAAGACAGTGATGCATTCTACTGGAGGTGAAGGGGAAAAGTCAGGGCAGAGTTTGCCGCCTAAAGCTTTATGAATAGCGATAAGTACACCACCACCGTCTGATTTATCTGAAACCAAACGATCCCTATCAGTGCGGTAGACATCATATAATGGCAAAATTTCATTGCTGACTATGTCAGGAGTCAGCCAAGTTTCTGTCAAACGATGAAACTATCGCCGGAAATGGAAGTGGCAGTTTTAATAGCCTCCAGCTTCGTTCGCATGCCACGTACATTTTGATGGTAAATATTAAAGCGGTGAAAAGTGTTTCGAACATTAATATTTAAAAAAGGTTGTAGTAATCGAGCAGTTACTATATTAAACTGCTCTGAAACTTTCTTGTCTCCTTCACCCCTACAGCATTGTGATCAAGAAAATTGAAATTCTTACTAGAAAAGTGCAGACAGTTCGATTAAACGCACATTGCTATAGGCGGCGACAAGTAAACATTACTGATTATTCAGTTTAGAATTTTTTCTAAATATCTAATTTCTTCTTTAAAATAATCAAGAACTAACAAACACCTCGCATACCAATTTCGTTTCAAATCAACGAGATATCAAAGGAAAACTGCGATATATTATTACGCATTATTCACTATTGTTTCTTTACGTTGAAAATGAATTCAAATTTATCAATCCAACCGTATGGTAATAATATAAGTTAAAAACACAAACAACCACCAAGAAGCAATTCGGTGTATTCGTCCGTGATTTGAATTTATACTCATTAATTGCGCGCACCCACACATATAAAAAAAAATTCGTAGTCAAACTAATTTGAGGCTTGCATCGCAAAAAATAGGTGGGAAGTGTTTTGATGTTCCTCGACGTATTTAGAAGATTGGCTAAAGTGACGAGATGAGGTAGTTGCCGACGAATGTCGCCTCCATCTGGACTCGTGGGCTCAACTTGGTTACGGACATATCTTAAGCTGTCAGTGCGCGATAGAAAAATTTCTTAGTTAGATTATTCACAGTAAATTTAAAGATTAAATTGTTTGTGACGAGTACTTAGAAACCTAAAAAGTGATCAGAAGCATCCGGAGTGTATGACTGAAAAAGTTGTCGGCATTGTCGGAAGAGTGATCACGGGAAAATTGCCGTGCGCTAGCGTGATAGAGCGGCGGGCATAGCGCAAGGAGAGGGTGAGTACCGTTTTAGTTAACTCCTAGCTGATTCGTTTTTCAAGGTTCTCTACTAGCAGCGCCATCGCGAGAAGACAATTGGTCGTGGAGTTCTCTGGCTCATTGGTGAATGCAGAATTGCATACTCATCAGCAAAAGTTAAAAAATTCAGATTGTTTTTTTTCATCTCCGTTCCAACCTTAATTTCTTCATTAGTCAGGCAAGTGTATAGAAAATCAATAAGTGCAAGGCTGATGAGCATAATGTGATTACTTCTTATTTCAATTTTGGTTGATACTATTATTGTCCAGGTGATGATGGAGTGCTGTACTGTGGTTGCTGCGATTAAGACAGGAATATCGAAGTAGGAGCGATCGAGTAGGTAGCACTTCAAGCTCTTCAAATTCAAGGTGCCTTGACGTAAATGGAGACATGAAGGAATGCATCGTAATCATAGTCGCGCTTTCAACGCTGAGTGGGGTGTGATCGCTGTAAACTCGATTTTGCTGGCTGTAGGACATCCTTGGAAAGTGGATAAGTTACTATTACCTGTAGAATCTTAATTGCACGCCTTTATCAGTGCTCCTAAGACTTTTATTTCATATTCGGTTTGGATTATTTTCCGCTTACTGAGTACCGTTGATACCTTTGCGAACTATTTGACCTCACGACAAAGAACAGTCAAACGGTATTTAATTTTTTTTTTCGCGATTTGTAGAAGTCAGTCGATTTTGACTTTCCGTAGCAATTTGAAGTGAATTGAGGACCTCTGACGAATTCACGTGAGTGGTTTTGCTTTTGCTCCACACAAATTACAAGTCAGAGGATTTCCACCACAAGAAAACCTGTTCAGAGTTTAGTTCCGCGGAAGTTTTTCGACAGCAATTTTTTCCAACCAATATTTCACGTGTCGGACCTCCTGGTTAGTGCTCGAATCCGCGGGCGTGACAATCGAAATATTGTGAATTTAATGGTGGAAAATATTTTCCCACGTATCCACAGAAATTGCCTTGCACGGGGTTAACGCACTTAAAGAATATAGTAATTTCCACGGATCGTTGCCATCTCGTATTCTTTTCTATAGAGATGGTGTTGGTGAAGGTCAATTCCATCAAGTAGCCAAGATTGAAAGTGAGACAATCCGGAAACGTCTCACGGAAATTTATACCCAAGCTGGAGTTGCGGAAGGCCCAAAATATGCTTTTGTAATCGTTTCCAAGCGTATTAATACTCGATATTTCCTAAATCAAAATAATCCGCCTCCGGGGATAGTTGTTGATGATATTATCACTCTACCGGAGAGATATGATTTCTTCTTAGTATCTCAATCAGTTCGCCAAGATACTGTAACTCCAACTCACGATAGCATTGTGGATGATAATATTGGGCTGGATCCCAATAAGACGCAAATTCTCACTTATAAGATGACACATTTATATTATAATTGACCGGGCACAACTCGTGTTCCGGCTGTTTGTCAATACGCTCACAAACTCGCAATTTTGGCGGCGCAGAGTATTCACCAATCTCCATCAAATTTGTTGGAGAAGAGCTTGTACTTCTTGTAGGAAGTAAGGAAAAGATTAATTTTTTTACTTGATTTTATTGAAATAATTAAGTTCTCGTTACATCTTTTTTTTTGAATATACTCTTAGTCTTTAAGGTTGATTATATAATCCTTGTTCAAATGTTAATCATAGACTAGTTACTTTTTTTGTTTTATAAGCTTTTAATCGAAAACCAAGCACGGTATTCTATGGTAGAAATTTGTATTGTGAATCACAGCAATCAAGGGATCTCAACATTCCTATCATATTGAAATTATGTTAACTTTTCATCCTCAACAGAAAATACGTTCTAAACACTATATACAGTGCATGTTAATTTCAAAGTACAATATCAAAATAATCGCCAAATAGTATCATATACAGGTTTTGCCTTTAAAGAATATGTTTCATATAAGCGCCGCCCTCTGTAAAATTGTCCGTTGTTCTCACCGGGATAATTCGTATACTGAATGCTTCCGTCGAACAAGCAATCATACGGTTTCCTTTTTGGCCAAAAAGTATACGCGCATTTTCGAATTTACTAATTTACATTTGTTTTTCAACCCTGCCGCGAACTTGGGAGCAACGTCAATTTGATCTTTTGAAACAAGGAATAATATAGAATCACAATAATGTAAACTTACTGTAGCTTATATTATTTATATTACTATACGCTAGATATATTGTAGTATAAACAAATAGAAACGTTATTCTAATATTGTGAAAAGGCATCGATGTTAAATAAAGAAATGTTGAATTAAAGTTACATCTCGGTCTTTCCATTCCGTTGGATCTGACCAGGTATAGGACCCGTTACGGTGAAGGGCTCTCCCCACAGAAAATGAGCCAGCCACCGGGCCCATTCTAACCCCCTTTTGTTTCAGGTACTATCGCGGGTTGAGTGGCCCCGAGCAAGGTGCCTTTTTATGGCATAGGGTTATGTGATCCGATTAAATAACTCTATGACATAAATTGGTCACCGGGGTATTTATCCTCTGATGGGAAGGCTCATCCCAGTTAGGTTGTATGAGTTTTCCACTCAGAAGGGAAATACTTGGCCACTACAACATATATGGATCTTGATCCGGTTGGGCGGGTGCGAGGGGGCACCATCACCACCCGGTTGTCCCTCTCTTATTTGTGGGCCATGAGCCTCGTCGGGTAACGACGAGGTTACCCTAAGTCCGTCCGTTTTTCCTTGTTCCACTTGTTCTCTGAACAAGTAATTTCCCCTCTTTGTAGTTGCCTACAATTTTGCGACTTCGGTCGCCTTTCTTTTGAGACCCAAGAATTCGTGAATGCGAAATTCTTTTGTAGTGGGTCCTTGTGCTGGGGGAATGAACCCGCCCCACGACACCGCAATGCTAGCCTGTCAGCGCATTCACGCGTCCCCAGACAAGTGCATTCTCGGCGGATATCTACATCTTCCTCTACCGGGGCAGCAGACCACCGCTGCAGTCCTTTACGGACTTGGATATTATCTATTCACTACAAGGTTTAGGCTGAACAGTTGTTATTCTCGAAAAAGAGCTCAATCCACGACGAAAATTTCTTCTGGTCACTTCAAAAGATTTAATTAAAGATGCAGGAGGCCAGTACTCTAGGTGAAGAACTATGCTGCAGTTTGAAGGTACAGTTAGCTTATGTAAGAAGTGTGTCGAATCTCGACATGATTGGAAGGATTCCCATATTGTATAATAATGAGCATATCAAGATAATGCTCTGTAAAGCACTAAAAGCGTTCATGTCTATTCCACAAATCTTTCATTCCAGATGCATTGGCCAAAAGGTAAAAGTAATCCGTTACAAGACTCCGGTTACACCAGTCTTGACGTATGGATTTAGAATCAGATCTAGTATGAGAGTATCGAAAAGAAGTGTATTTGTACATTTACAGATTTGAACAGAACGCCCGAGACGGATTGGAAACACAATATACGAGGTGTGTTCAAAAAGCAAGGTGACTTTACAAATTTCGCGGGCAACGTACATTCGATACCGATTTTTTTATGTTGGCACTCTCGTCACGAACGTATATTTACAGTTTCAGCTATATAATGTGTTTAGGTTATTTGTGAGAGGCATAACAGTTAGGAGTGTTTTGCGTGCTCGGCGATTTTTCGCTATCGAAAAAAATGGATCAAAGATCAAGAATTTTTTGGCCAAAAACACCACAATCATTCCTCAGCCACCATATTCACCACATTTGGCCCCATTGGACTTTTTCTTGTTCCCAAAACTGAAGAGACCTATGAAAAGCAGAGATTTGCAACGATTGAGGAGGATTGAGGAAAAGTGTTTATGAGAAGTGCTCCGAGGATTGGGAAAAGCGTTGGCACAAGTGTATTGATTACTTCGAAGCGGACAGCATAAATATTGACGAATAAATAAATATTTTTTCTTAAAAATAAAAAGTCGCCTTACTTTTCGAACACACCTCGTAATATACATATCAACGGGCCACCGATAGGAAGATAAAATATCTTTCGAATTCGAGATGAACAATTCCGATGGAGATACTCATTCGCTAAGTTGGTTGGGCTGGGATGGAGCATTATAGGCTGAATTAATTCTGATTTATGTTTTTCTTTTTTTCTTTTTGATTTTCAACTCATCATTTTTGTATTGAATACTATTTTTGTTATTTATGCAAACAATTTTGTAATGTACTTTGAATTATATGTTCTTTTTAACAGAGTTCGTTGTTTTTCTTCTTTTTTTCCAATTAATTGTTATATAATAATTCTCAATTGATAGAATATATTATTCTTTTATTTTAATATTGTTTAAATTTAGAGTGTCAAGTGGGCCGGCCATCAAGTTTTTGATCGTTTTAACGTTTTGAAACTTGCTTTATGTTTTTATGAAATTTATAATGTTTGATGAAATAAAGCGAATCTGAATTTAGAAGTTTCGAGTCACAGTCACAGGAATTTATCGCATGATAAATACGGAGGTTTCTTGATGGGCACATAGAAAATATCATCACCTCTTGAATTTAATATTGGTTTCTATACATACATGTCTTGAGTATGATCTCCGCTAGAGGCAATACGCTGATTGAGTACTGATCTCCGCTAGAAACAGTATACGAGTATTTTTTGAGTATTTGTGTACACTAGAGACAATACCCTTCTTGAATACTGGTCTCCGCTAGAGACAGTACACTTCTTCGTCTCCGCCAAAGTAAATATTCTTCTTGAGGATTTCGTTTTGAAGGTATTTAGCCATAATACTTGTAGACAAGCTCCACTTGTACCAATTGGTGACAATTGATATAAAATTTAACCTCAGGGGAGGGTTAATGGTACTAAATTGTGGAAACAGAAAAAGAATGTGACCAAATATAATGCAATTTTTAAACGTTTTAATTTAGAATTTTTTAATCATAATGAAAAAAATTAGAATGCTCATAGAAAATCTACACGAAGGGAAAATCACGTTAGTGTGAGACGTAAACCCACTCGAGTCACCGACCAAAAGGGAATCACCAACACAGATCTTCAAACATCAAACGACATCTAGTAAGAGAAGTGAGTCAGATCTCACCTCCTGAAAATTTCACTCACTGTGAAATCATATTCTATGAAAAATTAGTACCTGTAAAACTTAATAAAATCTCAATAATTCAATAATCCAGTATTCACATATATTATCCAAAGATGAATAAAACATATGAACACTCGACTAAGAAAATACCATACAGTCCAAAAGTTGAAAATTTATTCTTCTTTTTACATTCCGCAATCTTAGTTCTAAGATTGCTTCAGGATGTGGAAACACCTTCGGGAACGTTTTGTTCAATCAAATCGGGACTACTTTGGACGATACCACAAAATGATGATGAAAAATAACACCAGTGAATAGATATGAAAGTAGATCCTCAAAACCTCAAAATTGGGTGAAAACAATAATGCGATTTGATTCAAAAATGTAATGCGAAGTTCTTAAAGGAAAGTTTTTGTTAATTCATAGTACTCAATGTTATTAAAATAATTCTGCTGATCTTGTTTATTTTCTTAAAATAATAAATATGCAAAGGAATCACTAATTTCTTCGAATGTAATCCTTGTAAATTTCATTAGAACAGCAAAAATCATGCGATATCTTATGATTATGTAAATATATTTAGACTAAGCTGAAATGATAAATCATATATATATATATATATATATATATATATATATATATATATATATATATATATATATATATATATATATATATACATATATATGTATATATATATATATATATATATGTATATATATACATATATGTATATATGTATATATATATACATATATATATATATATATATATATATATATATATATATATATATATATATATATATCTACATACATATCTACATATATATATATATATATATATATATATATATATATATATATATATATCTACATACATATCTACATATATATATATATATATATATATATATATATATATAAATCTGTATGGTCTAGTGGTTAGAGCATGAGACGCATAAGCCGAAGGTCCCAGGTTCAAATCTCGTTGGTGAACAACGTGATTTAGTTCAGGGGATTTTTCGGACAGACTACGAGTGTTCACTCAGTGGTAATATGTACTGATTTAATCGGATCATATCATAGCTGAGCAAACACACGGGAGCATGGTACTGACCAAAGCAACTTCCGAAAAAATCAATTCGGTCATGAAAATGAGATACTCTAACTATCTCTAAGCGAAGGCCCGAGAAGGGCTGTAGTGCTAAAAAGAAAGAAAATATATAAATAAATATATATATATATATATATATATATATATATATATATATATATATATATATATTACTGTGACCAAAAAATAAGGTCACAGTTGAATTTAAACTGCCCGCGTTGAAGGATTTGGAGAATTATTTTTATTATCTCAAACACTAATGACCTAAAAAAATAATTCTCCAAATCCTTCGACGCGTGCACATTAAATTCAAATGTCACCTTATTTTTTGGTACACATATATATATATATATATATATATATATATATATATATATATATATATATATATATATATATATATATATATACTCGTATGTATATGTATAATAATGTCAGAAATATTGTAAGAATATTTCTGACATTATTGAGGACATCCAATGTCCTCAATAATGTCAGAAATATTCTTACAATCTTTGGAAGAAGTCTTTATACCCAAAGTTGTCAAAAGATTCAATGTAATATTTTACAGACGATATGTGGATGACTGTTTCATTGTTATTGACTCACAAGAAAATAAACAAGACGAACTACTTGCCTATATGAATGAAATTCACCCGAATATAAAGTTCACTATGGAAAAAGAAACAAACGGACAACTCAACTATATGGACCTAACTGTGACACGTGAACAAACACGATTGGACTACAAAATATACAGAAAACCAACCACAACTGATCATACCATACATGACACATCTAACCACCCCGCACAACATAAGCTAGCAGCGTACAGATCAATGGTGCAGAGGCTTCACTCCATCCCCATGACTCCTACTAACTATTCCAACGAACTAAACAACATTTACAGAATAGCTAATAATAACGGATACAAACAATGCGACATTGACAAACTAGTCACACAGTACAAACAAAAACAGGAACGCCAACCGACGGAAACTCATAAGAACGACCAACAGTGGGTATCGTTAACATACGTAGGCAAAGAGACATACAAACTATCAAACTTCCTTAGGAAATACAAATTGCAAACTGCATTCAAAACGAACAACAACATTGGAAACAAACTGAAGCCAAAACTGAATGACACATCGATATACGAAGGCAGCGGCATATACAAACTGACATGCAAGGACTGCGACATGGTATATATAGGAAGGACAACACGAAAACTAACGACAAGATACAAAGAGCACCTACGATCTTTCTTATACAACAAGGCAGACTCCAATTATGCGACGCACCTACAAAACCACGCACATGAGCCTGATGCTATGACAAACTCTATGAAATTGCTACACAAACAAAACAAAGGACCGAGACTTGACATCCTAGAAAGGCTTGAAATTTATAAACATAGAAAGACAGACGGTGACATTATCAACGAACAACTTGTTACCAATTCCGACGCAATTTTCTCAGTCCTAGACCACACTCTTAGACGAAAACGGAAACGAGATGAAACAGAACAAACGGACAGCCAACAAGCAAAAAAACAAAAACATAATATCCCCCTACCTGGTATAATTGAGTAATTAACTTCCTGACCTCATTACCCATCCACTAATTACCCATCCGCTAATTACCCATCCGCTAATTACCCATCCGCTAATTACCTATTCGCTAATTACCCATCCTACGACTATATAAAGTCGCTCCCTTCAACACATCCTTTAGACACTGAAGATGACTCAAAGTAGTCGAAACGCGTCTGCTCACACAACTAAGCAAGGCCCGACGGCTTTTAAAGAAAAAAAAATATATATATATTTATATATATATATATATATATATATATATATATATATATATATATATGTATATAGATATATATATATATATATATATATATATATATATATATATAAATTTAAGGGGTTGTAGTAGTGTTCAGAATGAATTTATATAGATAGATGTATTTAAAATAAAAATTGTTTTAATTAAATTCATTATATTATGTGACATAATATAACTTCCTATCTACTTCTAGCTAATTTCGAAGTATACATTGTTGCAATGATGTTTTCAATTAAAAAATTAAGCTTTCAAAAAAAAAAAATTCTTGCTTGGGCCCCTTTTGCAACGTCCGATTCTTCTTCGTTCTTCTTTTCTTTGCGTCTCGATATATTCACTGGAGGGTTCTGGATATATTCTCAGGGGGGGGGGGGTTTGTAATATATTCACTGTAGGGTTTAGGTTATATTCACTCGGGAGTTTGTGATATTTTCACTGGCGGGTTTGGGGTATATCCACTGGGAGGTTTGTGATATATTCGCTGGAGAGTTTAAAATATATTCACGAGGGCTTTTTTTCAAAACTAAATTCGCCGCGAATGTATTCCACATACAAGTACTGCACGACAAACACCAACCAGCAATGAATAACAGGTCCGAAATGAATTTTTCAACCACCAGCAGATTTCAATCCTGTCACTCACTTTCCTATTTCTTCCCGTTCACCGAACTAAAGCATTGAGATATGACCGAACTGATGTTAACGAAACAGCTATTCAGGATTTCGAGCCCCTCTCGCGATACACACATTCACACAGCCACAATTTTTTTTTTTTTGATATCGTCCAATCAGTTGTCAATTAATCGCTCGCTGACGGCCGTAATGGGACTGATCAGAAGTGATTTGCGAGCAAATCTTCACTGAGGCACAATACTTTGCAAAACAAAGACGCAACACAAATTAAAACTATTGCAGAATTCCACTGCACTATCATGTATGCCCACGACAGCAAAATCATCAAATGGCTAGGCAAGATCAAACTAATGGGGCTTAGACACGTCCATTCCGTACGATTTTTATCTCCTCACTGAAAATTTTCTCCCAACCTTTTTTTATTTTTCTATCCATCTCTAACTTTGCCTACTTTATTTGAATCAAAATTTTTTTATATAAAAGTCTGTAAAATTGTGACGTGTTTTATATGACATAGGATTAATTTGGGATATATACTTATATATATATATATATATATATATATATATATATATATATATATATATATATATATATATATATATATATATATATATATATATATATATATATATATATATATGTATATATATATAGTATATTTATTTATGGCAAACTACCGATCCACAAAAAAATTATTCTACTTGCGATTGATTCAAAAATAAAGTCCTATCCCAGACGCCCTATAGAGGTCACATCCCTACAGAGATCACTGTAGTTTTCTTTGAGGTGCTTTTTACCGCCATTTTATTTTAATTATTAGAATGGTTTTCGAGGAAGCTAAATCTCAGGACATCGACGTTTTAGGATTAGCATCAGTACTTCCAAAGTGCTTGCCATCAAGCAGGTGAGTATCCACCTTCATTTTGTTAATTTTGTGCAGTTTAGTGTGTTAATATCTTTTTGGCGCGAAAACAAAAACGGATTTCCCTAAATGCAGTAGGGTGCGGAAGACCGCCCCCGACCCGGATCAAAGAACGTAATTAGTGCGACAGTGAAAAACATGCCAACGAAAAAAAAGAAGAGAACAAATGCTGGAAATAGATATGAATCTACTAGTGAAACTATCCGAATACCTTATAAGACAAAACAACAAAGACAAGAAAAGGCTACGAAAGAACCGCAACCAAGCTCGTCCAGAGCACAGACATAAGAACACTACAGTTTTCTTGTTTACAAAAAAAAAAATAAAACTCCAAAAACCACTAATTTCACCAATCCTCGAATGTAAAGAAGTTACTCTTTGACGACATAAGCTACTTTTACGTTTTCAAGCCTTTATGAGCTGAAAGCATTATACTTTTGAATAATCCATCATGAATTTGTTTGTCCTTTTAAAATAAAATATAATTTTGAATTTGAAACATAAGCGGACCATCTATTTGATGGCCAGTTGTATTATTTTAGTGATTCTTGTAAATCATCTAACCTCAAAGAGGGTCATGAGTTACCTTCCTTGTAACAATCCCTTTAAGTATTTTTAGTAACAATTCTCTACACAACTAATTTCTACTAACCGCCCCCTGAGGGACGGTAGTACCTATCAGTCATGAGTCACTGAATCTTACTTACCAACACTAGTCCCATAAGCGGACACGATCGCTAAACCCTGGTCATGAGTGCCAACTGGCCAGACCATTATAATATTCACAGTTTCTCTACATAGCTGTGGAAAGCTACAGATTTTCAACTGTGGTTATACAGGGGAGGAGGGGGAAAAATAATGTAAGAGTTTGTGACTGTCACAGGTATTTACCATATAGTTCAAATCGAGAACGTTTCGTGACGGTCACAAATAGACTAATCCATCACCACAATATTTCGTGTATTTTTTTCAAGGCTTCAACATCAACATAGAATTCGACCTGCTGAATCTTTCAACATTTTTCGACCCTTGGCAGCACACACGATTTCAATTTGTAGATCCAAGTTTAGATGTAGCAAGTGTGGGAGATGACAACATTCACGCTCATTATGCTCATTAGAGTCTATCAATAAGACCAATTATTATACTAGCTACAGAACGCCTAAAAGTTGTCAACAACCAGAGATGATCTATCATTGCACGGACGTTGTTAGGTCCGGACTGAGACACATTCTCGGGCCTTCGCTTACTGCAACAAACTCAAACTGTTTCGGTCCACTTACCGCGTCCTTCAATTTCGAAATCCGAGCAGCGATAAACTGTCTTCATCAGCCAAGTCAGACCAGCGGTTCCTCGATTTCCCAACGGCTCCGCCCTAAAGATCTCTCAACGAATACTTTTTTGGGTATCCGCGTATTTGTCCATACGATTTACATGGCCAGCCCGTTGCAGCTTCCGCAATCTTACAATCATTGACACCTCCGGCTCGTCAAAAATGTCATACAGCTCATGGTTGCATCGAGTTCGCCATTGGTCCCCGTCTAGCTTCGCTCCGATTATTCGCCTAAAGACCCGTCTTTCGAAGGTTTTCAATATGCTTGCGGATGCTTGAGTTACGGTCCATGTCACACCCATAGCATAGGTCATATCACAGATTTATATACTTGGAGCTTTGTTTTCCTGAGTATGCTGATCTATAAGATTGTCAAAACTGAATAAAATATTTTATTTGCAAGCTGTATTCTTCGGCGTATTTCGTCTCTTTCAATACCAGTTCTCGTTATTATGGTGCCTAAATATACAAATTCGCTCACATTTTCGATATTGTATTTGCCAAGTGTGATATTTTGGGCATTTGAGATATTTTTCCGCGACTGCGTTATGAGCTTTGTTGTATTCTCATTGATTTGTAGCACTACCAGTTTTGCATCGCTGTAGAGTTTGAGGGAAATTACTTTGGCGATCGTTGACAACCGTGACAAAATATTGATGTCATCCGCATAGACTGCCACTTGGCTCGACATGTATAGTAACGTACCTCTCGTATCGAAAGGCAGCTTTCTGATAACATATTCGAGCCAAATTGAATAGCAATGGGGCCAGCTCATCTCCCTGCTTTAGTCTGATATTTATGTCAGACGTCGGTGAGTTGGATATTGATGCGGAATTGACAGGTTGTCACATTAGTTTCTTGAGATTTGGTGCAGCGATTACGACTCAAAAGAAAACCCGCATCTGTGCTTATTATAGGAATACGAGCTTATAAAACAAAGGGAATTCGTTTCGTTCATCATTCAACTACACTTTGAAGCTTCTATAACTATTAAAATCGACACCCATGTCCTGCCCAAGCTAACATCATTAACTCCATCAGCTCACACATAAAAATCAACATGGCCCATTTAAATGCTCTACTTCTGGCTGCTTGTAGTGAAATAGGTAGATAAGATTGTTCGTGAAGGACTGCAGCGATAGTATGCTGCCTCGGCGAAAGAGGATAGTAGGATCCGCCTAGATTTGACCTTGTCTAGGGACGCGTGAATGCGCTGGCAGGCTAGCGTTGCGGTGTCGTGGGGTGGGTTCTTTTCCCCAGCACAGGATCCACTACAAAAAATATTTTTCGCATCCACGAATTTCAGAAAAGGTTCAATAATTATCGACCGGAGTCGAGAAAGGAAGTAACCTGCTAAAAGCTATTAAATTGCTCGTTCAGAGGACAAATCGGGCCTGGAGAAAACGGACAGACTTAAAGGGAGTTGTCGTTACCGACGATACTTATGGCCCACATATAAGAGTGAGGCCTCCAGGTGGAAGCGGTGCCCCCCGCACCCTCCCAACCGGATCAAGATCCAAATGTAGACGTGGCCATATATTTCCCTTTTGAGTGAAAAACTCATACAAACACAATTTGCGCGAACTTTTCCATCAAATGAGAAATACAAACGTGGCCGATTTATGTTATAGTATTATGCGACAGAATCATATAACACTATACCACATAAGGGCACGTGAACGGAAGGCCACTCTACCCGGGCAAAAGCCCCTATTACGCAATAAAAGGGGAGAGCTCTCCCGACGGCTAGCTCATTTTAGTGGAGGGGCCTGCCATCGTTGCGGATTCCATACCCGGGCAGTTTCCAAAGGTGAAAGGATAGACCGAGTTTCAAATTTAGCCTTCCATTTTTATTTTTTGCAGCATATTAAAACTATATTCATTCAAAATAACGTAGGAGAAAACTAATCAATGTGGAAGCAATTGAAAAATGCATTCGAATCCTAAGTACGTTTAGTTTTGGGTCAACAAAAATATCTTGTACTCACTATAAATTTTAAAAAATCAAATTTGGATAAACAGAAAAAATATGTATATTTGATAAAATTTGCATTTTAATATATAAACAAAATAAAGTTAATTTAAAAAAAAACCAACAGGTACTCACCTACATCTTTGCCGGACGCCCGCTGATGATGTGATATTACTGAAAATTAATTGCAATGGGAAGCAAAATTTCAAATTACACTTTATATCAGTAACTTCGTTAATCATGCTACTAAATATGTACGTTCAGTTATTTTTTGGATGCTTTATAAGTGGTAGTGTGTGGAGAGCCTACTTCTGCTTCCAATTTATAATTTAATTTTTTTTTTTTAAGCTTCAATCTCCTGTTTTGCCGTTTAATTCGGGACAGAACTGTGCATGCGTGTATTTTTTTATTGTTCTTATTTCTGCGTTAAATAGAGAGAGATAATTATTCTTTTTAGGTTTAAATATTCCGATTTATCGCAATCTGATCAAGTGATACAAGAGCGAGAGTCTTTTTCAAATTTAAATTTTATATTCTTTTATTAAATGCAAATTTGAAGGCCTTTGGTAGATCTTGAAGACAAAAACAGATTATTCTTGCCTTGCTGACTTCAAGGTGTTGACGCGATCGACTTGTAGAAATTATGTTGAAAGATGCTGATAATGGTAGACGTTAGAATAAATGTTCGACTTCACCACATTAAATACAGAAACAAAATTTAAATAATGTTTTTGCTCGTGAAATATTAATTATTTTACGTGCGACTTCACCACGCACTATTCATTGTAATATCGACGTACTACCCTTTGCGACAAAACGCCGTCGGACCCACGCTCCGGTAATTTATGTATTTGTGCTACCAGTGCTTATTTCCAGTTAACATTCAATAAAGTTATTGCCTCAATAATATTCATAATCGAGTTACTTCGTCCTGGAAAAGAATTTCGGGCATTTCATGGCAACATCAATTTGCCGTTGTCGTGTTTGTGTGAGTAAACAAGTCACACATTCAGCGTATTGTTCAACAATTGCTACTCGTATAAGCAAACTTCATACAGAACCCTCGCATGCATGCATTAGTGTGCGTCAAATGCCAAAAACGGGGGCTACTACTCCCTCCACTGGAACTTGCCAGGTGAAAGCACCCCGCGAAAAATCGTCCAGTGTGCACTTAATCCACTAACTTGCTTATAAACTTCACGTTCAAGTTTTTCGGATAGCTTTTGGAATCGATTTTCACTGTGAAAATTATGTTTTTGGCAACATAGCGGACACAAGACGCGAAAAATTGTGCGACACACGACGATTCAAAATTACGCTTTGAGTTACTCAATCGCGTACTCCCGAATCCATGTATTCCAATCGTCACATCACGTCTAGAACCCCGCGGCGTCCGCGCTGGTGCACAATCTCGAGCAGACTCCTCATCCGTTTCTTGACAACTGCTATATTCCAATGCGCAAACCGTTCATTTCCACATAGGGGCCCCAAATTTCGCCCCAGCTCACTACTCGCTCGGCATGGCGGTCACATGAATAACTAAAGAATTTTAACAACAAATCGATATACGCCGGGTACACATTGGATCATACTTGGCATGAAAACATGCAGCACACAAGACATCGCTCCAGTCGAACGCGAAAATAAAACACAATCGGCGAAACAAACGAAGGTGTTGCAGCGGCGGTCCGTCCGTCCCTGAGCGGAATCTACTTTACACGGCAGCCTCGGGAAATTTATCGAAAGTTTCACGTACAAATTAGATAATGCCTCTGTAGGAGCACTTCACAAGCAACAATCGAGTAAACGCGCTTAATAATGACGGAAATGATATCCATTTGCCAGACTTGTTGCGCGACAGATTGGATTATGAGCAGACACGGCTCTATGAAACGTTTTACATGAGAATTCAACCAGATGTTTACTTTAGGTTTAATCCGTATACACTTGCTTGGGCGTCGCGACGTGTCCCCGTGAAGATTGATAACAGACTCCCCGATCCGTCCAAATCTCCTCATGATTTAGCTGTCGCAACTGTAAATCTAAAACCGCTGCTAGCTCAGCTGAGTTAGATTGCATTTGCCAATGCAATACATGGAGGTGAAGCACTAAATCACTGTTCCCATGTCCGAAATTTCAATTTGCAGATTTGCATAGTTAAATTGATCAAATTAATAATAGATTGAAAATTTAAATCATAATAAAAGGATAAATATTATAACGAATATCAATGCAAAGAAAAAAATTCCATATAATGTAATAAAAATCAGAACGTATCGCAGCTGGGTGGACCGACACACGGCCAAAGCGTGATAAAGATCATATCACCTTGTGCAGTGCAGATACATTCGATCATGACAATGAGATACTCTAACTATCTCTAAGCGAAGGCCCGAAAAGGGCCTTCGCCCCCTTTATAGTTATAACAATTAAAATTCTATAATTTACCAAAAAGTTAAATTTGGGTGATAATTTTTTAAATCTACAGTTGATTTTCGAAACAGTGTTATGCGGTTTTCGGGCAGTTGGCTTGTGTGACTGCTCGATTACTACATAATCCTGACTTCTCTGAATAGAAAAAATTTATGTTATTCTAAAAGCAGACATTTATGGGGATAATCGTTAAAAAAATAAACATGAAAGCTACATTAAATACTAAGCTTTGTGAAATAAAGGCAATATAAATTCAATTTTCAATTACAATGCTTAATTAAAATTCTTCTCTCTATTCTGCGCTTTATTATGCAGGAGAGGTAATGGCGCCAGGGGTATAACATTGTTAATCCTTAAAAATAAAGATAATTTGGAAACTTTACGTTGTTGTTTATTAAAATACGAAACAAAATCTAGATATGCTGGAAAAATGCTTTTATTTCTTCCTTTTATTAAATGATTTGTACTCATTTACGATTCGAAGCTTTTCTACTTGGCGGGCACACAAATGGAAATACGAACAAAGGTTCATTAAACGCGATTTTATTACACATGATACGAAGGATGATGTACAGATAATCGATAATTTTTGTCTTTATAATTAATTACTTGTTCAAGCGAAAAGGTAAAGAAAGTAAATATTGATAAGCATGATCTCTAAACTTAATATGTATTGTACTACATAAATGAAGGGTAATTTTCTTTTGACTCAAAAAAAAAAACATTTTCGACAAAAACGACCATGAACGCATAATATCATTCAACTTTTCCTTTGTTTCAAACTGAATTAAATAACATGAAATTCAAAAATTGTCAAACAATTATAAGGTCAGACGACAAAATAACACCAAATAAAAAAATAAAGTTAGAGCCGTTAATGTCAGTCGTCTTCGAAAGAGAAAGGAGAATCGTTTCCGTTTCCACTATCCTTACTTCCCTGCCAAGAACTATTTTCTGATTGTGAATGAAAACTGTTATTGAAGTAACCGCCGTCATATGTAAGTTCACTTCGATTATCTACGTATTCGTCGAAAAAATTTAAGATATCATTTTCATCATCAGAATGATCATGACCATTCTCTGCTTCTTGGTTCTGAATTTGATTGGCAACATTATTATTTGGTAGTCCTTTGAAGAAGTCATGGCGAGCGTAATATTCCTCAAGCTCGGATCGTGAAGGTATAAGAGGAATATCCTCATTATACGCTTGGAAATCATGACCTTGTACTCCTACATCATCAACGTGGTTTGTCGCAGCGGGTGCATCAGTCATAGCATAAACATTTTGAGCATGAGTGTTGCCTGTTGAATTGGGGAAAATAATCCTTTCGTTTGAGCAATTTGGACTTTTGTCGTTGGGGGGTATTACAAAGGAAGATCGATTTTCAAGATTGCCATTAACATTGCTTTTACTGCAATGTGGCTTTTCATGCAGCCAATTTGGGATGGGGGGGATCTTTTGTTGCTGGTCCTTTAACGTTGTAGGCGAAATCCTACTATCGTTTGCTATATCTTCATTCTCTTTTTTGAAAAAATATTTATCTCTAGCTATTTGTTGACTCATGCCATTGAAATTTTTCTTTGATATCGTGTCCTCATCTGACTCGGAATCAATAATTATATACTCATTCATATTAGCATGAACACTTCCCTTCAAATGATTGTGAGGCGTTGGACTTTCTGTATGGGATGCGGAATTCTTCAGCATTGAAAATTTGTCAATGTCATTTTCAATGTTTTTGTTCCAACTAGGGACAGAATAGTTGTTAGTTGGAGATAGGAGTCCTGTACCATTTTCGTCATGCGTAAGATAATTTACTACACAACTACTTACTGGTTGAACGCTCTTCAGATGAGTTTCTTGGTGAGAGGTCTGCATCATATTCGTAGTGACGGAATGAATGTTACTGTTCAATTGATCCAACGTTTCTACCTGTTCAATTGCATTCAAAATGTCACGTATACTTCGCCCGGAAGTTTGAGGGTGAGACAAAGTTCCCAAGTTTTCTCCGACTGTCTCTGTCTCATGAGTATAACTATCGTCTTCGGTAAGTTCGGGGCACAGCCTCACATATCTGGCACTTTTCAAAATTGGGAGACTTAAATTCATATGTTTATATTTATGGTGAAAATTCGTTTCATGTCTATTCTCTTTATTTCTCGCGTCCATCTTCCTTCCTTGTAAATGAATGATATGCTTGGATGTATCTATTATATAATATTCACCTCTGAGGTACTCAAAAGCCAAATGATTATTTGTTTCCTGAATGAAGTAAGTTAAAGATTGAAGTTTTTCATCGCTGAGCTCTTCATAATCTGCTTGCTCGTCAAACAATTCCTCCTTTCCGTCCGTATGACAACTGATGTGATCATTTTCAATTATCTGAGAAACAACGGGTATGACAGAATCGTTTTTAGCTCCGAAGCAGTAACTATAGCCAGCTGTATTGTTCAGGAGATATTCATTATTCGAATGATAAAGTTCACCAGAAAACAGGGATTGAAAGTATTTGACTAAGAACATTGCGTTGGGTCTCGGCATTTTTTCGCTTCTAACTGTCGCGTCTTCTATATCGCCCTCATAATTGTCATCATGTACGGACTCACTGCTCATTGCTTTGCCTTTGGGTTTACCATTTTGAATGTAATTGCTATCATTTCTTGGAATTTTTCGCTTTCTCTTGTCGTCCATATCGACTTTGTTTTCCCAAGCATTCGCATTTTTTTTACTTGTGGTTTTCACGTGTATCAAGTTGCCCCCGCATTTGATCTAAAATTATAAAAATAAGGATTTACGTTAACAATAGCAATAATTTTTTTAACTTCATATTATTTTTATATTTTGAATTTTATTTATTTTAATTACCCTTACATGACATATAAACTCAAGATTTCGTTTCAATCTAACCAAAATCATATTGTTTACAAATAATTTTCGAAATTTTGAAACGTGACTCATTTGAAATATCTTTGAAGGACCATATCCATGAGAGTTGAGGCCAAAGCTACGAAGGATCTTACCAGCAATTTTTTAATCGATCTATGATACTTATATATACTTCCTTTGCCATTCAAGAAGAAACTTATATAATATCATCCATCTTACAGCAATCCATATCCGAGCCTTGGCGTTGAGATTTGTTAGGATATCTCATTCCATGACGTAACGGAATTCGGTGTGATATGGTCAATATCACGCTCAACTATGTAATCATTCGTAGTTTTTCAATTAGTACCAACAGCTGGATGGGCTGATAGTCCGACAGCAGCATCTGAAGCTCAACCTCGATTCCGCCACCTAGGCTTGAACTTGGGAGCCGCTGCGCAAGCGGAGTGTGCCCTAACCCACTGCTCCGTACGGACTACTAGAAGAAACTTATAGGAAGCCTCATTTGCAATTTTATTAAACGAAAATTTATCAAGTCAATAATTTGTTTGCCAATTCTCTTTTATGTCGCAAAGCTGACGGGCTTTGGTCGTTTTGGTAAGCAAACGCGTTTCGACTCGCATGATTCATCTTCGTTGTCGCGTCTGCTTATCATAACGAGCAAGGAACGACAGCGTTTCGAGATAAAAGAAAACTGCTCAAATGTACTTTACAGTACAGTTTACCTAAAGCGCGATTTCAATTTGTATTGCAGATTTAATTTATTGAATAATTCCTTAAATATCTTATCTGAATGTTTCTATTAACAAAATGGAATTGTCATGATCTACAGGAAGCGCATGTAAAGATGAAACTGCGTGTACTGTGATTGTAATCGAAAAGGGCTGAAATTTGCATTCTATTGGAATTTTCAATTCATATAATATTAAAATGTGTAAAGGAATAATTGTCCGTAAAGAAATGAAATCATAATAAAACCTAATGAAATTTATTTTCTATGAGAAATATGTTTTTTTCAGGAATAAATGTAGCGCCTATTTCAGGGTCCAATTTTTTCTGAAAGTAGTCCGCGTAGTGTAGTGGTTAGAGTACTCGCAGCGTAAGCTGAAAGTCCCTGGTTCGAGTCCCGTTGGTGACAATGAGATTTGTTTCGAGTGATCCTTCGGACGGACTATAAGCCCGTTATGTTATGTACTGGGTTAAAATCAGAACGTATCGCAGCTGGGTGGACGAATATACGGCCAAAGCGTGGCACTGACTTTATCACCTTTTTCGAGTGCTGATGCATTCGATCAAGATAATGTGCTAGTCTAATTAATGTTGCAAATTCCGGCCGTGCCAACATTCTCTCATTCAAAAATTTAACTTCCACTTTCCTTCGGGCGCTCCTACCCTTCTTTTTTTTCTTAATTTATATTAAAATAGCTCAGCATTCACCCATTCTTTTATTTTCCATCTTCATTAATATTTAGTTTCCTATCCTATTCCTTAAAACACAAAAAATGTAAAATTCCTATCTTCCGTACTAACAAAATTTCATTCGCTACAATGCTAACAAAAATTCGTTCTTTTCTGAGCGGGTGAGTAATTTGTTCATTTTATTTTTTTTGTATTTCTTTTTTTTAGGGTTTTGTACTAAAATACAAAACCCTATTAAAATCGGTACCTGTATCCCTCCATCCGTCTGTATGTCACAGCAGTTTTTCTCCGAAACTATAAAAGCTACAACCATGAAACTTTGTGGAAAGGTCGGAATTTATGACTTCTAGAAAGTTTTGGGGTGAACAATTTTTTCAAAGGGTGTTAAGAGGGTCCCCCCATATAGATGAGTGACCCTCAAAAAATGCCGAAGCTGGTCAAGTGGGATATCATATGAAAGGTCTCAATGAGATCTTTTCAAAACAAGTCTTAAAATCACTTTTTCAGTATTAAGGGGGGCAGGAGACGGGGAAATGCATTAAGATTGGGCGTACCCCCTCGCGATTGGAAATCTTTCATCCGAAAAATCTAAAAAAATCATGAGTATAGACCTTTATGAGCACTACAACAACAAATATGTCAGAAGTAGAAATTCACTCAACTTTGTTAGTAATAGTATGATTTATCAATTTTACACTTTCTTGAATAAAATCGAAAGGGTACCCTCAAATTCAATAAAATTCAATTTGTAAATGTCAATTTACAAGTTTAATCACTAATTAAAATTTCAGAAAGATCGAATTATATTTCAGAGTTATGGGGGTTTAAATGGCTATGGAACAATACATGGCTATGGAACAATATGCACTTCCAATCAACTCAGACACTACGGGTTTGCTAGGATTTGCATGAATGTTTCAGGAATTGTAATCATGATGAATATCTTTGAGAATTTGTTCAACGGGTGACATCCGTAATCGTAAAACAAAATGGCGGCATTTTTAAATGAGAATATTGCATAAAATTGTGTTATTTTTCGCGAACTTCAATTTTTAAGGAATTTATTTATGAGTAGCTGAAGATGAACGGCTAAAAATAATTGGTGAAAAAATTATGATGGTAGATCCAATAACAGGTATCTTAATAGTTGAAATTCGTTCAACTTTGCTAATATTCGTAATAGTAGAATCTGTAAATTAAATATTGTCGCCAGTAAAACTGTATTCTTCTTCTTCTTAGCACTACAACCCCTTTCGGGCCTTCGCTTCCTGCAAACAGCGCCTCCAACTGTCTCGGTCCGTTGACCGCGTCTTCCAATTCCGAAATCTGAGCAGCGACGAACTGTCTTCGTCGACCAAGTCAGACCAGCGTTTCCTCGGTTTCTCCACTGGCCGCCGGCCTTCAGTTCTCCCAACGAATACCTTCTTGGGTATCCGTTGTTCGTCCATACGATTCATGTGTCCAGCCCATTGCAGCTTCCGCAGTCTTACAATCCTTGAGACCTCCGGTTCGTCAAAAATTTCATACAGCTCATGGTTGTATCGAATTCGCCATTGGTCCCCGTCTAGCTTCGCTCCGATTATTCGCCTCAGGACCCGTCGCTCAAAGGCGTTCAATATATTTGCGGATGCTTGAGTTAGGGTCCATGTTTCACACCCATAGCATAACACAGGTCTTATCACAGATTTGTATACTTGGAGCTTTGCTTTCCTATGAATGAAGCTGGCCTTCAAGATCGTCAAGACTGTATTCTTCGGCGTATTTCGTCTCTTTCATTGCCCGTCTTCGTTATTTTGGCGCCTAAGTACACAAATTCGCTAACATTTTCGATACTGTATTCACCAAGTGTGATATTTTGTCTATTTGGGGTATTTTTCCTCGACTGCGTCATGAGCTTTGTTTTATTTTCGTTGATTTGTAGCCCTACTAGTTTTGCTTCGCTGTCGAGTTTCAGGAAGCGTTCTATGGCAGTTGTTAGTGACCGTGACAGAATGTTGATGTCGTCCGCATAGGCCAATACCTGGCTCGACTTGTATAGTAATGTACCTCGCGTATCGACAGGTAGCTTCCTTATGACGTACTCCAGAGCCAAATTTAATAGCAATGGGGCCAGCCCATTCCCCTGCTTTAGTCCGGTATTTGTATCAAAGGTATCGGTGAGTTGGTTTTTGATGGGGACTTGGGAGGGTATCGACGTCATTGTCATTTTAGTAAGACGGACTAATTTGGCTGGAATGCCAAAGCAAAGCATTATTTGGTACAGTACGTTACGGTCAAAAAATACCTACCTATGTTAAATGACATTTCGGTGATGTCCACATGCATGTCATTGCCAGAAGATACACTGAAAACGATCCCGTATGCGCGAAAAATTGCAAAGATATCCAAACCATGCGATCGTGCCTGAAATCGCATCACGGAAAAGTCTTATGACATCGACCAAAAGCTGATCGGAATGTCTGGTGTGACAAAAAATGTCAAGAAGCGGTCAACGAAAGAAATCAGGCACGCAAATAGTACGTTCAAAGACCAACTCAGATGAAAAAGCCGCAATATATCATCCTCCTCCATCAAGTAAAAAAACTGTGTCGATAGAAAAACGACGGGCCACCAACCGGATTATACCTGTAGAGCAAATTAGCGGACATATGACGCTAAGTTAAACCGGATCAGCGTACGCCTCAAATAAACAGCCTCGGGAGAGATACACACCACTCATGAGTCTCTGCAAGGACGCCTTAGATGCAATACTAGGCAGCCCTATTGGCATTAAAAACAAGTAAAAGCAATATTTCCGAAAACTTCTCACAGCGCCCACAACAACTACCGAAATTGCGAATTCTGTTATGAGTGGCACTGGCGGACTAAGGGGGGCAGCAGGGGCGGTCCGCCCCGGGCCTCCGGTCTTACGGGGCCTCCAAATTTAGAGGAGTTCTTTAAATCATATTCTAAACAAGATTGAAAATATGTTCAGTAACTTAGTAAGAGGCAGTTCAAAGTTTCGGGCCTCGTAGATACAAATGGAAAATAGCTTAGACCGATTATTTGCAATTTTTAAATTTGAATGACTGGTATAAAGTTGGGATTTCTTCCACTACCAATCTACCTTTCTTTATAGTATCTATATTCTGCCGATATCCATCAATTCCTGAGTCTATAGGCCTCTACATTACTACACCGCACAGTAAATTCGGTTTCACCGTCATTAACTTGGCACTTCTTCAATTTTTCTACGATCCTTTGCAAAAGGTTACAGTTCAGTATTATATGAATATTTTATGAATAATGAAAAAAATACAACTACAGTCCGATATTTGTGTCAAAGGCATCGTGAGTTGGTTATTGATGCGGACTTGGGAGGTCGTCGACGTCATTGTCATTTTGGTAAGACGGACTAATTTGGCTGGGATGCCAAAACCAAGCATTATTAGGTACAGTACGTTACGATCAATACTGTCGTATGGTTGCGATATTTGTGTCAAAGGCATCGGTGAGTTGGTTATTGATGCGGACTTGGGAGGTTGTCGACATCATTGTCATTTTGGTAAGACGGACTAATTTGGCTGGGATGCCAAAACCAAGCATTATTTGGTACAGTACGTTACGATCAATACTGTCGTATGCTTGCTTGAAGTCAACGAAAATTTGGTGTACGTCTATGTTGAACTCCCAGCATTGTTCAAGTACCTGCTTGACTGTGAACAATTGGTCTGTTGTTGATCTACCTGCCCTAAAACCACCTTGATACTCCCCAATAATACTGTTGGCGTATGACCCGATTTTATTTTCTAAGATTTTAGAAAATATATTATACGCCGTACAAATTAGTGATATGCTTCTATAATTTTCGCACTGTAGCTTGTCACCTTTTTTGTGGATAGGGAATATAATTGGTTGGCTCCACTCTTTCGGCATATGTTCTTGCTGCCAAATGTACTGGATGACTTTGTGAATAGCTTGGTGAACACTACTGCCACCATATTTGATGAGCTCCACTAGAATCTCATCAATGCCCGGCGCTTTATTATTCTTTTGGGCTTTGATGATGGAACAAACTTCATCCAGAGTTGGTGACGCCAATGGAAGCTCTCCGCAGACATCTATAGGCTCCGATGTCTGGAGCTGTGCGGACGATTAGGGAAGTTCTTGAAATATGATGCCCATCTTTCCTTAATCTTGATTTCATGCGATTATATTGCCGCTGTCATCAGGACAGAGCGTGGTTTTGGGCTGATAACCACGTTTCAGGCTTTTCACTACTTTGTATGCTTGTCTTCTGTTATTGCTCGCTAAACTTACATCTATACTTCTCAATTGGTCTTCATAGTATTTTCTTTTCTTAATTCTAATTATCTTATTCGCCACTCTTCTGAGATTTTCATAGTGTTCTCTCTTCGTCCTGGTTTTCCTACCTACGTATTCTTTGTACGCCTGATTCTTTTTATCTAACGCATTCTGACACTCATCATCGAACCAATCATTCCTCTTGCGCCGGGCTTGATGTCCGATCGTCTGTTCTGCCACGGTTCAGATAGCCGCTTACACTTCCATCCAGAGCTCGTTGCTCGTCTTTAACGATGCGTCTGGTAAGATGGGAGCCAGCTGGTTGTCGAGTGTCTCCGTGAAATTTTCGGCCGCAGACGCCGTTTGGAGCCTTTCGATGTCACATTTTTGTAGCGTGCTGGTCTTCGCTGAATATGCCTTTGACATACGACATCAATAGTTTAATTTGATCAAGTAATGATCTGAGTTACAATTGCCTCCTCGGTATGTACGGACGTCAAGTATGCTCGAGGCCCAACGTTGTTGGATCAGAACATGATCGATCTGGTTTTGTGTGTTGCCATCCGGTGATACCCAGGTCATTTTATGGATGCGTCGATGTGGGAAGCAAGTCGAACGTATGACTAGATTTCTGCTACATGCAAAGTCAATCAGGCGCTGGCCGTTGTCATTTGTTTCATCGTGGAGGCTATATCCTCCAGTCGTTCCCCGATGAAATAGCTCATTGCCAACCTTAGCGTTGAAATCACCCAGAATTATTTTTGTGTCATTTGTGGGCAATGAGTCGACCAGTCTTTCCAGGTGATTATAAAACGATTCCTTCGTTTCTTCGTCTTTTTCGTCGGTCGAGGCGTGAACATTAATCAGCCAGATTTTGAACAATTTCGCTTTTATACGGATCGCACACAACCGTTCATTGACTGCCTTAAAATCAATAACGTGCGATTTGAACTCCCTATCCACAATGAAGTCCACTCCAAATTCTCGTTTTCCAGTAGGTTTCCCACTTTTAAATATTGTGTGCGATCTCATGTCTTGAATGTCGCTTTCAGTCCAATTCGTTTCCTGGACTGCCAGTATTTTTAATTGATATTGACTGGCCTGTTGTAAAAGGTCCTTAACAGCGCCAGGGTAATTGAGTGATCTGACATTCCAGGATCCAATGCCATAGTCCTTTTTTCGTTTGCGAGGTCGTTGCCGTGAGTCCAATCCATTCCGAGGTTTTCCAGCGACGGGGAGTTAGCCCGTCGCCCAACCTCCATTCCGGCGGCATGGTTATTACGTCGATTCCGTTATCAGGCGCGGAAGATTCGCTTTCACCCTCTTACGTCCTCACAAAGGAGGTGTAAGCAGGATTTAGTAGCAGAGCTGTAGATGTACTCGTATTTACAGTTATGAGCATTTCTCGACATTTAATGTTACATTATTGGGGAACCAGTAAACCCAATGTGTACCCCGAGAGCATTTACTAGCATTTAATTGGGGGGTTTGGGATGAGGAATCATGGAAGCTATGGGTTGGGGAAACAAGAGGTTCTCTCCACCTTTCTCAAACGGGCTTGGGACCGTCTATGGCGGAGTTGTAAAACTGTATTAGTATGATTAAATTGGATGAAAGTAAATATTTAGATGTCCTTTAAAAGGTCCTTACACTCTATAAGTTTTAATACAATGTACAGAAGTTATTGCCCTTTGGATTTTCTCCGATTACAACAATCAAATACGGTTACTACATAGGCTTTCCATCAAACCAGACACTACACTTTTGATTGTATTGTCTCCAAATATATATTATGATATAACAAAAATACATTTAAGATTCGGCTTAGTCAATGATTTTAGCAATATTGCAACAAAATGTTGGCCAGTTAAAATAGAGTAGCATTGGTTTTTCTTTGAAAGCAAAAATATATTTGTTGTGCACGTCATTAAAGTTTTTCTTGAATTAAATTATTCTATACTCGTATGTCTGCATATCGTATGTTAAGTACACGAGCGTAGTTCTATCTACCCAACTTGTTTTGAATATAAAATAAAAATCTTGGATTTGTATTGAGAATTATTTGAAATATCACTTCGTTATGACAGGTTCCTTCCGATGTGCTTATGCTATCTCTACGCATTAATTCTGCCGTTTCATTACCATCCTTCACTAACTTGGTATCAAGATAAATAAGTTCATCCACGTTTTCCAGGTTGAATGGTTGAATGTGATACGTTTAAACGATTGCGGGTGTTTTTCCTGGTCTGTGAAACAACTTCCGTACTGGAGTCTGCTTGTTTAATGTATAAAACTTTTGGTGGACATCGATGTTATACTCCCAGCACTTCTGAAGAACCTGCCTAACTGTAAAGAGTTGATCACTGGTCCTTCGCCCAACTCAAATATCTTCATATTTCTCAAATATTTTTTCAGTGTACGATATCAATCTACCGTTACGATGTGCAAAGTAATGATATATGTGATTTTCGAACAGCAATTTGTCGCCTTTTTTGTGGATAGTGATGGCACTACTCCTGGTTTTTGCTGGAGAACTTGATTTCTTCCAGAGTTGGAGGGACCCATGTGGAGTCATCATATATTTCGATTGACTCCAATGTTCTTGAGCTGTGAGCAGGATTAAGGTGTTCTTTCCTCAATCCTGATCTCGTTAAGAATGATGATACCGCTTCTATTTGCTTGCTCATATTTCGTTTATAAACCTTATTTGATCATCTTAATTTCTTTTTTTTAAATTTTAATATTTCTATTTATTACTAGTAGTCCGCGTGATGTAATGGTTAGAGCACTCATCCCCCAAGCCGAAGGTACCTGGTTCGAAAACGTATCGCAGCTGGGTGGACGGACACACGGCCAAAGCGTGATACTGACCATATCAGCTTGTGGAGTGCCGACACATTCGATCATGATAATGAGATATTCTAACTATCTCTTAGTGAAGGCCCGAAAGGAGCTTTAGTGCTACAATTTATTTAATATTTTTATTACTCGTCGGAGCTTCTCGTTGGTTTCGCTCTTCTTCCTGGCATTTCGGTGTAACTATTCTTTGTACACCCGATTTTCCTTACCTAACGCTTCTTGGCATTCATCATCAAACCAGTTGGATTACATACGAAATCGAACGTTTCGCTACAGTTTAAATTGCACCCATAATCTCCATCCAGAATTACTCTACTGTAGCCTTTCCGAGACTTCCAACAACTCAAAGTAGAACAACTTCCAACTCACGCGTTCTCGATCTGCGTACCCACGCGGTGCTAGACATAAACTATTCTTAACCGAAACATTCTACGCTAAGTAAAATTGTCAAACTACAAATTAAGGCACCGCATAACTGGACCGAAAGCCTGAAACAACTAGTCGCGGATTACCGAGAACCCAGCTCACTCGACGGCATACTCACCTTCCGCTTTTGTCGCCGCTAGAAAGTCCATAACTACTCAAAGGAAAGAATTTTTCAATATTTAGCAATTCATTAAAGAATTTCATTAATTCAATAAAAATATAATATACAAATCAAATCTTTATAATTATATTATTTAAGGATCGTCTACAATCAAAATAATGGAATGATTGTATAATAATCTTAACATTTTTTCTTCTTTTTACGCTTATTCATCGACCGTTTACTGTAGACAATTGCTCCAACTTAAACTACGTTTTTCCCTTTCTTTTACATGACTTTACAATAATAGTATTATGAATAAATTGAAATCATGTTTGCAGACGGCTAACAGACAAAGTTCTCATCGTACACGAATATATACGCCTTTCGTTTCCTACTGATTTTTATAGAGGCGAATTGATAAGTTACTCATACCTAGTGAGATTGCGCTTTACAAAGGAAAGTACGTAAACAGTAGAAGAACTTTGGCAGAGAAAGATTTAAAGCATACCGCAATAGTTAATAAGTAAAATTTTGAAAGCACACATCTCCAGCGGCCCGACTCATTCAAACTGAGAAACGCTAAGCAGATTTGCAATGTATCATGTCTACCCTATTGAAACCTAATGAAATCACGACCTGTGTCCGGCTGTCCGTCCGTCGGTCTGTATATCACAGCAGTTTTTCTCGGAAAGTATAGAAGCTACAGCCATGAAACTTTGCGGAAAGGTCAGAAGTGATGACTTCTTAAAAATTTGGGGTGAGAATTTTTTTCAGAGACTTTTAAGGGGGGTCTCCATTGGTGGTCACGTAAGGTGTGATTGGAAAGGTCGCAATGACGGGCAGGGGAAGGCGAAATGTACGAAATTTTCGCGTACCCTCCTCGAGATTGGACACCTTTCATCCGAGAAATCTGAAAAAAATTATGGAAGTATCTCTTTGTGGGTACAACAACAACAAATACGACTGAAGACGAAGTTCGATCAACTTTGTTAGTAAAAGTAGGATTCATCAATTTTACATTTTCTTAAGTAAAACCATAACGGTACCCTTAAATACAATGAAATTTGATGTTTATAAGGTTAACATGTCCCGAAAGTTTCAAAAAGATCGTATCTAACGAAGTTATAGCGATTTGAGTTTTCCTGTATAACTATGCAATAATATGTGCTGTATTATCATGGAACCATATGTCTATGGAACAATATGCGCTTTTTACCGACTCAGGCACTGCAGGCGTGCTAGGATTTGCATGAAACTTTCAGAAATGGTAGGTATCATGAATATCTTTGAGGATTTGTTCAACTAGTGACATTTTCGTAGCACTGCAACCCCTTTCGGGCCTTCGCTTAGAGGTCGTTAGAGTATCTCATTGTCATGATCGAATCTTTCGGCACTCCACAAGGTGATATGATCATCATCACGCTTTTAGCCGTGTGTCCGTCCACCCAGCTGCGATACGTTCTGATTTTAAACCAGCACGTTTCACAACTGAACAGGCTTATAGTCCGTCCGAAGAATCACTCGAACTGAATCTCGTTGACGCCAACGAAACTCGAACCAGAGACCTTCAGCTTGCGGGCTTAGTGCTCAAACAAAATGGCGGGTGTTTTAAATTAGATGATTGAATAAACTTGTGTTATTTTTCCTCAACTTCAACATTTAAGATACATTCTATTTATGCTTGATTTAATTTATTAATGAATGGCTGAAGAAGAATGCCTACAATTTAGAGGTGAAACAAGTCTTGTAAGTAGGAAAGCGCTCCAACCAGAAGGGCTTTGTAACCATCCTAGGGTTCTAAATATGTTTTCTTATGGCATGAATCGATTATTTCAATAACTCATCCAATACTTGCATAAGAAATCATTCAAATTTTTTTAAAAATACGTACAGTTTCGTTCATAAGTACATAGCAGGTGCCATTTTGTTTCAGCTTAAATAGTTTTACTGAATGCTCGGCCAATTGAACATGCTCAAATTAACACTGCTACCTATATTTCCACGGAAAACCAAAAAAAGTAAGAGAAGCTAGGTCGATTTGAAATATGTACCAACCATCAACACGTGTAATTGTTGTTATAATTCCATACAATTGGAAGGGTGATAACTCACTTGATTATGATTTGATTTCCGTACGCATAAAGTTCTTATATTAATTTTTAAAACCCTCAGAAGTTTAAAGGCACAGTTTCGATTTTTAGGGGAATATGTAAAATTTACAAATCATACTATTTTTAACAGACTTGAGTGACTTTTGATTTTTGAGGTTTTTATTGCCCTCGTACTCATAAAGACCTATCTTTGTGATTTTTTTCTAGATTTTCGCGAAGAGCTTTCATTTGATACCCTACTCGACTACACTTGATGAACATTTTTTTAAGGGCCATCGTTATTAGGGGGACCCCGTTAACAAATTTGAATATTTGATAAGCTTTTGAGAGGCCACCACTTCTGGACATTGTCACAAAATTTGAGCTTTGTAGCTTCTATAGTTTCTGAAGAAACTTCTTGTGACGCACGGATAGATGGACAGACAGACGGATGGACGGACAGGCGGGCAGACACGATGCGAAACTGGTAGATTTTTGTAAAATTTCTTTCATAATTTTCAATTAATTACTACTCGCTCGCCGTTTTATGAAAAATGGCATGAAGTTACCGAATCAGATCGTGTCGTCATATATATACTGGCATAACAATCGTTTTTTTAGGGTTTTGTAAAATAATTTTACCCGTCCGTCCGTGTGTCACAGCACTTTTTCTCGCAAACTACTTAAGCTAGAAACATCAAATTTTGTATGCAGGTATAGAGTCGTGCTATCTTCAAAGTTCAATTACAAAAAAATTTATAAGGTATTTAAGGGGGTCTCCCCAATAGGGGAGTGGCCCACGAAAAAAAATTCATCAAAGGTAGCCGATATGGGTATCAAATGAAAGGTCTTGATGAGAACATTTCAAAACAGGTCTTAATTTGATACTTTTTGCTTCGAGGGACGCGCAGGGAGGGGAAATACGCAAAAAATGTGTTTCCCCCCTCACAATTGGACACCTGTGATCCGAAAAACCTGAAAAAAATTATGGTGGTAGGTGTTTATGAGCACAACAACAAAAAATACCTTAGAAGTCGAAATTCGCTCAACTTTGTTAATAACAGTATAATATTCGAATTTCACATTTTCCCCAATAAAATCGCATCGGTACCCTTAAACTGAACGAAGTTCGAAATTTACGTAGTCCTACTAAGGGTCCTTAAACTTTGTAAGTTTGATGAAAATCGGACGATATACACCGAAGTTATAGCCGTTTGAAATTTCTCCAATTACAACAACAATAGCACATGATTTTGGTATTTTATGGACTTTCCATCGAATTAGTCACTGCAGTTTTGACTTGATCTTCTTAAAATTTTCCAATAACATTAATATTTTTGAAAATTCATGATTTGAGTGATTTTTGTTGGTTTGCAACTAAATGGCGACCGTTGAAAATAGAAAAACAATGGATTTTCTTTTGAACGTGCACATCTCTTTGACATATTTCTTGACGTTATTCATTGCTGGTGACTGCATTTCTGGGAAGTTGGGTACAAAATCCTTTTGACATGAGCGTAGGTCTGTTTGCCCAACTTGTTTTTTTTTTTTTTTGTTCTTTTACATTTGATTTATTTGGTTAGCTCCTTTGTCAATAAAATTATTGTTCAACGAGCGAAATTAATTAGGCTCACGTATATTTCTTATGCAAAGTCGAGATAGAGATTGCTAAGAGAGTTTTGTGTGGATGAGCATAACACATTCTATAATTTGGCACATATAAAGCATAAGTTTATCCAAACTGCTGAGATAATCTATATTTTTTCAAGACGAATTGTTTTTGATTATATGTATAATGAAAATATTAAATTTTAAGTGTTACTTTTTGGGACGTAGAAATATTTTAAATATTCAAAGAACTCGGATTACTCGTATATTGAGTAGCGAATCAGGATGAATTAATCAAATACAATAAAATTTTAATATAAAATAATGACATCTTATTTATTGCAGGAATTCAAAAAAATATGATTTATGTATTAACTTGACTTCAGTATAAGAATCCCAAGCATATTATATTTTTCACATCGAAATTAAACTATGGAATAGTGTAATACTGCTAGCAACTGAGAGTTTGCCTCTTATATGAGTATTTTTATCAATGAAAGACATCTTAAGGAAAAAAGCCCAGAAAAAAAAGACCGAGTTTAATCCAGCTATTGCAAAACGGGTTTTTAAATACTCTTTAAGCTTTTACTTCGATGACCCGTATCCTGCAGATTATGCCTATACCGCAGTTCAACCGCCCAAAATCTGCTGATCTGATTTCCAGGCGGAGAGCTGTGGACGTGGGGATTGTTTTTTGTGGGTTCGGCGCTCAGGGATCACCTTCTTTAGTGTGTACCTAACGCCTAACGAATCGATATCATCTTTCCAAGCCAACCTTCAGGCTTTGGAGGGCGCTGCTTCGAACGCAGACGGGAACGTGCTCGTTGGCGGAGACTTCAACGCGAAAGCAATCGAATGGGGCGTGCCTCAAACAGATCCGCGGGAAAAACGAGTCCTAGAAATGGCGGCCAGAAGGGGCTCGTCGTACTAAACACCGGCAATACGCCGACCTTCCGCCGTATTGGCTGTGAAGTAACCATACCGGACGTGACATTCGCCTCGGAGTCCTTAGTACGGAGGATACACAACTGGAGAGTATGAGAGGACTACTCAGCCAGTGATCATCAGTACATTCTGCTTGAGATAAGCGATGTTGTCTCCCGTCGTCCGTGCTCTCGGCTTTCTACAATTGGATGGAACATCGGAAGGATGGACTTCGAGAGGTTCGTCGAGGTTCTCACAGCGGTTGCAGCGCTGCAGGGGACTTCGGAGGGGACGGAAGAACTGGCAGCTTAAGACGTGGTGAACTCAACTATGAGCATCATCACGACTGCCTGCAAAGCTTCTATGCCCCGTCGAAGACCCCGGCACGGCAAGCCCCCAGTGTACTGGTGGTCAACTCAAATTACATCGGGTGTTGCCCAAGGATCTATCCTTGGTCCAGACGTATTGAACGTGTCTTACGACGGGCTACTGAGACTTGAGATGCCAGATGAGTCCCGCTTGGTCGACTATGCGGATGATGTTGCGGCTCTGGTGGCTGGACGCACCGTTGAACAGGTGCAACTTAGGCTAGGTATGCTAATGCGCCAAGTGAGGGACTGGATGACTGCTCGCGGGTTCAGTTTAGCACTGGAGAAAACCGAAGTGGTCATCTTGATAAAAAAGAGAATCTCTAGAGTAAGGATGATCAGTATTGGAGAATTACGAATCGAAGCCATCGGCGAAGTACCTGGGGCTACTGATCAACTCGAAGATGAGTTTCTGTGAGCAAATCAGGGCATCGGCTGAGAAGGCTGCTTCGGGAGTATCGGCTCTGAGTCGACTTATGGCCAACGTAGGGGGCCCAGCCCATTAAGCAGACGCCTCTTGATGAGTGCTGTAGGCTCAGTGCTACTGTACGGAGCAGAAATATGGGGCGACGCTCTCAGTAACGAGGTATACCGAAAACGCGTGGCACAGGTACAGAGAAGAGGAGAACTGAGTATTGCATCTTCGTATTCGACTGTCTCTGACTCAGCGGTGAGAGTTATTGCAGGCGTGATACCTGTTGCCCTCCTTGGTAGAGAGCGCCACGCTATTTAACCTGCGTCCAAACGAGGATGCAAGGGAGATGGTTGTCCGTGAGGAGAGACAGCGCTCACTCAACGATTGGCAGCAGTCTTGGGCGAATTGCACGAAGGGAAGGTGGACTGCGCACCTCATCCTGGATGTGAGACCGTGGCATGGTGAGACTGACTTCTATCTGACCCAGCTTTTGAGTGGGCATAGGTGTTTTCAGCCTTACCTGCACAAGATTTGTAAGTCACGGTCCCCCGATTGTCGGTATTGCCCAGGAGAGGAGGACAATGCCTGCCACACATTTTTTGCGTGCAAAAAGTAGATCAGGCTGTGGAGTAACCTCTACAGAGAGACGGGAGAGCTCATCCCGGATAAAATAGCCGTGGTGATGCTCGAATCGGTCGATAAATGGCACCAGGCACATTATGCTCGGGCAGTCGTAAAAGATAAAAGGGACTCACAGCAGCCGGGGGCGTTGGGGCTGGGGGATCGCTTTTCGGGCACTTCTTCTTCCCCTCTCCCCTCCCGCTAGGAAAGGGATCCTACAGCTTGAAGGCGCCTCACGGCGTAACAAAACGAGACCTGGCCCGAAGTAATGTGTCAAACGGTTCCAGGCTAGGGTCTCAGGTTCACAGAGGAAGTGTTTAGTGGGTAGTCCAGTCGTCTTTTTTCGAAGCATGGGAGTCCCACACTCTGTGCATAAATGGCATTCACCTCCCTACCAAAAAAAAGCTTTTACGGTTGATGCACCTAAGAAAATATTATCGAGTTGAAATAAGTCCTTAAACCTGAATATGAAGTACGTTTAATTTTTCATCTAGAACGATAAACCTCTCAGCACTGACAATTGCGGAGCTTTCTTTTTTCCTGATCAATGGAGACATTCTCCCATTACGCTGCTCCATCAAATAAATACATAAATATGATGATTTAAATTTATGATATCAACTTCACCGAAAACGTTTTTTTTAAGTATCAATCCCAAAAGTTGAAAAAGGCAGTGCCGTCGGGCCAAAGACTGGTACTATCATGTAGAAAGCCCAAAAGACTCGGACGGAGAACAAATTCATTTTATCATTTATCCTTTTTAAATAAATAACTCGCGTAATCTAGGCATACAAATTATGCGGCGGTTTGAAGACGATAAATGCTAGATCAAATCTTAGATAATACCTTAAAGATCCTGTCTTGAATCTATTCAATCCTGGCCTGTTGTGGCCTGATCGATCATGCGCGAAAAGTGTGTTGTGTGCAGACAGTACCAGGTTTACATCTGCACTTTAATTCGCGGGATTCTCTGGTGAAATTTGATGCGCGGAGCCAGCATCATCGATGCTTCCTTATCTGTGCGGTTAGGTTACATGGATCGGTGATATTTTTCGAGGGTCATTCATACAATTTATTGCATGCATTGATTAAATCACGGCCATATCGAGGTAAACGAGCGAAAGGAAACACCACACAAAATCGATTCAGCTGTTCGGAATCCGCCCACTCGCCCCATAGGAAACCTTTCCTTCCACAAATTCTCTGACTTTGTCTCGAAATTAGATTTGGAACTTTTCCATGCAACGAAAGAGGAGCCTTGGGTGCAGGCGTACTGGTTTAAAGGATTCGATCTCGAACAACCATACCTTTACAGGGATTTGTTGACTTCCGGTCTTTTCGGCGACATCCGGTTCTCTTATCGTTACCAAATCGCGAACGTAATACCGAAGTGGTCCACTGACCACAATTCAAATAACGAGAAACCGCACTTGTTCGACAACGCAAGCAAAAGGCGGACAACAAGAAATCCGCAAAATGTCGGCTAAGGAAAATACATACAATTGCTGGGTGAACACTTTCCACCGACATATGGTTCTCTGTTTGCTACCAATTGTGGCCGAACTTTTGTTTTCGTTTCGGCCATCAGATGCCGGAAACGTGAACACGTCACAGGGCGGTGGGCAGGTTTCAGGGTGATTCGAGAGCACGTACTTTTCTCGTAGCACAAATTATTCAACAAAAATTTTATTTTTCTTTATCGCATCAAGATGGCATAAAATAATTTATTCTTTCGCATGCTTTATTTCGAGAGAGGCTCGGATATAAGCTTTTATAATTGAAATTGTTATTTTGTTTCGGGATCATAACCATAAGCCCATGATTCATTAGTGCATAACTCTCGACATAGAAGCAAAACTTGATGCAAATTCGTTGATGTGACCTTCACGTCATGTTTGGTATTAACAAATGTGACAAACGCAAAAAGTTTATAAGGGATTAGTGTTTACACTGATGCCCCGCAGAATTCGCTCGAACGTTCTAGTGTATAACAGACCAAACAACACAATTGTTGGCCATCATCAACATCATACGCTCAAGAAGAATAACTTGTAGACAGGGATCGGTTCAGGCTCAAGAGATATTAAAAATAAATGTTAACACTATAATCAAAAAATGATCAAGGATAGTTTCGATCTTCAACCAATAAAAGATCAAAATACTCGTAAGTTCAGCTTTTTGCACCTTTTAAAATGTAATTATGTTTTGATTTAATTGATTAAATCCTACGAATGATTTACTCTTGAAATTTTTCTAATACTTTAAAATAATAAACTATCAGATTACAAACAATTGAATTCAACGCATATCTGCTGGCTCAAACAGCCCCAATCAAAGTTGATTGCAAGTATAATATATGGTTACTCATTAAGATATATTTTTTAATCATTTACACATATGTATTTTCTCATTTGAATCCTAAATCTTACAGTATACTTCCTTCCATTGATACTCATACACAAAGCTCTATCGCTAACTGGCGAAAGAGCTGCAGTCAGAACAACTAGATGGGACATGAAATATTATGCACCCCCAAATGCTGGATTGACCGCTTGAGCCTATTTCGCTAAATTTTTCGCCTGTATTACTTCTTCCCACATTTAGGATACTAACCCATTAAATTATCTAACCAAACCATTTTTAAAAGAATAAAAATATATTGAAGCATTCTTTCAACGGGCCTGCTTAAAATTGGCTGGGTATATTACACCGTTTATTGAAGAATTAAAGATTTTCTAAGTACACAATTTTTTTTAAATATATGTAACAAACCATAAAGTATTTCAAATTAGTGCAACAAATGTATTTTAATGAAAGGAGTTCATTAAGAATTTCAAACCATCTAAGTGGTCAAAATTTCTTTTTAAATACAACCACTTACATTATATCCTACGCATTGCTATAAATAAAAAAATAGCTATTAAACTTCTGGATGTCTCGAACCACTGACAGGCCGGACATGATAAAGATTAATGAACTGCGGAATTCGGTTCCAATAAAGCTTTTATTCCTCGCTCGGAAACACATAGATATGCACGTCCTCCTAAACGCTTCCTTAAGCTCAACAACACAATACTTGCCTTCTTCTGATTTAATATTTATTAAATCAATACCAAGTGTCGAGCAGAACGTATGTGAAAACAACTGAGGCTTCCTGTTCAGATTTTAATTAAACATAAGTGTAAGTGTTTCAAATTCAAACATTCGCTCTGCATCACTGCATTATTAATTCTTGATACCGAGATATTATCACATATAAAGTTTGCACCTAATTACAAGTAGAACTTAGTAACGCTTTAAACAGAAAGTGAATTTTGTTATAAAACAGATTTAGCAATTTAATATTTGATCGAATCTTACAGAAAATACCTAACTAGAAATTGTGTGATCCGATTTACAACCTATATTATTATCATGAAAAATGACCAAACACATATTTTACACATTACTTGGCAAAGGAATTATAATTGTTAAATAACTCCAATAGTACTACGTGAATGGTTGATTCATGCATCTTGTATTTAATACGAGGGCGGTCCGATAAGTACTTAGCCTCACCGCCCGATGGTGCCACTATTGCAAGAAAGATTCACTATCATGTAGTACATTCTCGTCAAAATTTTAGCCGAATCGGACTCAGTTTTTTTTTGACCGCGTGTGGAAGCGGGCGTGCCCGCGGATTTTATAAAAGCTTAGCTTAAAAGGTGGATAAATTTAATTATTCTTTCACATGCCATTCATTGCTTCCGTGAAGTAGACCTAAGCAAAACGTTACACAATCGAGTCGTTCTCTCGTTAAGACTGAACTCCCCGTCATATGATGCAGCCCAATAATAATCGCCTTTCCGTTTAATGGATTTTGTAGCCCAAGGGGAAGCACACTTTTGTATGATAGTTTCACAAGGATTTGCTACAGAGATGAATTCCAAAATATTTCATTTCTCCCTCGAATTTCGATCTTCACTCGATTGAAACTTAAGTTGCGACGTTGTTCTACACTGTTTAGGTTCAAACTAATATTTTACCCCTAACTATGAATTCATGCAATACAAAAGCACCGCCGCATACCACACTGGCTTCCCAGCAAACCATCGTTCAACACTGCACATAATCGCACAATATTTGTATTTAGTTCAGTTAATTATTGTACCCCTTGGCATAAATCAAGCAAACCATCGTTCACTACTTTGCGCACACTCGCAGGATATTTGTATTTGGTTTGAGGCCCACTTAAAAAGAACAGAGAACGATCTTATGTACATACTTTCAATTCGGAGTTCCATTTTCAACTGATATGAGCATCTTTCCGACTACAGTCTCCGGAGAGAGCTACACAGTTTTGCTGCAGAGGTCATTGTACAGCCTTTTCCATCTTTTGCAGATGAAAAACGTGTGGCAGGCATCATCCATCCATCACTCTTCTGCAAAACACTTAGTCCAGAGACCGTTTTTATCGATCTTGTGCGGTTAAACTGGAAACATCTATGCCCGCCCAAGGGCTGGGTTGGGTATAAATCAGTCTCACCATTCACTCGATTGAGCCCAGGTCAGGGGTTAGACGAGCAGCCCATCTTCCTCTTGTATCACTCTCCCAGGACTGTTGCCAATCGTTGTGACAGCAATGTCTCTCTTCCCTAGCAACCACCTCTCTGTCGCCCTCACTTCTGCATAGATCACTGGTTCGTGGACCACCAGTGGTCCGCAAAAGCCAAAATTGTGGTCCGCGAACGATTTTAAATTTAGCGGGCGGTGAGCCGTTGGTCGCCGTGCAGTGAGTGTGAAGAGCGCGAGTGGTAGGTGCGGTACGCCGGACCGCCACGAGGGCTCGGCAAAGACGATACAACATCTGCGATCAGCCTACAATCGAACGTGCATCGTGTGCAAGGAATTACTTTCGCGTTGCGCTGTCATTTGTTATATCTGAGTGTCAGTAATACTATTTAGTATTACTTAACTGTGCGAGGAAGTGAACCATTCATTGCTTACCGTTGATCTTAACTTTATTTATTGAATTTGTTCGTAAATAATATAGGTAAGTGAACATTTTTTTGATAAACCCTTTCCGTAGGTATTATTAAAATGATCGTTTTCGGGCCGTTATTAATTGAATGTCTTCAATGCGGCTATTACTGTTTGTCTTTTGGCGGGATCGTACCTATGGCAAAGTAGTTTATTGTTTGTAAACTAAAACTACTTTGGATATTTTTTAAAAAATAAATATTTTATATAAGCTAGCTTACGCGTTCATATTATAATAAAACTTATGCTTTTATTTTCTTGGTTTGTATGCGGTATCATTTTTTATATCTTATTTTCAGAACATGGCGCCTAAGAGAAAATACGACAATAGTCATATAAAATTTGGATTTACCTCGATAGAAAGTAACGGAGAAATAAAAGCACAATGCGTCATATGCGCAACAGCTCTCGCAAATGACGCGTTGAAACCAGCGAAATTAAAACGCCACTTAGAAACGGTACATCCAAATTTATCTGACCGTCCGCTAGAATTCTTTGAAGGAAGATTAAAGAACCTAAAAAAAATGAAACTCGATTCTAGTGGTACTAGATTCGCAACATCGGAAAAATTATTAGTAGCGTCGTTTGAGATTTCTAAAATAATAGCACAATCTAAAAAACCTCACACAGTCGGGAGAAATACTAGTGAAACCGTGTTTAATCAAAGCCGTCGAAGAAGTTTTGGGATTAGAGGCCAAGAAAAAAATACAAGATATACCTCTGTCCAATAACACCTTGAAAGCTCGAATTGAACTTATGTCAAACGATATAGAGGAGCAACTTGTTTCAAGAATCAAAAAGTCGCCATTTTTCGCTTTGCAGTATGATGAATCGACTGACATTTTGAATTGTTGTCAACTACTTGTATTTGTTCGCTTTTTAGACGGCGACAACATAATTAAAGAAGAATTATTAATTTCACGGGAACTGGAAACAACATCAAAAGGTATCGACGTCATGAACTCAATATCGGAATATTTTGACAACATAATCTTATGTGGGATAAACTCGTCGCCCTATGTACTGATGGTGCTCCGGCAATGTTGGGATCACGTTCCGGGCTGGCGACGTTAGTAAAACAGAAACATCCTAAGGTAATAACAACGCACTGTATCATACATGGCCAGGCGTTAGCTTCAAAGACTCTTCCTGGATGCCTTAATGATCCACTGCAAATGGCTATAAAAGTTGTAAATATTATCAAAAGCAGCGCCTTAAATACACGCCTTTTTAAAAAAAATGTGCACTGAAATGGACTCTGACTATGAGGCACTTCTCTTTCACACAGAGGTTCGATGGCTATCGAAAGGTAATATGTTGGGAAGATTATATGAACTAAGAGCAGAGGTCGAGATTTTTCTGTTTGACAAAAAAATGAATGATCTGTTGAAACTGTTTACTAATCCGGCATGTCAACTGAATTTGGCTTATCTTGTGATTATTTTCACACACTTAAATAAATTGAATATGCAACTGCAAGGTTCCGGAAATAAATAATTAGAAGTCGCAAATATATTCATTTTTGAAGATAAATTTCGCGCTTTTATTTGCAAACTCCAGTTGTGGTTACGTAAAATTGAAGAAAATAATTATTCTGCATTTGCGACATTAAAAGCACTTATGGAAGATAAAAAGTATGACGCTAGTGAAGCAAATATACAAGAAAATATCAAGACTCATTAACAAATGTTGATTGATGAATTCAATCGTTACTTCCCAGAATATACCGAAGACGCTAAAATTGATCAAAAACTGATACGTAACCCTTTTAGCACGGACGCTGGTGAAGTTACTGAAGGAATCCAGGAAGAACTTATTGAAATCCAAAATGACAGAAACTGCAAGGATGCTTTTGAATCTAATTCACTTGAGTCGTTTTGGTGTAAGAAAGCAATTTCTTATACTAAACTTCGAGAAATCGCCTTGCGCTATTTTATGGTTTTCTCAACAACTTATTTATGTGAACAAGGATTTTCTGCTTTGTTGGTAATTAAAAACAAGGCGAGAAATCGTTTGAAAGTTAGTAATGATTTGCGTGTAGCTTTGAGTAACAATATTAGTCCTAGGATAGCCGAAATCGTGAAGAAGATGCAAGCACAGAAATCACATTAATACAAAATTACAGATGTTTATCCTAAAAATATTATTTCTTTTATGTAATTTCCTTTTAAGTTTTTAATTAAAGTTTCAGTTTGATTATTACAGTTTATTTTTATTATACCTACATAGTGGTCCCTGCTAACAAGAATAATATAAAAGTGGTCCCTGACAAAGAAAAGGTTGGGAACCCCTGGCGTAGATAGACGCTGCTTCGACACCTCCAATCACGAATACCGCCGACAAACTGTTCGGTACGTGCCTGATTCGCAGCGCTCCTTGTCTCTGAACCTGTGCCAACCGCTTTAGGTGTAACTCCTTGTTTAGAGCGTCGCCCCATAGTTCTGACCCGTAAAGTAGGACAGATTGTACAGCTCTCATGTCCTCCTTGATGAAACAGGTGCCCCTCTGTTGGTCATCGGCCGAGTAAGTGTCGCTACACGTATTGCCGCCTTCTCGGTTGTTGCTCCCATTTGTGCGCAGAAACTCATCTTTGTGTCTATCAGTACTCCCAAGTATTTCACTGCTGGTTTGGCGTGATTCATTCGGCATCGCAAGTCTCAATAGCTCGCAATACGAGATGTTCCACAAATCGGGAACGAGGATGAAGGCCTGAGCGACACCCAATGCAACAGCTATACTTCGACTCCCTTCCTTCGTGTCGCAGAGCAGATTGCGGTTCCTCAAGTAGTCCCTCAAGATTCGCATAAAGTATTGTAGCACTTGGAAGCGACTTTTCAACGCTTCCACAATATCCACCCATCAAGCGGAATTGAAAGCGTTTCCGACGTCAAGAGTAACTAGCAGGACGACACTTCGAGCAGAATTGCTGTGGGCCTCGGCGCACCGAACGACTTCTCGGATTGCGCTAATAGTAGAGCGACCTGGTCTGAAGCCATGATACCTTGGAGATAGATCCCCAGCGTGGCAGATATCGTCAGCGAACCTTCCCTTGATAAATTGGAGCAAAGCAGATTAACGATGAACAAATTGAGTAGACAGAACTGCGCTCATGTCAAAAGGGTTTTGTACTCAACTTACGATATGCAGATACCAATGATGGAAAAACTTTAACGACGTCTACAACAAATACATAAAACATTGCTACTCCATTTTAATCAGTCACCATTGTCTGAATGGAATCTTAAAAATGTATTTGTTATTCATTTAATTCAATCAAAGTATATGTCTGGTTCGATGGAAAGCCCCAATAGTACAAAACCGTAAATTGTTTTTGTTGCAATCAGAAAAAATTCAAACGGCTACAACTTCCGTAAATATGATTCGATTTTAGTGAAACTTACAGACTTAAGGTTATTTTATAGGACTACTTAACAATAAAATTTCAGTGAATTTGAAGGTACCCATATGAATTTACTGGAAAAAAACGTAAGATTTACAAATCTTACTATTGTTATTAACAAAGTTGAGTGAATTTCGACTTCTAAGTTATTTGTTATTGTTGAACCTACTCGTATTATCGCGTGTTCCGGTTCGTGGCCGAATGTCCCGGGAAAGAGAAAACGCACTGTCTTTTAAATTAAGTTAAAAGAGTTTATTTACTAAGAATGCACAATAACTTCAGTATTTTACAAATCGCATTTCAATTTACTTTTCACTTATCTGTCTGTCTTCAAATATATCATGAAAATCTTTTACCTCACTATCATTCAAGATCGCCTTTAATTCGCGCTCTACTCCTACCGCAGTTTTTACTATTACTATACCCCCCATTCATTCAGCTCGGCTTTATATATGGTCTCTTAGTCATTCAATCTATTTCTCGTATATTGGCGAATGTTTGGCGAGAACTACCTGGAATATTCGAGAAAATCTGAATACCCGCAGTGGCGGCACTAGTTTACTTTCAGATATTGATCATGGATCTACTTGGTCCATTCTTGTGCTTTTGACGTCATTCGTTTACTTTTCTTGGTTGCTTCTTTTCAATCAATATTGATCATGATGTTATTAATAGTTGCGACAACAATTGCGACAGTAGCTCGCAGAATTGTGTGAAATTGTAACACTGCCCCAACTCAGTTATATGTGAATTTGTCACATAAAGTGTATGCTTTCATCAAGAGTCAATAGCCTGTGCTTTTAATCTTGAAGTTCGAGAAAAATACACAAATTTACTCAATTTTTCCATTTAAAACGGCTTCCGTTTTGTTTTCCAATTACTAATGTCACTCGTTGAATGAATTCTCAAAGATATTTATGATATATATCATTCCTGAAATATTCATGTAAATCCTATTGAAAACCTGGCATTTTCCTGATACCAAAACGTGTCCGAAATCAGGTATTGGATCAGCATCCTTCCAAAGAATACAGTGTGCCTCCTTCGTACACTCTTTTCTTTTATGTCCCATTTCACCGCATTTTTAACATAGAGAACTCATATCGGATCGTTTGCGTACTTGTGCGGTGTGACCATAGCCAAGGCATTTGAAACATTGAAGAGGCGCTGTTCTTCGCGGTATCCTACAGACAACCCACCGTATTCTAACTTTTCGCTTATTCAGAAATTGTTCGGCGTCCTTTTCGGTCAAGTCAATGATGGCCATGCGTGTCCCCTATGGTTTTCTGGTGTCAGACTCACTTTGATCCTGCCCACGCTAGGGAACTCCCTTTTGATGGCCTCTTCTGCCATCGGCTCGAGCGAGGCTATAATTGCGCTTTTCCCGAGGACTTTTTTTACTGCGTCGCAGAATGCTTCTTTATTGTCGGTCTCTGCTCCGAATTCGACCAGTATGTGGCCCGACCGCGTTGGTCGTACTACTTTAATGGCTGTGCTGGTGTCTTCGGGCCTTACGTTTCCCCTGATATTCCGCAGCACCTCCGCGTAGCATCGACCATCTTGGGGTTTTACGAGTAGTGCCTGCTGCCGGGGTCTTCGTCTAGGCTTTCTTTCTCTCTTGTTTCGTCTCAAGTCTTTTTTCTTGTTGGGCGTCCGTGCAAACTTTATTTTCTGGCACTTTTTGAAGGAGTTCCTTTTCGGCTTTTTTCGCTCCTTTTGTCAGCACTATCTGGAACCCCTGATCTGGTGTTCCGCGCCCAACGAGTGCTTCTTCCTTCCTTCTTTTATCCCGATCTCCTTCGATTGGGCTAGACCCCATTCTTTTATTGATTTTTGATGGCGGAGCTATCTGCACATAACCTTTAGATTCAGCCCCCCCGCTGTCTTTAGCCTTCTGCTCTTCTTCAGCCTTCTGGTCCTCTAAATATCTCAAATGCCATAAATTTCACACTTGGCGAATATACAAAATAATATACCAGGTTTTACGTAGTATACTAGGTTCATATACCACATGTCTATTTGGCTTATATGAAATATATTTTCACCGAATATCTGTTTCTTCGACCCTGTCTCAATAGCATAGTGTCAGGTGATGGTTGCATAGTATTTACATATTATTTATCTTAACGAACAAATAAAGTAGTCAATAATTTTGTTTATTTGGTATCCGCAGGACAATTCTCTTTTTTTGCTTTAAGAATCGTCGGGCCTTGCTTTGTTGTGTGAGCAAACGAGTTTCGACTACTTCGAGTCATCTTCAGCGTCTAAAGGATGTGTTGGAAGGAATGACTTTATATAGTCGTAGGATGGGTTGAGCGGATGGGTAATTAGGTCAAGTAGTAAATTACTTCAAGTACAAAGTTAGGCTAGGTAGAAGGATATAAGGGGTTTTGTTTTTTTTGCTTGTAGGATGTCCATTTGTTCTGTTTCATCTCGTTGCTTTTTCGTCTAAACGGCACTTCACTTATTAGACGACGGAATTATTAGCCATGCAGAAGTCGCGGGATGATGACAGTTTACTTGTGCATAACGACGACTCTACAACACTACAAACCTTGGCGTTTAAGAAGAAGCATATAATAACTAGATGTAATAAATAACAACTTTTATTGCATATCTTTAAAAGGAATAACAATGTGTAGTTGAATATTTAATGTTGAATTCAATTTTTATGTTGAATTCAATTTTTATGCCGATTATTAAATGTTAATATGTAACTGGTCGCTACAAAGCACGCGATAAAACAATTATGTAACTACTTGATTCGTAGAAGTATGTTCATATGATCCTGATGAGATGCTGGATATTGTTTATGCAAGCATCCTAACAACAAATTTTTTCTAATAAAAATGTACCAGCCAAATATCACATGTCGATTTGGTGGAAACAAAGGCTTACTATTATAAGCTGGCGTTTCGCATAAAGATGCTGAAGGTTTGTGGGCAACAGAGGGTACAGGAAGGAGTGTTTTTAGGGTTACAATGCCACTTAAACAATTTTTGTGCCTTCTGTTAATTTTACGATTTGATGGCATTGAAACAAGAGATGAAAGTAAATGATCAAACTGCAGCGATTTTTGAAGTCTTCAATATATTTATCAAAAATTGCCAGAAATTTTACTCTTGTTCTGAATACCACAAGGTCAATGAGATGCTTTGCTAATTTAGGGAAATAGGTTTGTTCTGGGTTTACATGAAGTGCAAACCTACAAAATACAGCATCAAAATACGTGCCTCTTTGATTGAAAAACACATTATCTCTACAAAACATTTCTATATAGGGACATGTCCGTTTTCAGAGGGAGAAACGATCTTGTTGTCCCGATCCAAACTGTCTTATCACTAGTTAAACCAATATTTAATACCAACAGAAATATTACCGAAGTTTATTGAGATAGTCGAATAACTAAAACAAAATGAATTGACTTGTGTGGGGACTATGCGAAAAAATAAGCGTGTAACACTGTTTCTACCAGATTGAACTCGACCCATAGGCTCTAATCATTTTGGATTCTCGAATGATTAAACATTGTTTTATATACGAGTATGCCAAAAAATAATCAATGCATAGTCATATCATCTCTGAATCATGGGATATCAGTAGACCAGGAAAGTGGCAAGCCTGAATTAACTTTTATTGTGCCACTAAGAGGTCCATTATATTGTATTTTCTGAAAATATGAATATTTCCACAGCTAATGGTTTCGCTTCATGGAAAGCTTTTAATGCAGGAAACCGTTAAAAAGCACTCAATATATCAAGAAAATAAGCATCGATTTGGCGACAACATATGTTCAAAACAGGCAAACAAAAATTGTAATTTTTCTATTGATTTGAAAAAATAAGAATAAGCACATCGAAAATGCTGTAACATCTACAGAAGGCCAACCAAGTGATTATGATTGAAATCAACGTCAGAATATCTTAGCCCAAAAAGGGACAATGCTTCTTCTTCTTCTTCTTCTTAGCACTACAGCCCCTTTGGGCCTTCGCTTCCTGCAAACAGCGCCTCCAACTGTCTCGGTCCGTTGACCGCGTCTTCCAATTCCGAAATCCGAGCAGCGATGAACTGTTTTCGTCGACCGAGTCAGACCAGCGTTTCCTCGGTTTCTCCACTGGCCGCCGGCCTTCAGTTCTCCCAACGAATACCTTCTTGGGTATCCGTTGTTCGTCCATACGATTCATGTGGCCAGCCCATTGCAGCTTCCGCAGTCTTACAATCCTTGAGACCTCCGGTTCGTCAAAAATTTCATACAACTCATGGTTGTATCGAATTCGCCATTGGTCCCCGTCTAGCTTCGCTCCGATTATTCGCCTCAGGACCCGTCGCTCAAAGGCGTTCAATATATTTGCGGATGCTTGGGTTAGGGTCCATGTTTCACACCCATAGCATAACACAGGTCTTATCACCGATTTGTATACTTGGAGCTTTGTTTTCCTGTGTATGCTGATCTTTAAGATTGTCAAAACTCAATAAAATATTTTATTCGCGAGCTGTATTCTTCGGCGTATTTCGTCTCTTTCATTGCCAGTTTTCGTTATTTTGGCGCCTAAATACACAAATTCGCTAACATTCGCGATACTGTATTCGCCAAGTGTGATATTTTGTGTATTTGGGGTATTTTTCCTCGACTGCGTCATGAGCTTTGTTTTATTTTCGTTGATTTGTAGCCCTACTAGTTTTGCTTCGCTGTCGAGTTTCAAGAAGAGTTCTTTTGCAGTTGTTAATGACCGTGACAGAATGTTGATGTCGTCCGCATAGGCCACTACTTGGCTCGACTTGTATAGTAATGTACCTCGCGTTTCTACAGGTAGCTTCTTTATGACGTACTCCAGAGCCAAATTGAATAGCAATGGGGCCAGCGTACACATTTTATAGATCCTTTTTCATCCTTTTTTTCGTTAAGGGACAATGCTTTTTAACGAAAAAAAGGCTGAAAAACGATCTATAAAATGTGTACGATGTAATAACTATACTTGTAGCAAGTCGAAGTAACTGTAGATACTCCAGGCAGAAGGGTTTTGTAAGCCAATTAGGAACTCAAACAACGTCTTCTGAATCTCAAAACTTAATTCATATACAGATTCCATAACTTAAGTTCAAAAAACTAAAACATGGTTCTGTAGCAACAGGCTTTTGCCTAGGGTAGGTTGTGAAAAGTATTGCCTAATGTGGGTTGTGGTAATGACCGCCACCCTTGCAGCTGTCAACTCAAAGGCGAAAGACAGTTGGCAGTTCGACGGCAAATTTTAGCGGAAGGAGCCGAGAATTTTGGCGATGGATCTTTCGATAATTCGAAAATAATTATTTAAATTTTGTTACATTTTTTTTAATTTGTAGGAGACAGAGTTTTAAGGTCATAATGCACAAGATTATCATATTGAACGTGGAATCCTAGCTAATGACTCGCAAATTATATTGAGTTCTATGGATGGTAGTGCAGTTATTTGGGATTTGATTGATGGAAAGTAAATACTCAAATTGGAAGTTGGCAAAACGCTGTTATCACAGTAATTGTCTATTTTAACGATTCACAACGTCAAGCTACCAAGGATGCTGGAACAATTGCTGGGTTAAACGTTTTTCGTATTATTAACGAGCCAACAGCTGCTGCCATTGCCTATGACTTGGACAAGATGGCCGCTGGTGAACGTAATGTATTGAATTTCGATTTGGGCGACGGCACTTTTGATCTTTCAATTCTCTCCATTGATGACGGTATTTTCGAGTTTAAATCGATAGAAAAGGTCATGAAAATTCAATGACGGTAGAACCTCGGCAGCGCCACAATATCGAGGATCATCTAGCGCATTCGTAACAATATTTCGATAAGAAGGCTTCCGCGGACAAGATAAAGGTTTCACTCCTACTGTGTGGGGGTTTTGGAAGTGCATGGGGTTTTTACTTTATGTTTTATAATTCGATCAAGACATGGATACAAGATGAAAATATGGAGACTCTTCTGGGTCCAATTTTACACATGATTGCGACTTTGTCTTCAATATGAACAAGAAACATCGCCAACAAACATATATCATGGGCCTCATTCCTGAAATTTCTGAAGTATCGCATGGAGCCTTACAATTTATAACGGATGAAGAAATGAAAAATTCATACAATCAGTATCGAAAGTTACCAATTGACACAAAACTTCATCGAAATACCTGGTGTTTGCAGCAATATCAAAATTAATTGCAGCTGCTGCAACATACTGTAATATATCCATACAAGCAAGTCCGTGCGAGCAGGGTAAGTAAGTGTTGGATATTATTGCCTGATGTAATGTAAAAATGATATTTGGAATCATTCACAATAAGCATTGTAATTGTTAATTAAGATGACATTTGTTTCGAATAAAAGAATGTGTCGGTCTCTTCCGCCACCGACAGTCAAGCGGGCAAGACGTGTTTCAATATAATTCCCGATACATCACAAAATGGCGACGACGAGGTTATCTTCATTTTTCATCATTTTGAAAAATCGGTAATATCGATAAGAGTTAAAAATGCCAGAAAACGCATTTAACGTAAGTCAAGTGATTAATCCGGTGGTGCAGGCATCAAATATGCCAGAATTTTCGGTGCATGAAAACTTCGAGCTTTGGAACAAGCGATTGAAAATGCATTTCGTTGAAGTCGGATGCAGTACACCAGAGGGAAAGGTTTCCACATTATTGAAAATGATTGTTTCCGAGGCATACGGAATCATTCATAGCCTATGCAGCCCACAAATACCAAGTTCTAAAATTTATGAAGAGCTTGTGGAACTAATTTTTTTTCGCGAAAGTAAAAATTTCTATCACGCAAAAAAAATTGGAGGGCGAGAGGGTGGCCGCGTGATTTGCCAGAGTGAAAAAGTTGCCCATGAATTGTAAATTCGGCAGTAATATGGAACAAAAAGTGCTCGAGAAATTTGTAACGAAATTTTGTGAATTTTTTGAATTCTGTTTTCAAAAAAGCCCTAATTTTAGTAACAAAGTATGCTGGCCAAACGGTCGAGCAGTTACATTTTATTAAATCGAAAGCAAAGCCCAAAAACAAAATTTTCAAGGAGGGAAACAGCAACAACAATGCAAACAATGAAGCCAAATCGAAGAAACCGTGTCGGTACTGTGGCTGGTAAAATCACTCGTCAGAGAAGTGAAAATTCATTTGTGTGGAAAGGTCGGACATTTAGCCAACATTTGCCGCAACAAAGCGAATCAGAGGGACGATCAGGAAATAAAATATATACATAGTAATGATTTTTCTAATAATTTTTCAATTTACAGTGTTGTTGAAAAATCGGATTTCGGATTTGTTTTTGCCATCGATAATCAGAGCAGGCTGTCTAATTGCTATGAACTTCCAGTGGAAATCCAAGCTAAGTCATTTTTAGCCATGTGCGATACGGGAGCATCCCGTTCTTTAATGTCAATCGATGTTTTTAATCGAAATTTCGATAGAAGTATTCTTCGGTCATGCACAGCAACATTTACCGGTTATGGTGGTGAAAACTTAAAATTGGTAGGCGAATTTGAAGCAAATGTAAAATTCAACGGCAACATAGTCAAAGGTAAAATAATAGTGACTGATTCTGATAGATCAACGTTGTTCGGCAGGGATTTTCTCCACGGGATTGGCTTTGAATTAGTTCAGAAAATGTCTAAAGATATAAATTTAATTAAAGAGGAAATTTTCTATAGCTCTAACGAATACAATGAAATCATTGAGTCAATTAAGAGTGAGTTTTCTGATGTTTTTAAGAGTGATTTAGGTCGATATAAATTAGAAGAGATTAATCTACCAATTTTATCTCTTGCATGGAAAAAAGGAAGCGAAAATCAATTAGATCAATTGGTCGGTTCTGGAATGCTTGTCCCAACTGACAATTCGGAATGTTGCACTCCTCTGGTTCCGATTTTGAAGCCGAACGGCAAGCTCCGCCGTATTTGCGGCCGTTATAAAACTACCAATAGATTTCTTAAAGATTTTAAGTATCCTTTGCCATGAATTGACCAAATATTTGCCTCAATGCAAGAAGGAAAACTTTTCACAAAGTTAGTTATGTCAAACGCGTACAATCAACTCGTTTTAAATAACGAATCTCAGAAACTCTTTACTTGGAGCATGCATAAAGGCATATTTTCTATGACAAGACTGCCGTTTGGAGTGAAAACAGCGGCAGCTATTTTTCGAAAAACAATGGGGGATGAATTGTCATTACGAGCCGTTTTAGACCGTCTTAGAACTCCAGATAAATGTGAATTTTTTAAGTTAAAAATTTCATATTTGGGATTCGATATTGATTCAACAGGACTGTTAAACAATAAAGAACGTATTAAAGTTGTGCTAAATGCGCCAAAACCTTCAAATGTGTCTGAACTAAGAGTGTTTATTATCCTGGTAAACCATCATTCAAATTTCATTGAAAATTTTGCGAATAAAATGACCCCTTTATATGAGTTATTAAAAAAAAGTTTTGAATTTAATTGGAAAAACCAATGCCAGCAAGCATATGAGTTGATCAAGAAAGAGATTTGTTCAAATAAAACTTTAGTTCATTTTGATCCAAAACTGCCATTAATTTTGTCAACTGAAGCTTCTAATTTGGCTTTTGCTGGAGTTTAATCACATGTCTTCGATGACGGAAGAGAAGAACCCATCGCTTTTGTTTCGAGAGCATTGAACAGCGCTGAGAGAAATTATAGTATCATTGAAAAAGACGCCCTCGCAATAATTTTTAGCGTAACTAAATTAAAGCAATATTGATTGGGTATTCATATTCTCTTGCAAACAGATTACAAACACCTTTTGGCTATTTTTGGTCAACACAAAGGCATTCCAGTAATGGCTGCATCACGAATGCAATGATGGGCCTTTACACTTTCCGGATTCGATTATGAGATCAAATATGTAAGAGGTACTTCCAATCGGGCAGACAGTTTGTCTAGGATGGCTCAGTCAGAAATTACTGAGGTGAAGCCAGAACCGAATTATATAGATTATGTTGGATTTATTAATCCTTTGATTTAAATTACAAAACTATTGGAATTGAAACGAAGACAGATCGAATTCTATCAAAAGTTTTGAGTAGCATTCAAGACGAAACCTTAGAAAAGCTAGACGGAAAAGATTACGAACAATTCAGAGCAAAGCAATCAGAGCTCAGCGTTGAGATTGTATCTTGTGGGGGTATCGAATAGTGATACCAAGCAAATTGAGGAAAGGTGTTTTGGATTTATTACACCAATCGCATTTGGTTAAAGTAAAGACCAAGTCACTGGCCCGTTCTTATGTTTGGTGGCCAAGAATGGACCATGAAATTGAAAATTTAATCAAGAATTGCGATCCGTGTCAGAAGGCACAACCTAGCCCGGAAAAGGCTTCCTTAATACCTTGGGCACCTACGGATTCAGCATGGCAAAGAATTCATATTTATTATGCCGGCCCAATCAGAGAATATTATCTTTTGTTGATCGTGGACTCGTTTTCCAAAAGAGTTGAGGTATTCAAAACCAAAGATATTACGTCTTCTTTCACAATTGATAAGCTTCGTGAAGTATTTTGTAGATTTGGTTTGGTCGTAACATTTGTTAGCGACAATGGCAGGCAGTTCACTTCACAAGAGTTTAAAAAATTTATTGATATGAATGGAATAAGACTTGTTTTCACTGCTCCTGGCCATCCGGCCGAGAATTTCGTAAAAATTCTAAAAAAAATCTTTACAAGCAACATTGCAGAAGGATCACTCTGATTTTCAAGTGATTTTAAACACATTTCTTTTTGACTATCGTGCAATGAAGCATTGCACAACTGGGGAATCGCCACCCAAGTTACTATTTAATAGAGAGCTCAAATCTCGCTTCAGTTTATTAAAACCGCCACTCAAGAAATTGCCATTAAAAATGTTCGCGGTAATCGAGATTCAGACTTCGCTGTTGGTCAGAAGGTTTACGTTAGAAGTTATAGCGATCCTAATAAGCCGAGTTGGTCGCCAGCTGTTATAAAAAATAAAACTGACCCGAGAAATTACACCTGCTTATTAAGTCATAATAATCGGAACATAAAAAGACATCTATATCAGATCCGCCTCGCTAGTCAAAATGATATGCCGATCGATGTATCCAATGATGCTTGGCAACCCACTTTACCCATCCATCCTGAGGTTGCCACTGATCAGGCATCAATTAAAGCAGGCATCAATTAAAGCAAAAAAAATCAAAACGCAAAAATAAACTTAGTGTTAATTTATTTTGAGTTTACTTAAATGTAATAATTGAATTAAATTGAAGATTAAGATCGTATTAGAACGAATAAATTTTTTAAGATCATTAATTGCATCAATACTTATATTTTGAATTATGATTTTCATTCCCAAAATGATTAGATCATCACTATGCGGATTATGTAGGACAATTGTAAACAATTTAAGGAAGAGGTTGTTGAATATTATTGCCTAATGAATTGTAATGACATTTGCAATCATTCACAATAAGCATTGTAATTGTTAATTAAGATGACATTGGTTTCGAATAAAAGAATGTGTCGACCTCTTCCGCCACCGACAGTCAATTAGACAAGATGTGTTTCAATATAATTCCCGATAAATCACAGTAAGTATTAGTAAACGCTAATAAAGGCATATGTATGAGTGATCAGCACGATGCGCAGCAGTAGCTAGCTGACAGCGGAGCCATACACCACGCTCCACAGATTTATATTCATTATTTGTTGTTCAAATATATTTTATTGGTTTAAAAGTATAAACGACTACATTCATTGCATTAACCGGATTTTCCCTACTCCAACTACGGCTACTTTACATCTGGCGACGAGGATACAGCGAAAAAAGGTTCAGTTCAACTGCCGATGGGGTAGAAGAAAAATTTTCAACGCCATATTACATTGGCGACAAGAACAAAGGAAGAACACGCTATATAGTTATACGGTATACAACGCCAGTTTCGATACAGCTTCGCAGTTACATAAAAAACAAAGGCAGTATTTTTCGTCGACAAGACAATAAAGTGCAAAAGTATCCGCAATCAACAAATTGTGCAATGTTTTCAACATTTAATCAATTACGTGCACAGAAGTGAGAAAGAACATAAATTAAGTGTGCAGCATATCATATACAGTATACACACTGTTACATACGATATCATAATCATCTCTGTCTAGCATATAAAGAGTCGCTCGACAATATTACATCGACAGTTCTACATATCAACAATCGAACTGACGACGACTCAGATTCATCCGTTGAACAAAGAGGAGTTACAGCATTTATTAAGCCAATTTTCCATCGACGACATCATCAATACATTATCCGTAGAGGATTTAAGGATAATTCTACGCAAATTAAGGGAAACTCAAATTACAGCGAAAGCAGAATCAGCAGCAAGGGAGAAGCAAGGCCCTGAAGGCAAGGCGCAACATCATCGAGTACTTCCGCAGGAGTAGACAAACAGAAGGACAAAACTACATCTACACACACAGATTCAGAAGACAATAACACACCGAGTGACGAGCTCATAGTCGACATGGAAGACGTAAACATGGATTACAAGGTAGATATGGAATGTAATAAAAACTTCTACACTTGGGAAGAATTTGTTATGAAATGGGAATTATATTTCGTTGGTCACGCCATTCCCGCTGAACGTCAAACAGCATTATTTCCAACAAAATCCGGAGCACAAATTTTCAGATTTGCAATCGATCTATGTGCACCCGGCAAGCCAGCTGAAAAAAGTTTTGCAGAGCTGACGAAGCTCATTCAAGAACATCTTAGCCCGAAAAAATAAAAAAGTGGAACGATACAATTTACGTAAAGCCGAGCAGAAATGAAATGAATCGTTCAGTAATTTTGTGGCTAGATTGAAAGACTTATCGCTAAACATCAACTACGATAAGTTAGATGATGCACTGTGCGACAGATTCGTTGCTCGTGTGGCTCTTTTTACAGAGATAGAGTTAACTTTCGCAAAAGCAGTTGACATCGCCATAACACGTGAAATAGCAGTCAAAAACGCGCTCAAAAGACAGAAGCAGCCCAACACACACATACAAGACATGGGCATGTGGCAACAACAGCAGCATCAGCAGCAGCGAGGTTTCAGAAGGCCGACACCGAGCAACGCAACGCAGCAGTCTTTAAGCAACAACACTATAGAAAATTCAATTAATTACGATTATTACATATTTTTAAAATTTAATTGGAAAAAGGAGAAAAAACCAACCAACACTATCCTAAAATTATTTATAATTAAAACACAACAGTGAAACTTTGATCCTACACCTAATATGTTGTAACTTATTTCTAATAAAATACAATCAAAAACTTTATCTTATACTAAAAAAATCTATAACAATGTTCCTAACCTAAGCGTTTTATCTTATCTCTAACTTATATAATAAACATAATATAAACCTAACCTATACCTAATTTTTAACAAAAATAAACAATAACACTAAATGTAGCAATAATGAGCTGAAACTCAAAAACTAAATAACGAAAAACACCAAAACTGAAAATAAACACCAATAATTTAGACATTGTCATTCAGCCACCAATACCTAGATTGCGCCGTCTCAACTCGATCAGCTTCAACGAATCTAGCAAATGAGTATCTCCATTGGAACCGTTGGTCTCGTGAACTCAAATTAGGAGGATATTTTATCTTCTTATCGGTGGCCCGTCGTAATATGTGATATATGACTGGACGCCGTCAGAATCAAAAACATATCGATTCATGTCCAAATACACGAATGCTTCTGGAGGAATGAAGCCAGTAGCGAGGCAAGTCGCTATATACCCGTCTGTAGGGTGGAACGGCTGTGAAATCCAAGGGTTTTGCACTCTCAGTCACAGATCTAGCGATATGATTCCGAAGAAGTTTCAATATGAAGATATCGACCCTCTTCACTTCAGCGGTTTGATAAATTCTTCTATTCGATATATAATGTTTCCAATCCGTCTCAGGCTTCCTGTACAAACCAGTACATGCACGAAGACATTTCCTTTCGAAAACTCTTAATTTTTCCATAGTACTAGCGCTCTGGTTGTACTAGATCTGACATCCATATGTCAAAACTGGTCTAACCAGTGTCTTGTAACAGATAACTTTGACCTTTTGATCAGGCTACACAGGAAGAACTTAAAGACAATTAAAAACCAAAACAATTGAAACCGCATCATCCGCCTTTTGCTTTATATCCAAAAATCTCTGAAGAAATAGAACGATTAGTAAAATTAGGTAACAGAAAAAGTTTCTTGCAGTAAATAGGCAACAACCATAATTCCAATACTCAAAAACAACGGCCAGGTTAGAATTTGTGGTAATTTCAAACTTACAGTCAACCGACAATTAATTATTAAGAGACACCCAATACTTTGAGAATATGTAAAAAATGGTCACAAATTGATTTAAAACATGCTTTTATGCAATTTAGTTTGGACGAGGAATCCAAAGATGCATTAACAATTATTACACATCAAGGCTTATACAGGTATACAAAACTAGGAGGAGTAGCTTCTAGCTGAATGTCAAGACATTATTGAAGATATTCTCAAATGTATACAAAATTCAGAAGTATACATTGATAATATTTATTGCACAGATGCTACTGACAAAGAGCATATTGAAATATTAACAGAAATTTTTGACAAATTGCAAAAAGTAGGTCTAAGAGTAAATTTAGAAAAATGCGATTTTTTCAAGGACGAAATAGATGTCTTAGTTTTGTTATTAATATCAAAGGTTTGAATCAAAAACATGAGCAATAAAGGAAGCTCCCATTCCACAAAATATAAAAGAATTAGAAGCATTTTTAGGTTTAGTGAATTTTTATGAAAGATTTTTTAAAAACAGGGCAGAATATGTCAAATCACTATATGACTTACGCAAAAGTAAAAATTATCATCGGAATGAAAATTGTCAATGAGATTTTGATTGGATTAAAACTCAAAGTACTTCTGCCAATATACTTACACTTTTCGATCCAAAAGAACAATTCAGCGATTCTATCACACCGATACGCAAACGGTGAAGAGCGACCGATAGCATTTGCCACATAAATAATTCCACTTACAGAAAGGCACAGATCCATTATAGATAAAGAAACAGCAGCTATTATAATTGGCTTCAAAAAATGTTACTTCCGTTTTGCAATTCCGCGGCACAACCAGCATCAATATTGTTTGTTCGTGGTGACTTCTATCATCTAGAATGCTTGTGGTATCTTACAGTGGTGAATTTTACATATAGAATCGAAAAGGAATTTGCCAACCATTGTAAATTTCTTTGGGTCCTCAATAAACACCGGCTAATTTTTTTTAGCATTGAAAGGATCAACGCTGAGATTTTTGGAGAAGTCAAAAATCAAGTCGATGCTCATTCGTTTTTACGATTCGAAGGAGTTCGTGCCAACGGGCCAAACCGTCAATGTAGTTTTCTATCTTGGCGTTTTGAAGCGTTTGTTACATCGCATTCGTCGAATTCGGCCTAAATAACGCGAAGGAGGAAGCTGGCGCTTTTTGCATGATAATGCACCATCTCTTCAATCCACTCTTGTGACAGATTTTTAGACTAGAAATCGCATTTTAACCATCAATCATTCACCGTATTCCCCTGAATTAGCTCCTGGTGGCTTCTACCTATTCATTTGGCCATGAAAGGAAAACGCTTTGCGTCCGCAGAGGGCATCCAAAAGGCTTGTACCGACCTCCTGAAGAACATTCGGGTCAATGATCTGAAACACTCTTTCGAAAAGCTTTTGGAATACCGGCAAAACAGTGTATCGAGGCCGGAGGAAACTATTTTGAATAAACTCGAATTTATCAGAACAAACCTCCTGTCGTTTCTATTCTTAACTGAAATTCCAATGAACAGCTGCTAAAATGCCAACAGCACGCCACATCATGAAATGCTTCAACTCTCTCGATGCATTTCGCGTCCATTCTCTCTAACATCTATGGATGTTTTCGAAGTTGATCGAGCTACGACCAAAGCCTTTTTTGTGGCAGCGAGGTGCAAGCCCATTTCCGCAAAGAGTCCAAAGTCTTACTTTAGCTTAATAAACCATGTACCAGAAAGCCCTACGAACAAAGCCTTACTCCAGCTTAACAAGCCATGTACATAAAAGCCCCACTACCACATACATGACCGCCCACATGTAGGCTGACTTTGCTTTTTAGTTTATATGGCGGTATATGGAGGAATGTGAAAGTGTCGACGAAAATTCGAGGTTTCGTACGGTTTCGAGACGGATTTCAATTGTGAAATCCAGATGGACTTCGGAGAACATCGTAGGACTGCTTCTGAAGTGAATTTCATTTCAGTTCATATATCCGTTTATGTTTGATTGATATTCAAACTTAAAGAATAGGAATTTGTTTAATTCCTCAAGCTAGCTGTCAAGCTGAACGTGTGTTTCATTTGGTTGTTCCAAATGGTGTAGGTGTACCGTGGACATTGCAAGGTGAATTTTTAGCATGCAAGGAATGTGATTTGTATCTATTTCAAGTAAACATCGAATATATTATTCCATACAAACATTTGCATTCTGGCGAAGTTGGCTAACATCTCACGCCAGCTGGCTATATATAGGCTGACTACTACAAATGCAAATTCCTACTGGAAGGCTTATTACACTTTGTTACACCCAAAAGGAATAGGGTGCTCCGGCGGGGATTACGGACCCGGTTAAGCTCGTTCAGAGACGGGCGTGGGGCGCCACTCGCTTGTCCACCAAGGCCCCAATAAGCCACCAAGCGAGAATACGGCTTGCCGGTTTCACTTTCTGCCAGCACGAAAGAGCACACTTAGACCACTTCCCACGACGCGAAATAACGGATTCTACCTACAACACGAAAATTATATGACCCTCTTAATTAAGACCGCGAGAATTTGTTACACTCTACATACCTCCCCCAAACACTAACACTCTACTTTAAATTTTAACCGCGAACTCACTTCCAAGCCGCACCCGTTAAAACCTGAAACTTATTTAGGTCAAATTCAAATGTAATACAGAAAGAGAATTTAATCTTTACTTAATTTTTACTTTTAAATAATTTTTGAAAAACTACAGTATTACAATCTTATTTTTCTCCTTAAATTCCTTTATGAGAATGATATACTAAATTAACGATTGCAATCGAGCAAAAAGAAATAGAAATAATCTTTCGAAAAAACTTACTACTCTACGAAAAATAAAGGGGCCCCTTCTTCACCTGTACCGTCGACGATTCTGATATTGATTTGCCACTTTCCCTCTGAATTTCGTTTTGTTGTTTTCTACTTTCTACTCTCGACAACCGCCTTCTGTCTAGTTCGCACTTGCCACACTTAACTCCACCAAGTCCAAATAATCCAAACAGAGCTCGTCATCCGTTTTATCCGCAGTCGCTACACGTTCGTCCAAATCCAAAAAAGATGAGGCGCGTCATTCGTCGCGCTCTTCAAGAATATTGCCTCTAACGGCCACTTTACCGCTCTCCGAGCGAGATCTTTGTCTCAAGTTCACCCACCTCTTCGGAGTGGTTCTTCCTGTTCCAGCGGAGTGGTTCCACTCAAACTCGGCGTGATTAGCACTCCACCTTCAACCACTCTGATGGCGATCACCACAACCACGGCTGAATTGGCTGAATGTCGTCTGTGACAGTTTGCAATATCAGATTAAGTTGTTTATTAGTAAATAGTTAATTTGCGACGTAAAATTTTGCGGAGTAGTGATTTTCCGGTTTGTGACATGATTTGGTTAGTAATATTTGCCATACGACGCCCCGTCAAGTACGCTTGGAGGCGAATATCTGGTAACATTAATATTTTGTATTAATCGAGCAGTTTCACAAGAAAATTGCTCGAAAACCTTCCTATCCTCTACTTGTGATATTATGTGGCAGATTTAGAAAAGTAGTTAATTATTTCCGTTCATAATCGTCATTTGTAAAATAGTTTTCTTTCTCATTATTATTGCTAAATGTAATTTTTTTTATCGATTTCCCTTTATATTAAACGTAATTCTATATCGATTTTCCTTTATATTAAATTTAAATGTTTCCCTTTAATTATATTTCTCCTGAGATTTAACTTTTATTACTACTTAAAATTTTCTTCGTTTTCTTTACTTCAGTTAAATTTTGTTTTCTAAAATTCAAATAAAATTTACAGTGTACCTTACCGGTGTACTAAAATTGGGGATGAAATGGAATTGGAACGGAGGAGTGATTGTCAAATAATTTTTGTGGTTAGGAAAAGTGAAGTTTTGCCGGCCGCGAGTGCAGAAAGTTAGCTTTCGCTCCGACTGAATACTTTTGCCTGAAGCCCCGCTACGCCACCGTATTTATTGTCAACACTATTGATCGGCCAGTGAATAATCCTGGTTTATTATTGTATGGAATTTTTGTTGCTAATGGGAGCTAAACAAAATTCCAGCATTGCAAGATATTATCTGCGCTTCATTTCCAACGTCTGTGGCTGCAAAACCTGCGCACTGTTCAACGTGAACGCTGTGAATGGATACGTGAGGGAGGTTATGGTGCATTGGCATCGGAGGCGCCTCGAAAAGTCAACGTGGTTTACGTGCGATGTTGACCACTAATTAAGGCACTTCTTGTTTGCGCGATCTCCACATATTATCAGGCTAAGCTAGTTTTAAAGGATTCGAGTCCAATGTTCTCTCGACATTTGAGCTGTCAGTGTTCAAGGTCAGGAAGGATAAAGTACAAAGATATTTCCATTTTTCGTCACTCTTCACGCTCTTCCTTCATCGGAAAACGCCAGGCGAGAAGTGTAAGGTTCAGTTCACTGGCTTCAAGTGTAAACGCTTTTGTGCAGCGAGGGCAGGTATTTTGTTATCTGCTTTTTCTTTATCAAAGCTTCTTCATTAATCCCATGATAAGAAGCAATCAGCTTAACTAAATTGACTTCGAAATAAATAATTTCCTAGACAAGTTTGCGAACTTTCGCAAAACAAATGTAGGGGATAGTGTCCTGTGACAAAATTTATGCAGAGGAAATTGAGACCTATATGGACAGTGAGCCTAAACAAATTCCCTCTTCCGAATTAAGTAGTTTCGATTCTAATTTAGAGGAAAAAGATTTAGAGCGAAGCATTTGCTGTAGATCTTCATTATAACTAGCCTTCCATTTTATGATAAAACCATTGTGATTTTGGTAATGCGTGATGGCTCGGTCGTCAGATGCCGGAAGCGTGTATCGGCGTTTAGGTGACGTTGCCCGAATAGACTTGTTTTCCAATGAAACTTAGTGGCGTTAGACCACAAATTGCGGACATTTATATTTCAAATTGGTAAAAGTTAGCTCTCAGGCAGTGAATCGCTAATTATACATTCGAATTGTGCTTGTGTCTTCTTTTGTCTATCACGGCATGAGAGGATTGAAGAAGATAAACGCTCACTTATATAGGAATCAAAACAAAACCCGCAAGTCATTACTAAAAATCACCTTGCGCCGTGTGGGAATTCTTGCTCAAGCTTCCATAGGGACTTAAGTTCCTACTCTTCATATGAAAATCATCCTTGCTCGAACCTGCGCTACGATCACTTTTGCCAACGACATTCCATTTGGCAGAATTAAAAACGAAGACGTTGGAGGTTACACTGCAGCGAATTCGAGAACAAACACAATTAACTCTTTTGAAACATGCAATTTACTGCTAGTAGATGGTTATCCTTTTTTCACCGAGCAGAAATTTAATTGATGAACGATCAAAAACCGTAAAAAAAATCATATGACAGACTAAGAAAAATCTATAAAACACTATTTTAATTGCCATGCTTATATTACATGGAATGAGAAAAGCAATTTTCTATATTAATAATTGTAACGATACCAACATAGGGTTACAGACGAATCAAAATTTAGCCTTTGGTGCATTTTGCATAGAAACCATGCGTAGAGAATATAGATTATCAAAAATGAAAAGATCTCATTTTTAAAAATGATTGGTTAGAAAGTTGAGTTATCTTAATTATTAACTCGGCATGATTTGAGGCAACCATTTTTGAATAAAAACTCGAAAGATTTAGTTCTTATCATTCATACTGCAAACACTTCATTTTTATTGTAGCTAACATACAATAATCCGAATAATTTCATATTTATGGTTAACTTCATTTTTGATGATCACTTACAAATTTCTGCAGGTTTAAAGTACTATTATCAATAATAAACCATAATATAACGTAATGAATAATTGCGGTAAAGTAACGCCAACCTATATCTTCTAAGAGAAAGCTTTGTAATACTAAAATATATCCGCACCAATTTGAAGGATTATAAGAATATAACATGGATTGTTAAACACTATATCTTTCGGTCTTTCCTTTTCTCTCTACCCGCATCGGTTCCAGGCTTCTCCGCTCATATGGGCTAGCCATCGGGCACGCTCCACCGTTTTTTGTCGCTTAACAGGGGCTCTTGCCGGGTAGAGTGGCCTTCCGCTCGCGTGCCTTTTTATGGTATAGGGTTATGTGATTCGATCACATAATTCTATAACATAAATTGGTCACGTCCATATTTCTCTTTTGATGGGAAAATTCATGCAAACTATGTTTGTATGGGTTTTCCACTCAAATGGGAAATATAGGACCACGTCTACGTATGGATCTTGATCCGGTTGGGAGGGTGCGAGGGGACACCACCTCCATCTGGGTGCCCCACTCATAGCCCATTTGTGGGCTATAAAAATCGTCGGGTAACGACGAAGTCCGATTAAGTCCGTCTGTCTTTCCCAAGTCCAGTTTGTCCTTTTTCGTCTGCAATCTCCAAGCCTTAGTTGGTTACCTTCTTTTTTCGACTTCGGTCGACTCTTTTGTAACCCAGGAATTCGTGAATGCGAAATTCTTTTTGTAGTGGGTTCTTGTGCTGGGGGAAAGAACCCGCCCCACGACACCGCAACGCTAGCCTGCCAGCGCATTCACGCGTCCCAATACAAGGCCAATCTCGGCGGATCTCAACATCCTCTTCCGCCGCCGGATGTTCACTCGTCTTCTTAATCCTTAGCTGCATGCAATCCTTGTATCAGTCATGATGCACAATATCGTAGTCGATCGGTACATCCTCGCAACTCGTCTCGTTAGTGCGCTTTCTGTCTCTAAACGATGTTCAACCCTGGTGTACGTTTGTTGGACAAAATCTCAGTAGTATTTACTTATGTGGCGACATACTCCTCGTTCAGGATATGAATATTGCTGGCCAGTGGTTCAAGACATTCCATCCGAATTAAGTTGTTGATCGGTTACTGCTGGACCTGATGTGGCATATACTTTCACGGCAGCATAACTATCTGCGAGTATGGGTTATTTTGTTTAAATCATGACTACAAGTACTTAAATTATCACTACAAGTACTTTTGAAAATTATTAAACAAAACCCTAATCGAGCGCGGCGCATAACGCGACCGATATGGTAGTGTTCGGGGTGAGCTAGTATTGATACCTCTATACTCCACCCGTAAGGCTAGTGTTGCGTGGATGATTTGTTACCAAAGCTCACGTAAGTTAGGAAGTCATATGGCAGCTACTATCACACACATGACCACTAGTAGGCGGACTTTGCTCGCTAGCTTACATGGCGGTATATGAAAAAATTGTGGAGGTACCAAAGAAAATTAGAGTTTTTTACGGTTTCGAGATGCATTTCTACAGTGAAATCCAGATGGTCCGCGGAGAACACAATAGCGCTCCTAGTGTAGTGAAAATCATTTCGGTTCTTATACTCGTTTAATTTTTATCGGCTTCCAAAGTGAATGAATAGGAGTTTGTTTACTTCTCAAAGCTTAGCTATCAGTGGAAGGTGCAAAACATGTGCTTCATTAGCTCGTCTTGAAAAGTATAGGAGTACAGTGGACAGTGCAATTTGAATTTTAAGCATGCACGGCAAAATAGTATATATTACGCGATATAAGCATTTGCTTATGTTGCAGTTGACTAACAGTTCACGGAAGCTTGTCCAATAGTAGGCCGACTAATAAATATGCAAATTGCTACCATATGGCTTCCTATCTTACGTGAGCTTTGCTTGCTAGTCTTTGTTGGCTGAGACGGATCGATTTAGGTAGTGGTGGTTTAATGGCAATAGCTAAATTATTTGTGGTAATTTTTAGTTCTTATTTTTTTGATTTTCAGCTATTATTGCAACATTTAGTTTTATTTAACAGTTTTTTTTTCCAAAATTTAGATATAAGTTTTGACATGTAGGTTAGGAATATTGTGATGTTAATATATTAAGATAAGACCAAGTTTTTGATCAGAATTTATTAGAATGAAGTTAGATCAAATTAGATATAAGCTCAAAGTTCCAATTTGTTGTGTTCTTATAATTATATGTATTTTTTTTTATTTGGTTGTTTTTTTCCTTTTCCCCATTAATTAAATAATATACAGAAATTCACATTTGATGAAAGAATCATAGTTTTTTTTTCGACTATTTTTTAAATGTGATATTGTCCAAATTTGGAGTGCCAAGTGGGCCATCAAATTTTTTGATTACTTTAATTTTTTTTTGAAACTTGCTTTATATATTTATGAAATTTACAAATTTGAAGCGCATTTGAATTTGAGTACGATTTAGCATTAAAAAGTATTCGTTTTATATTTTTTATTTGTCTAGGTATTTTAAGTACAGACTAAAAATAGTTAAGCAAACATAAGTGATAAACGTTGTAAAATTAATTATGTGCTAATTTAAGTTGATTTTTAAATTCGAAAAGAAGTATTATATTGAAACATCAAGTTCTTTCCTTCCGTCATTCATAAATATTATTTTATATTTTTCGATTCCGGTTCGTTTAGACTGTCCATACCAAAAATCTAAATTTAATAAGTTGAGTAAGAAGGAAATTGCTCCTACCAGAAGTACACCTAAATTTTGATACAATTTACCTCCCCAAGGAAAAATTTTGGTACATTTCGCCTACCTGATGCACAAAATAACTTTTTAAATTCAGATTCTAAAATTTCTCATCAAGACCTTTCATTTGATACCCTACTCGACTACTTTTAATTTAAAAAAAAGTTAAGGGCCATTGTTATAACGAGGTTCCCCCTTAAAAAATTTTGAAAAGTTTGGTAAGACCCTAACTTTTGAGAGACCACCACTTCTGACCTTTTCATAAAGTTTGAGCTTTCTAGCATCTATAGTTTTTGAGGAAGTTTGCTGTGACGCACAGACAGAGGGACAGACGGTCAGACTGACATACGGACGGACAGACAGGACGCGAACCTAATATGTGTTTGTAGAAAAAAATTAAAAAAAACACCTAATTAGCTATACCAGTTAAGGGTTGACAAGATACTGTAATTTTACAAAACCGCTAAGAAGTGACTTAGTAAGAACCCACGAAACAACTGGAGGACAAAAAGATTAAAAGCTGTTGAATTCTCTGTTCTGGGGGGAATCTTTCCCGGGCTGAAATAGTCGTATACTAAAAAATCGCTTTCCAGACCCGCGACTTTAATTTTCTGATTCCTAGTTCAAGCCCAAGCTAATGAGATCACCAAATGCTAAACTATAATCTGTGAAATTTCAGCTTTAACTAGCCTCCAAATCAAAAAAACCAAGTTTATGGAAAACTTAATTCTAGCCAAAAATTAGAGTTCTTTAAAAAAATGATTCCATATATTGTCTTGCGACAACCTTTAAGCATCTAGAAATCAAGCTGCTAAATATTGTAGTAAACCCCGAAGTAAGGAGAGTAAATTCTTTTTCTTATTTCGACCGTTACCCACTAGAAGTAAACTTAAAAAACATACGAACATCATTTTACTACTTGCATCATTTTCAATATTTTCTGTCTTCGCCAGAAGACACGGAGTTCAAAAACAAGTGCTATTACTTACAGCGAGCATTATATAACTGTAAGGCTGTAATTGTATCTCTCTTAAAATTGTAAAAGTTAAACTCAATCTGTTTTAATGTTTTCATGCATCATACAAGTACAAGGTCAGCGATCCCAATGAATTTATCGTATTCCTTAGATCACATAAAATCACTATGCATACCTTCTTTGTCGGGTTCCCTTGAGCATGATTATCTTCAGCGACGTCAGCCAGTCCATCGCTGTCCTGTAAAACAAGCAATCGTCCTCACTTATGTTTATTGCGCTCGATTTCAAATACTGACCGTAATGACAATAAACTCCTCAGCGCTCTGGGAACTGCCTTCGCAACGTCCTTTCAGAAATTTCAAAAGATCGTAGCACCATAAATCTGGCTTGCGTTCCTTACCGCGTTCCTGGGCTTCTTGCACCAATTTCATTTCTTGATTGAATTGTCGCCGGAGCGATTTCATCTTTGTTTTAATTTGATTTACTGTTACGGCAGGCATCACGGCCCGCAATTTTTCGCAGATTTCCTCATACAACCTTTGTCGCTCTTCAAACGTGAAATACACGGCAAAGTACGTGTCGTAGAGGCAGGGATGGGGCGCGAGCAGATTCAAGAGTGTCTTGACTTGAATCTCGCTCCAAGATGAATCCATTTCCCTTTTCCCGAGGACGGTTGATTAGAAGCGATGACCCAACTGAATTCAACTGAAACAAATATGAATCCCCCACATTTATTAAGTTTGACGTCTTTAAAAATGTACAGTTAGAAACGGAAAATTGAAGTGGGTTGACACTGGGTAATTTGCTCCAATTCCCAAAAGGAAGTCAATTCACATTTTTGTAAATATGAATGTGATAATAAATTGCTTTTCAGCTTTAAATGAGATGAACATGAACGTTTTTCGTGCCTTCGGAAAGCAATTGATTAAATAGCTGGTAACGATTTTGTATTGTTTGTGGTGACAAGGATGGCGTTTATATTTTTGCAAAGATTAATGGAATTCGGGGTGGATATTTTATTCATATGGAAATTTCTTTTGAATGGAGTTAGACTCAATTTAGTGAAATTTTACCTATCCATTTTTGTCTGAAAGCGATCGAAACTAAATAAGTAGATATATTTATTTGTTTAAATGTTTTATTATCGACCTGCTGGATCATAAGCAAGTTTCATCAAGCTGTGACGTTGGTAATATTGCTGAAGGTAAGAACATTTTTTGGGAGTTCTAGACAAGAATAGCACCAGATTTTGCTGATTATACAGAGTGCGTTAGCTAGCCAAGTCATAACAAAGCTATCACTGAAGAAATTAGGTTTATAACGGTTTTATAGAGTTTTTTAAAATTGTTTATCAGTCTGCATGATGATGCTTGAGTTGAACGTGGCGGTTGAACGCACGGTTCAGTTTCATTTTTTTACTCCCACTTTGATACAACTTTCGCACTGTATTTTCTTTCATTACTACCTAACCGCTGCTGAAGTAGCTCTAGAAAATTTAATGTGAAAAATATAGCGCGTATACAGGTTTTCATCTAAGGGGTGGCAATTTTTGATGATTTGGTATACAGTGGCTCACAGCTTATTTGATGCACTTCAATAAATATTAAACAAACTGTTGTCCTTATGCAGATAAATAAAAATTTACAAATATTTTGATGCAGATTTTACAGTTAGTATAACTGAAATTCGAAGCACAAAAGAAAGTAAGAAAAAATGTTTCAAATGTCCCGTTAGCAGTAACGAAGCAAAATCATTTGCATAGGATAGCTCACAGCTTATTTGATGCAGTTAGTTCTTTGTATCCTAGCATTAAAAGTGCACGATTTTCACCGGATTTTTTTTGGATATATTGTACTTAGTGCGTTTCTTATTTTATTTTTAAAAAAGTTATTTGACCTTGATAGTTTAAAAGCGGATAAATTGTGTAATATTTAAAATGGGCCGTAGGACAACACTTGAACAGCGGGAATTAGTCATTCATCATTTTAGAAATGGTGAATCTCATCGCAAAATCAGCGAAGTTGTCAATTTAAGTTCATCAACAGTTCAGCATATAATTGAAAGGTTTACCAATGAAAAAAGGTTGGAAAACAAGGGTAGAAATGCACCAAATAAAATTTTGAATGAGTCTGATGAACGGTGGATCGTCCGGAAAATAATGCAAAACCCTAAGTTATCAGCTCCTAAATTGGCGAACGAAGTGTTTACTGGAATTGGTAAAGAATGCAGTGCTGAAACCATACGTCGTGTGCTAAGAAAGCATAGTTTTAATGGCCGAGTTGCACGAAAGAAGCCGTTCATCAGTATCAAAAATCGACAAAGCCGCCTGAACTTTGCTACGGAGCATATTACAAAGGGTTTGGACTTTTGGAAAACCGTGATTTTTGCTGACGAGTCCAAATTCAACATATTTGGCTCAGATGGAATGGCGTAAATTTGGAGAAAGCCAAATACAGAGCTCAAAAAAGCAAATTTACATGAGACTGTTAAGCACGGCGGTGGCAGCGTAATGGTTTGGGCCTGTATGTCAGCAGCCGGAGTTGGGAAGCTAGCCTTTATTGAAGGAAACATGGACAAGATCATGTACAGTAATATCCTAAAGGAAAATCTCCTGCAAAGTGCTGACGAACTCGGAATCCGGCGTGAATTCAGATTCTACCAAGATAATGACCCTAAACATAAGTCAGAAATCGTGCAATCTTGGCTTATTTGGAATTGTCCTCATTTGATGGCTCCCCCGGCACAGTCACCCGACTTAAATGTAATTGAGAACTTATGGGCTTTTCTGGGGAAAAAAATTCGTAACCACGCAATTTACAACAAAATTGATTTAAAGAAAGCTCTTTTAGAAGAATGGAGTAAAATAACGCCAGAAATGGCAGGAAAGCTGGTTGAATCTGTTCCAAATAGACTCAAAGCTGTCTTGAGCCAAAAAGGAAACCATACGAAATATTGGTGTTGAACTGGAAATCCTCTACATGGATAAATTTAAGGAAAACGTGGACTGCATAAATTAAGCTGTGACATAAAATTTTGCCTTTAATTTTGTTTTTGTTATTTAGTTATTTAAGAATCAATTGTTGAAATAAATTAAATTGTTATTTTTAAAAAAGGGCTTTTATTTAATTTATTGCAGTTTAAATTTTTTCAATACCTTTTCTAATACAGAAGTTATAGTGCTTTTAGCTTTGAAAATGTTACTGCATCAAATAAGCTGTGAGCCACTGTATATTCTTGATTCTAAATCTAGAATTCGTGCTATTCGAACGTATTTTAAATTATTTGTCGTTAATTTTTCAAAAAAGAAATAATGTTTTACATATCAATTAAATAATTTTTTAAAAACCCGTCGAATCAAATAATTATTGAAAAGCATCCCGATTTCTAAGTATTTCTTAACACGTTGCGTAAGTCAGCTGCTCCAGGTGGAAAGCTACTATTGGAATATACATTTTGTGTAGGTTGGTTTCCAGTCACTGTGTTCAAAATTCACTTACTTGGAATTGGATCCACTCAGTAACTTCGTTGCTAAATAATTATTCTAACGCGTTACAAAACATTTGTTTCACCTTCAGAGAATTAAGCGTTTGCACTTGTCATAAATATCACAGATTTAAGTACATTCTTCTTTTTCGCGGCTTTTATCGCTCGCGCACGTTCCGTACGAAGTTTCAATTAGAACTGGTTTATGCCCGTTTTCGTGTTTATTATTTTCGCGATTAAAACACAAAATCGCCCACTCAGACCCAAACCAGAAACAAGATACATACCCGCCGAATACACACAAGTCATGCCAAACATACTAAAGAGACCAATGGCCAAAACCAACGACCAAGTAAGCTCCAGAACCAACAATACAATACAAAAACAAATTGTAGTGAAATGAGTAGTTTAATGTCCGTTCAGGACTGCAGCGATGGTCTGCTGCCTCAACGGAAGAAGATGTTAAGATCCGCCAAGATTGGCCTTGTCTGGTGATGTGTGATTGCGCTGGCAGGCTAACGTTGCGGTGTCGTGGGGCAAGTTTTTTCCCCCTAGCACAAGAACACACTGCACATACACTTAAAGAATTTCACATTCATGAATTGAGGAGTGTAAAATGTGCCGATCGACTGGTATCGAGGCCGAGGTAGCCTACTAAGGGTTGAAATTGATATGTTTGTTCGAAGAAAAAATCGTGCCAGGCAAAAACGGACGGACTCACAGAGACTTCGTCCTTACCCGACGATTCTTATGACCCACAAATAAGAGTGGGGCATCCAGATGGAGGTAGTGCCCCCTCGCACCCTCCAAACTGGATCAAGATCCTAACATAGACGTGGCCATGTGTTTCCCATTTGAGTGAAAAACTCATACAAAAGCATTTTGTATAACTCTTTCCCTCAAATGAGAAGCACAAACGTAACCAATTTATGCTATAGAGTTATGCAATGAAATCACATAACCCTATATCATAAAAGGGCACACGAGCGGAAGGCCACTCTACCCGGCAAGTGCCTGTAATGATTTTCGTTTAAAATCGTTCGAACGAAATCGGAACCGACCTCTCATCGGTTCTAGACGTGAAGTCTGAGTCGTGCCAACGAACGGTACCAACCGGTCAACCAGTCCGTGCACCCGTAAGCCATTTCGCGGTGGCTGCTTGTCGACCAGCTAGTTCGGAGAGGAATTCGGTTGTAGGTCTTTCAAATGGATTACGCTGAACTACGTTGTTTCAGCCACGATCAAGTGCCCCTTTCAAACGCGTCAAAAATTCAAACATACGGAAAAGAAACCTACTTTACTTTATTCCGTATTCCGTCTTTTCCTCTGGCCAACAACAAAAAAACTAGACTCAATTTCGCGTTCCCGAATCTCACCGACGCGGTAATGAAAAATATACTACGTTAATTTAAATCCAAAAAACCCTACTCTAATAAAAACGCAAATCAAACCATGGTACCGCGTACCGCACGCGACACGAAACCGGTACATTTTGCCTTCCCCTGGACCCCCTAATTCACAAAATGATTTTTTTATTTCAGATCCGAAAAGTTCTAATTAAGACTTTTTATTTGATACCCCACTCTACTACCTTTGATTAAAAAAATTTGTTCGTTATAAGGGGGCACCCTCCTTAAAAAATTTTTAAATTTTTGGTAAGACCTTGACTTTTGAGAGACCATCACTTCTGACCTTTTCGCAAAGTTTGAGCATTGTGGCTCCTATAGTTTCTGAGAAAACTAGCTATGACGCACGGACAGACGGACAGACAGGTCGTGAAACTAGTAGGTCTTTGTAAAAAAATTTTTACAAAGACCTAAAAAAAGGAAACAATCCGGATTGCTTGAGTATCTTTTTCTCTACTATTGTAAAAATCAATTTGACAAACCACTATCTTCCACATAAAAAAAAAAAACAAAGAAAGTATGACGTTTGCATCTAGGTCATTAAATTACAACTTGAATTGTTCACCAAAATTTTAGAATATAAACAAATGAATTGTTTGTCATTCGATTCTACTTTTACTTGATGTAGACCTGTTCGATTCTTGTATTTGGTTTAGATACTCAGCGAAAAATTCGCTGAATAATTCGTGGACAATTATGACCACGAAAAGATCCGTTTATATATTCGTCTATATTCTGTGTAGATTGATATGTCAAACAAGAAGGAAATGCGACTTGCTGCTACGGCTTTATGCCTTTTCAAGGAATATCGTTTAATTCAAGACAACAAAAAGAAAAGACGACAACGAAGATGGTGGATGACAGCCGCCAACCGCAGCTGGAACTGGTAAAAAAAACTATTTCTACTATATCTGTTATACTATTTAATTGCGCACCTCGCCTTTTAGAGATGAAAGTTTAACAAAATTTTTCACTTAATTGATTTGTTTCCTATTTTGTTAAGTGTGAAGAAAGGATAGTAGACGCATAAAATAGGCAGGGTGTGATTGTTTAATCTAATTTGAGATTGTTTTTAAGGCACAGAATGGAGAAAATGATCACAGAAATGGTGTGTGAACCATCAGGAGAGCCCGACAACTTTACCAGGATGTCGTTGGCAGATTTTGAATTTCTGCTTAGCAAAGTTGAGCCTATTATTGCTAAACAAAACACTTCATTTAGAGATGCAGTACTAGCCAAATTTCGACTTGCAATAGCACTGAGATATTCGACAACTGGCGATTCTTATAAAAGCCTTCATTTTTTATTCAAAGTATCTGCTCCGCTTATATCACAGATTACACCCGAAGTCTGCAAAGCATTGAATGCAGTTTTAAAGGATGAGATAATGGTCAGTAAAACACTGATATGTTTTCTTTACAATATACGAAATAAACATCTGATAAATAACACAATAAAATATTTATTGTGGTGGCTGAGCATCATCTTCATAAAAGAATGCAGTTTCGTCGGCAGATTTATTATTCTTTGATGCCGCGACGGAATTATGGCTTCTGATAAAATTTCAATCGTGTGCTTAGGTGGAATTCTTCGTCCCTTTTTTGGTGTTACTTGCACTGATGTATCGTCTGATGAAGATTGCGTTATGTTTTTTTTAGTAGTTGTATTCCTATGCCTTGTGGGACTGCCGTTGGTTGATATGTTGGTGAAGGTGTTGATGAATATGACGATGCTTGGTATTGGGATGAATGCGGTGATGTTTCTGGTGAGTTTCCAAGTAACATTCCATCTATTTCGAACATCAATCGTTGCCGGTCACTACGTGAATATTGTCTGAGCTTGCAAGCTAATAACTTTCCATAAAGATCGCATTCATCCTCGATCTTATCATTTGAATCTAAAACTCTCTTTAGAATGGTAAATGTTTCACCTATTTGTTTTTCTATTTGAGTAGAATTTAAACGCTTTCTTGCTTTTTTTGGTGCGGAATAAGTCACTGGAAATGGTTCATCCACAGTAGGGGTCACGTCACTTTTATCTAAATTCACCTTCATTAATAAAATTTTTATATTTCAGATGCCGCGCTCTACGCATTGCATTGGAGCACTTGACGGCAAACAGTGGATCAGATTTTTGGAATTACAAAAAGACTTTTAGTTTAGTACTGTTAGCATTAGTAGATAGTAATTTTAAGTTTATTTTTGCTGATATTGGTAGTCAAGGGCGCATAGGTGACGGTGGCGTCTTTCGAAATAGTATTTTGTATAAAAAATAACAGAAAAGTCCTTGAATTCGCCTCCAGATTGTCCTCTACGAGGTAAAGAAAAAATGTTCCCTATGTTTTTATAGGCGACGGTGCCTTTGCGTTACACAATCATTTAATGAAACCATTTCCAGGAAACCAAGAGCCAAACTCAATTAAACGTCAATTCAATCAAAAATTATCAATTGCTTGGGTGGTGGTGGAAAATGAATTCGGAATTCTTTCATCCGTGTTTAGAGTGTTCAAAAAACCTATTGCAATTGATGTTGAAAATATGCGTGTCATAACAATGGCTTGTATAATATTATTGGGTGTACAAGTTAATAACCTGAATTTTTTAGCGAAATTTGATGCTTTATTGTGGAAAAATCTTACAATATATTTTGTTCAAAGTAATGTCCATCGGAAGCTACAATATTTCCCCATCTTTCAGGCAATTTATGAATTCCATCCCAAAAAAATTGCACCGGCTTGGCGGCCAAAAACGAATCTATCCAATTTCGGATGCCTTGCTCTGAAGTGAAGCGTATTCCAGTGAGGGCGTTTCGCATCGAGCGAAATAAATGAAAGTCGGACGGAGCAAGGTCCGGACTATAAGGCGGGTGGGCCAAAACTTTCCATCCACTATTTTCCAAATCGTTTTTCACGGGTCTTGCAACGTGCGGCCGAGCGTTGTCATAATTAAAAATTATAGCCTCGTGTCTGGTCGCATATTCCGGGCGTTTTTTGATGATAGCACGCTTTAAACGTATTAATTGTGTTTGGTACAAATCACCTGTGATTGTCTGGCCCGATTTCAACAACTCATAATATAACAGCCCCTTCTGATCCCACCAAATAAACAGCATAAACTTGGCGCCATGGATATTTGGCTTCACCGTTGATTTGGCTGGTTGGCCGGGCTTCAGGTATGACTTTTTGCGCTTGGGATTGTCATAATGGATCCATTTTTATCTCCAGTCACTATCCGATGCAAAAATGATTTCTTTTTATTTATTTATTTATCAAACCTAACAAGGTGTTCACACAAAAAAAAAATAGATACAAATACATGTCCTTATGAATAAAATATAACATATAGTATGTCTTAATAGTTTCTTAAAAATATATAACTATCATAACATCACATTTTTATTGCTTTAACGTTACAAAAAAGGATAGGAACGAGTAGGAATTAGGACGAAATTAACTTGGAAATGGCTGTTTTAAATTGGGATCTTGAGATGGTTTGAGAATAAAGGTGACCTACACTGTTCAAAATTTTGCAACATCTATTTATTGGCTCGTTCTCACCATAGATCGTAGAATGTTTGGTTTCCACCAGTAAACGAGAATGTCGTGTAAATCTTGCTTGTTCGTTCAAGATTATCCTGTCGGCGAGGTACTGAACTTTAATAGTACCCCTGAGGACTTCAAATGCAAAGCAAGAGCGTATCATAGTCCTACGGGAGGCAAGTGAATTCATATTAAGAATAGATAGCCGATTTTCATATGATGGCAAATTATGAAAATTTTGTGGGTCGTACAGGGATCTCAAAGCAAATAGCAAGAACTGTTTTTGAACGAACTCCAATCTCGCTGTATGAATACCGAAAATCGGATTCCAAACGACACTAGCGTATTCGAGAATGGGGCGCACTAGTGATGTGTATAAAGTTTTTGTCACCCACAGATTTTTAAATTCTTTAGCACGCCGTTTGATGAAGCCTAGAACTTTATTAGCCCTGCTCTGAACTTCATCGTAATGTAAATTAAAGCGGAGTTTCTTATCTAAGAGGACACCAAGATCTACTATACTCTCAACTCTGGCAAGCTTTATATTGTTGAGGTGATAATCATTGACCAAAATTATATTTTTCCGAGAAAAACTAATCACCTGGCATTTCTCAAGGTTCAGATATAGACAGTTATTATTAGACCACTCCAGGAGGGAATTCATTTTATCTTGTAAGAACAGTGAATCCTTTTGGGATGCTATAACGTGGTATAATTTTAGATCATCCGCATAAAATAAATGTGATATGTCAGATAACACTTCAGACAGGTCCGATATAAATATGTTAAAAAGAAGCAGACCTAGATGACTGCCTTGAGGTACACCGGAATAGACTTGAATTTCGTTGGATAAATATCCCTGAAATTTAACGTTTTGAGTTCGATTTGATAGAAAGGAATCTAGCCAATCAAGCAGGGGGCCGGTGATTCCAAATTTACGTAGTTTAAGTGATAAAATCGTATGATTGACACGGTCAATCGCTTTACTAAAGTCAGTGTAAATTGCGTCGACTTGGTGTCCGTTTTCCATTGCACAGAGGATATTAGATACCATAATTGTGAGGTTTGTGATTGTGGATCGATTTTTTCTGAACACATGTTGTTGGTCATTGAGACGTTGCTCAATAATGGGGGATATTTTAGAACATACTATTTTTTCAAATAATTTTGGGGTTGCTGATAATATGGCAATTCCTCTGTAATTTTCAACTGCCCATTTACTTTTGTTTTTATATATAGGGGTCAAATGAGAAGATTTCCAGTATGCTGGAAACACGCCACTCAATAGGGATTTATTAAAAAGTATATGGAGAGGTGAAGCTAAATGATCTTTACATTGAAACAGAAAGGATGGTGGAAGTAAATCAGGGCCAGGACCATGGTTCAAGTCAAGTGTTTCAATTGCTTTAAATATATCTTCTTCTGAAACTGAAACTTGTTGAAGCAATGTTGTAAAATTTGGTTCTAGGTCATGTAGATGAGCTGGAGTGTTTGGCAAACAATACACAGATTGAAAGTGATCAGCAAAATACTTACAAATTTCTTCAGGGAGAGAGGAACAGCATTCTTTATAAGTCATTTCCTTGGGATAGCCGTGAGCTTTGCGCTTTATATTCACAAAGTCGAAGAATTTTTTAGGGTTGGCAATTATGTTCTCGCCAATTACGTTAACATGAGTTTCATATGCCTCGGACGACTTTAATTAGAATTCATTTGCCAACTCATCATATTCTCTTTTAGTATCATCGCTCACTTTAGACCTATTATTCATAACTTTATACAATTTATTCCTTCTGTTTCTTAACTTACGAAGATTACTATTCAGCCAAGGCTCAGATAATTTGTCCTTTTTCTTAATTTTAGGTACATGGCTTTCAACGACGTCAAGAATAATTTGGTAAAATAAATTTACTGCATCATCTACGAGTATATCTAACGCTGAAAGCCTACCAGTCCAGTCAATACTAGAAATGTAATTCTTAATGCTTTCGTAGTCAGCATTGCGAAAATCATATACAATGGAGTTATTGTACGAAAGATTATTGTGACCTTCAGCAGTGGAAAATTCAACCGAAAGCGCGGAATGGTGAAGACTATTTATGGCACTCAAGCAGCATTTCAGACATACAGAAGCACCGTTCAACGTCTCTCGGCTTCAACTCATAAGGGACCCAATTACCTTGCTTCTGAATGTATCCGGCGGCTTTCAAACGTTTCAAAATGGCTTGCTGAGTCACTTCCAACAATTTGGCAAGTTCATCTTGCATTTGACACGAATCCTCATCGAGTAGCGTCTCCAATTCTTCGTCTTCAAATTTTTTTGGTCGGCTTGGGCGTTCTTTGTCTTTGATGTCAAAATCGGCACTTTTGAAGCGTTGAAACCATTCAAAACACTGTGTTTTTGCTAAAGCATCGTCGCCATAAACTTCAACAAGCAAACGATGACTTTCCGCAGCAGTTTTCTTCGCAAAAAAATGACCTAACAGAACCTCCCGCAAATGCTGTCTTTTTCTCCAATTTTCGAAGTTATTCATCGTGAAAAATAATAATGATGCACACAAGATAAAATTGTTTTGTTGACTGATTTTGATAGCTGTCAAATGTACCTTCAAAATGAGATATATGTATATAAGGTTCGAGCTTTTACGATATTTGTTAGTACGTCCATCTAGCGTCAAATTCCGGTTATTAAGTTGTACACCCAATATATAATTTTTTGCGCGGAAGTAAAACGTCGCAAACATATACGCACCACAGGGGACTTTTGATACTATTAAGAATGGTGTAATCATTCAAGAAGGATCTTGGAGGCAAACGCAAGAAGAAACATTAGGTCTTATACCACTTTCAGAAATATCACGCAGATCAGCTCAAAATGTTATGCAAATAGGAGACGAATTTGCAACTTATTTTCAAAATTTATCATAAATTGATATACTACATATGCACGTAATTTATATCCTAAATTTAACAAACTGATGTTCACACGAAACTATTAGAATAAAATGAATAACAATACGCTATCGCGTTTTATTTTTTAAACACCAGCTTTTCTCACAAACAAAATTTGGCCGTTGCTTCTGTTTTTCCCGGTCATAGGGTTCCCATGTTATAGAACATATGAAATATGAAAAATAAACTTTTTCAATACCTACATCTTAATTGCTTATCCTCCAACTTCCTTCTTCCGTGTTCATGGTCGGAATGCATTCGTACACAGGCGATATGAAGAGCAGAAGAACAATATACGCCGATCTGGTTTGCATATGATGCAATGGAACAACATCATATGCAAACCAGATCGGCGTATATTGTTCTTCTGCTCCTACACCAGATTGAATGGATGCTTTTTTTCCGCAAATAAAACCTTAAGGACGCCATGAGTGTGTCCTTTTTGTTTTTCAATTCTATTACTGGAACCTCCATCGCTGTCATGATATGGATCCAAGCATAGTTTACCGCTTTCTTATCCTTGTGTAACCGATGCTTAGGATCCCATATCACTGGTTCTCCCTGGTAATATTCTATGAAACTTAGCGTCTTATTATTCGTCCACTCCATAGCAAACAAATCCATTCTACAAACACTAAGCACCCACTTGCGACAACGATCACTAGTAAAATGAATAATGACGAATATGTAAACACCGCTCGCGAATATCGACGAACAATCCTTTGACTCGTGCCAAAAAACCGCCACCAAACGGAGAACGGACGCAGATTCGCGGCGAATACCGAATATTCCCGAGAAAGTCGTTTACATATTCGTGTTCGTGCCTATTCGTCTGTTCTCAGCGAGTATCGTTAGCCCACATTGTTGTAATGACTTTAACCATTTAAATTATCTAGTTTTTTGTAAATTGTTATTTATCTCTGCTACTATGAAATATGTTTTTACTCCAACATATTTATGTCTATTTTTAAACAAATATACTAATTTTTCTTAAAGTATTGTCTGATTTTTTTTCTGCAGAAAAAAAATCCTGATTTTTTTTTGTGAAAAGTTATTAGTCCATCGCAAAGAATTTACTTTTTAAGCTCCTGCAACTTATAGCCTCTAAGAATTTGCTTACGATTTTCCTTTTTAATGCAATACATTTAATTATATTAATGGTCTTTTCCCATTCAGATCTCTGACAGCTTAGTTTAGTATGAAAAAAAAAAATATTTTAAAAACAGATCTACAAATTTTTTTCAAATTAGCACTTCTTCGGGGTCTAAATTTCATGTACAATATTTTGATTCAACATTTTGGAAGAATGATAGTTAAAAGTATAGTTGCTCCTCATCTTACGTTAATCTATTTATATAATCTTTTGAAGCGCTTCACCTGCATCAATCTTTGAATCATGTACAATAATTTCGATTCCAAACTTATGATTCATGTTAGTTGCTAGAGTGACGGCATTTATAGTAATTTAAATATCTTAATACAATATAAGGCATTCGTTTTCCCCCAAATTGCTTGTTTGATAATTAAACTTGAATTGAAACGTAGGAAAATTGTTAACAATCGTAGCTAGTAGGTTATGGATTTTCTTCTAATACTAGTTACTTCATAATCATGTCACCCCATTGTCATTTTCTCATTTCCTTAATAAAATGTTTACTCTATAAACTCGATTATTGCGTACATATATATATATATATATATATATATATATATATATATATATATATATATATATATATATATATATATACATATATATATATACATATATATATATATATATATATATATATATATATATATATATATATATATATATATATATATATATATATATATATATATATATAGGTCATGGTTATAGGTTCGAAGAATATATATAATAACCTTCTACGATTATTTGCATAATCGTCTACTTAAATCGAATGAGAAAGAATCATTATTTCGTTTTTCTTATAATCACTCCTTATATTGGCCATGTTTTTTATAACCATACAACTGGTCATTACCAAATTAATTGCTGTTTGCATTTAAAATGTTGCTTCCGTCCATAAATACGATCACATACACGTTTATAAAAGGGGATTCATTCCGATAAGTAGAACGTTGATAAATGAAGCACAGATTACGCATGCATTCAATAAAAAGACTTGGTCACCTGGTATTTTTAATAACAATTGTCATCTATGGCTATCCCTCACCACACAGGAGTCTTGATCTCGATTTAAACCGCAAAAGCCGATCACTTTTACTTATTCATGTTGTTCCCTTGAAGTCATTAGACACGCTTTGTATGATAGACTGCAATAACTTTATCCAAAATCGTTTCTCTCACTTCAATTTCGCTTCCTGTAACTGAAGTGTTGCATCCCATGCTACGCCCACCTTGCAAAATTTTAACATAAGAGGCAGGAAACCATCCAAATTGCTCACGACGTCCTTTTGCTTGTAGTTCACCTTCCGGCTGGCGATTCAACAAATAAAACGAAATTTTTGTTGTGCAACTCTCTGCGAACGATGTAAAGCAAGTTACGCGGAGCACGTAGAAATAATGCACGTGTCAACGCACTAATTATCGTACCAAATTTCGCACTGAATTCAAAATCACGTGGAGCACTCGCCCCCGGTTGCAATTCCGAATTTCTCCCGCGACTCCCCTTTTGACATTCCCAGACAAAACTGACGTAGGATGGGAAGTCGTCAAGACTGACGTAGATAGGAAGCCATATGGTAGCAATGGGCATATGTATTAGTTGGCAGTGGCGTAGGGCCGATTCATTACAAGCGCCTGGTAAGCGACAAAACGATGGAGCGCGCCCGATGGCTAGCCCATATCAGAGAAAAAGCCTGGCATCGATGCGGGTCCTATACCCGGTCTGGTTGCGCGAAATGGAAAGACCGAGGTGTAAGTTTAATAATCCATTGTATTTTTTCCGTTAATTATTACAGCATAAATATTAAGTTAGTACTACTTTTATAAATAGACTTTTAAATAAACGGTTCAACAGACAAACAATATTGATAAATATCTCTAATTCTTCACTTAAAAATTTCTTAAAATTTTGGGAGATTGTAATCTTACGACGATTCGTATGACTTTTTTTTATCAATTAATGAATAAAATGGTAAATTCTCCTTTTCATGTTACGTGTAGAGTTGACCAATGTTGGTTAGCTTGGGTTGAATTCGAAACTTACGTTTTTATTTGATACAAGAAAAAATAAACGATCGATCGCAATTAATTTAAGAAAATAAAAATTCAACAAAAATAACCAACCAGTCACCTAAATAAAAACGTCACAAATATCGGTACTTTGACCAATTCATTCAAATCTGTATGGTACGAATTTATGAAGAAAACGTAGTTTTTATCAACTATTTCATCACGCGTAGGGCATATAACTGCTATCAAATCCAAATTATTTTGATCGGGGCTTCATAAACTTCTTCTTCCGTTAAAGAGTCAAGATAATAATCAACCTTACCACAACGAAGGTCGCAATTCGTAATATTATTCTCCTTTGCATTGTACACAGCGTCCTTAATTATACTCCTGGTACGCAACACCACTCCAGAAGGCTTCTTTATGTGGATCTTCGGCATAATTTTGTTGGATAATATCACGCGTGATAAGACGTTATTGGAACTTTACGATCAACGTTCTCCCATTGATGCATTCTAACAGCAGAACGTTCTTCACTTTGTACGCGCGAACAATCAAATTTTCTTCCCCGTTTTCATCGCATTTTTCCGGCAGAGTTGCATTGTGGCAACAATACTTGCACTCTGATCTTTGCTTGATTCATTTCACCAAGTATGCACAATACAAACACCCCCTATATGAATGACCGTGTTCGGGGTAGCTCTGCACAAAGTCCATTTGATTGGTATCTTTACGAGTCACCTACATATGTGTGCACGCTTCTTTCAAAAAGTATTGAGGAGATATTTCCAAGAGTGTAACATTAACAGTACAGTTGATTACTCCTATATACACCTCATTATTTCTCATTAATTGTTCAAGTCGCAAAGACAGAAGAGGATCATTGACTCAATGCTTGCTGTGTATATTACATAAACACGTGCAAAGTAAGATATGGAAAATTGCCGCTATGTGGCACCCACTACGTTGATACTACAGCCACATTTGAATAAGCCTTTTAACCTTGTTTCAGAAGGCAAACATGCATTATCTCCTGCAGAACCATGTTTTTAGTCACTTAAATTGAGTTGTCGGTCTCAAACCCATTGCCATTAATTTAAGAGAATTAAGGAAATTGCGGAACGCTTAGTGTTTTTGAGCACAAAGACAAAGGCAAAGGATTGCGATGCACTTTCATTGTCAGGCGAAAGACAATGAGCGGACTATCAATATTCTTGGCGATTCAACAAATAACTTCTCAACAGATGGTTTAAGGGAGAGATGAACCTTTGCACACTCGAGCGAAAACACTTCGACCGTACTTTTGACGGTGCATTCAAATTTTCTTCCACTTTTTATTAATCCACTACTAACAAAGTGTTCACGATTTGAGCAGTACTTTGTATGATAGTGTATACACTTCAGCGTTAGTTTAAATTTACCATCGATATAAGTAGCGCTTTCCTGTCACGCCTGCACAGACCATTCGCGACGTGCTCACCGTCATGATCCAAAGCTTTTTTTTCGAAAATGAGACATTCAGCTTTAACACACAGCACAAGCGAACATTGCTGGCGGGCAATTTACAATCGATATACCAAATTTACACTCTCGGTTGATGTTATTAGCACGTAAGGTTCTTGAGAATTGTTTTTTGATGGGTTCAAATCTACTTGATAAAACACTCATGACTAGAGCAATAATTATGAAGCTTCCGTAGTAATATCGCGCACTCTCCGCTTCGTATCCCGTGTCGTGGCCCAACTCGAACTCTCAAGCCGTTCCAAAAACTTGTCTACAGTTCGTCTCACAACCAGTAAAATCGAATCAGCTGAGTTTGGTCAGACCAGTTAGCTTACCTTCCGTGATGTAATACACCATTGGGGTGTATTAGATCAGCGTTCACAAACTCGGAACTCTATGTGCAGATTTATAATTTTTTAAAAACAAAATTTAATCGAAGTAAGAAAATTTAAATGAAGTAAAGATATGAAGATTTTAAATAGTAATAGAAGTTAAATGTCATGACGAACATAATTAAAGGGAAACATTTAAGTTTTGATATAACGGAAAATTGATATAAATTAACATTTAATAAAAAGGGAAATTGATATGAACTAACATTTAATAAAAATAATAAGAAGAAACAGTAAAAGTAATTACATATTTTTTTTTAATCTGCCATAAAATTCCGGGCAAGAGATAAGAAGGTTTTCGAGCAGTTTGCTCGATTAAGATAAAATAGCCAAAAAACGAAAAACTCCAATAGCAGGAAAAACCGGTATACACAAGCTGACATGTAACGATTGTAATAAATTTTACAAAGATCAAAAATGCAGAAGGTTCAAAACACGCTTCATGGAACACATACTCCCCAAAAACATTACACCAAACACAAAAATCGCGCGATCGATAAAAGCCGCGAAAAAGAAGAATGTACTTAAATCTTTGATATTAATGGCAAGTGAAAACGCTTAATTCTCTGAAGATGAAACAAGTGTTTCGAAACGCGTTAGAATAATTATCTCGTAACAAAGTCAATTAAAAGAAAATTATAATGGAAGTACATTCCGTGCTGAAAAGTGGAATGCAGGAGCATGACGACGACTTCCACCAAATGCGAATAGATGAGCGTGGGATATACAATTTTCTCACTATGGCGGAGCACAATGTGTCATCAAATGGCAAATTACTAAAAAGAAGGCTTAAAAAAATGGTATCAGTACCGAGTATTCTAAAAACTGGTACCAGTACTCGAAAAATGGAAACCAGTGCCGAGTATTCGAAAAACCGATAGCAGTATCGAGTACCCCAAAAACTAGTAAATATTGGTACCAGTACTGAGTCCTCAAAAAACCAGTACCAGTACCGAGTACTCGAAAAATCAGTACTAAACTGAGTATTCAAAAAACCTGTACCGATACTTCAAACCATAAGCCGCGTTTTCAGGCCCCAGTACTGAAACCGATATAGTATTCGGCACATAAATTGACTCTTTATTTGTTGTGAATGAATAGAATACTGTGAATAAATAGAGCCAACATCCAAAACAGATGGCTTCAATATTTCCAGAAGTTATTCACAGTACCTCAAAAACTACTGAAGCTGTGAACATTCAAGGAACAGAATAGCAGGTCTCAGTTTCACCAGCCACCAGAGACAAGTACAGGCAGCAGTACGTGACCCAGAATAGATAACGCTCTTGGAATAGATGGAATAACAGCAGAACTGCTCAAAGGAGAGGGTGTAGTAATTGAGCAGTCCACATACGCAAACCACTCGAGGAACTTCCACGAAAAGACAACAGGAGTCAGAGGAGCAACAAAACAAGGTTAGAGGAGCAACAAAACAGTAACGAAGGTATCCTCACCTTCTTTGATGTCTTTCATGCAAACAGGCCCAGTTCAGAGAGTTAAACAAGGCCATACAACGCGTGCTGATAATTTGGGAATTCGCTAAGTGAGAAGATCAATTAAAAGCCCACCGAGGTGGACGGAAAGTCTTGTTTTATAATACGTAATTTTTTGGGAACTGGCGAATAGTTCGTTTAGTTACAAGTGAATGGAGTATTTTACGAAATTATTTTAGTTGTCCATGATACGAGTATAATTTGAATTCCAACCATTGGATTAAAGGAATTAAAAGAAACGTAAATTTAATTCACCCGTTTAGAAGTTAGTGTCTCTTATTGATTGTTTGTCACAATGATAGAATAATGCAACGTTAAAATAATACATATAAAATAACTTTAGTGAAATCAACAGATGCAGGAGCCATCACATTTCAACAACGAGCGCTTATCGAAGGAATGCGGTGATTTAACAGCCGTTCCATCCTTCAGATGGGTATATTGAGACTTGCCTCGCTACTGGCTTCGTTCCTCCAGAGGCATTCGTGTATTTGGACATGAATCGATATGTTTTTAATTTTGACGGCGTCCCAATTATATATTACGTCATATATAGACGGGCCACCGATTTATTATATTAGGTTTAGGGATAAGGTTTACCATATAGGTTAGGAATATTGTGATAGCATTTTATATATATAAGGTAAAGTTTTTGATTGAATTTTATTAGATTTAGGTTATAACATATTAGGTATAGGATAAAAGTTGACTGTTGTGTTGCAATTATAAATAATATTTGAATAGTGTTGGATGGTTTTTTCTCCTTTTTTCAATTGAATCATAAAATATGTAATAATCTTAATTAATTTGAATTTGATATTGTTTTTGATTAACTATGTTTCATTGATAACGTATACATTTAGAGAGTTATTTGAACCATTTAGTTTTCGCATTTTTGATTTATATTCTTTGAAAATTTATAATGATTGGTATTGAATAAAGCGCTTGTGAATTTACCTTATTTTATTCAATAACTTGCATGCTTGAAGATAATAGTTCTCCTCTGTAATGTATTTGTTGATAATATTAAAATTCCAATGTTGTATTTCTGCTTCTAAGGCATAGAATGTTGGAGACATTTAGCCATTAAAAAAACAACTAATTTGTACGTTGATTCTATAATTTGGTAAGGGACCCACTTTACAACATTTGTATGTTTCGAAATGAATCTATAGGAACAAAAAAAAAAATCAAATGATGTGTTGAATTCTACCCTAACCTGGTCTTCTCTTTTCTTCTCTGCCGGGTAGTGGACCCCCAACATTGGTGAGCTCATCCGCAAAAATGAGCTTGCCATCGGGCGTAGCTTCTTCTTAGTTGTTTTAGGGGCTCTTGCCAGGGATGGTTGACCTTTCACTTTCTCTACATGGCCATTATCGTTTAGATATTTGGTTTGGTTGGGAAGGGTGCGAGGGGCATCACTACCACCTGGATGCCCCACTCTTTTTGTGGGTTGTGACTACCCACGTCCATGATGGGTTCGTGTCTGACATCACGTGTAGTTTAGTTGGGTAGGTGGTCGCGTCTTTTCGTCCAATTCCCTTCGATTGGTTACCTCGGCCTTCGACACCTATCGAATGTGTCTAGTTGCCACGTAAAGCAAGAAAGAACCCGCCCCACGATACCACAACGCCAGCTGCCAGCACGCTTTTGCGTCACTAGGCAAGACCATTTTCAGCGCAGCACTAACTAACACTACTGCGATCATAAATGGACTTCTAACATCCGGATAAACGTCAGGAATGCCTTCAACTCCGTGGGTGGATATTCTGGACACGCTGGAAAACTCTTTTCAAGTTCCAGAATATCTAATGCGGCTTTTGAGGAACTACCTAAAGGACCGAAGCCTGCTCTACGACACGACACAGGGCCAACGAAGGATGGAAATTACATCGGGTGTTGCCCAGGGATCTATCCTTGGTCCGGACCTGTGGAACGTGTCTTACGACGGGCTACTGAGACTTGAGATGCCAGATGAGTCGCGCTTGGTCGGCTATGCGGATGATGTTGCGGCTCTGGTCGCCGGACGCACCGTTGAACAAGCGCAACTTAGGCTAGGTATGCTAATGCGCCGAGTGAGGGACTGGATGACTGCTCGCGGGCTCAGTTTAGCACTGGAGAAAACCGAAGTGGTCATCTTGACAAAAAAGAGAATCCCTAGAGTAAGGATGATCAGTATTGGAGATATACAGATCGAATCGAAGCCAGCGGTGAAGTACCTGGGGCTACTGATCGACTCGAAGATGAGTTTCTCTGAGCAAATCAGGGCAACGGCTGAGAAGGCTGCTTCGGGAATATCGGCCCTGAGTCGACTTATGGCCAACGTAGGGGGACCCAGCCCATCAAGAAGACACCTCTTGATGAGTGCTGTAGGGTCAGTGCTAATGTACGGAGCAGAGGTATGGGGCGACGCTCTCAGCAAGGAGGTATACCGAAAATGATTGGCACAGGTACAGAGAAGAGGAGCACTGAGAATTGCATCTTCGTATCCGACAGTCTCCGACTCGGCGGTGAGAGTGATTGCAGGCGTGATACCTGTCGCCCTCCTTGCTAGAGAGCGCCGCGCTATTTACCTGCGCCGAAACGAGGATGCGAGGGAGATGGTTGTCCGCGAGGAGAGACAACGCTCGCTCAACGATTGGTAGCAGTTTGGAGGAATTGCACGAAGGGAAGGTGGACTGCGCGCCTCATCCCGGATGTGAGACCGTGGCTTAATCGAAGGCATGGTGAGACTGACTTCTATCTGACCCAGCTTTTGAGCGGGCACGGGTGTTTTCAGTCTTACCTGCACAAGATCGGCAAGTCACGGTCTCCCGATTGTCGGTTTTGCCCAGGAGAGGAGGACAATGCCTGTCACACATTTTTTGCGTGTACCAAATGGGCCAGGCTGCGAAGGGAACTCTACAGGGAGACGGGAGAGCTCACCCCGGATAATATAGTTGCGGTGATGCTCGAATCGGTTGACAAATGGAACCAGGTGGCACATTATGCTCAGGCAGTCCTAAAATATAAAAGGGACTCACAGCAGCCGGAGGCACTGGGGCTGGGGGATCGCTCTTCTGGCAATTCCTCTTCCCCTCTCCCCTCCCGCTGGGAAAGGGACTCTCCAGCTTGAAGGCGCCCCACGGCGTAACAAAACGAGACCTGGCCCGAAGTAATGTGTCAAACGGTTCCAGGCTAGGTTCTCAGATTGACAGGGGAGGTGTTTAGTGGGTAGTCCAAGGGTATCCTCCATGGGAGTCCCACACTGCCAGACTTGGCGGGCATAAATGCCTTCACCTCCCTACCACAAAAAAAACATCCGGATAAACACTACACTTTTGGAATTGGAGGAAGTGGCCGATGGACAAAGACAATTGGAGGCGCTATTCACAGGAGGCAAAGACTCGAGAGAGGTTGTCCCGCTATGAAGAAGAATTTTTTATGAGGTGTGCATAGATTTTGATTGCAACTGATTATTCGCAACTAACAATGGTCACACTATTTGTGTGTAACAAATGTTTACAACAGTTTGGCTTGTCAGAAAATCATTAGTAATCAATGTGGCAGAATCATAATCGAAATGGTAGGTTCAGATAAATCGGTGTTGGAGTTTAAACGGATTTTGAATGAATTCTTCAAGATATTGAAACTTGTGAGCCAGATCCTATGATTTGATCTACAACTAGAATTAAAGAGCATGTACCATGCGGGTTTGCTTATTTTGTAAAATGGCCTTTTGATTTATGAATTTTAAATTTACAAGGGTCCTAAATCTTCTCAAAAATTCATAATCACTATCATAAATGATACAAAATGGTTTAATACAAACCATATACAGAACTCAAAATTTGAGGTTACTTTGACTTTAGATGAAGAAAAGATTCAAAGCGCATCAACTATGTATATGTCATAATTGCAAAAAATGATAGGGTAGTGATAGAGTCAACTTGGATGGAAAAAGTAATGTATTACACATTCGAAAGCACATCATAGAAATACCCGTTAGATCGTACGAAATAAAACACATAGTAAAAGACAATATCTCTCGAAAGAGCTCGTGTAGAGCAATGATAAGATAATTTTTCAATATGCACTAATAACAACACTCTCAAAAGAAACATTAAGCGAACTGTTCCTATTTACTTCGATAAAGAAAGACCAATTGGTCAATAATTTGGATTTGCTAAATGAGAGCTAAAAGTTAATGCAAAACAAATTTCTGATTTACCTGTTAGCATAAATAAAGTAAATATAATACGGGGTGGTTGTAACGTAGTGGAAAATTCTTATATAAATATCATTCCCTCCCACACAACCCATGAATGTTCGCCAGAGGTAGGATCAAGTTTTAAAATGGTAGAGGTTCCTAGCAATATAATTTTTTTACAGGTTAATGCTAACAAGTAAGCACACTGGCTCTAAAAGTGATTGATCAAGGTAGAGAAATAATAAACTTCAATTGGAAAATACTTGTAGTATCAGACAAAATTCATTGTTTGCCTTTCTTCTATGTTGAGGATCGTTAGATCGTAAACATGTGCATTTGCCATATCACGTTTTCGCATGCATATCTAGGTATTTGCTGAATGTAGTAATCATGTATATGAGTGTTGGGTACTCAACTCGTCGATGCCTTTGACATAAATATCGGACTAAAGCAGGAAAATTGGCTGGCCCCTTTGCTATTCAATTTGGCTCTGGAGTACGTCATAAGAAAGCCACCTGTTCATACAAGAAGTACGTTACTATACAAGTCAAGCCCAGTGGTAGCCTATGCGAACGACATCAATATTTTGTCACGGTTGTTAACAACCGCCAAAGAACTGAAAGATACGAAATACGTCGAAGAATACAGCCTTCCAATAAAATATTTTATTATGTTTTGACAATGTTGTAAACCAGCTGCATACAAGGAAAACAAAGCTCCAAGTGTACAAATCTGTAATAAGATCTGTGCTATACTATCGGTATCAAACATAGACCTTTACCCAAGCAATCGTAAATATATTGAACGCCTCTAAGAGGCGAGTCCTGAGGCAAATAATCACAACAGAGCTAGACGGGAACTTATGCGAATTTGATACAACCATGAGCTGTATGAAATTTTGGAAAGCCAGAGGTCCCAACGATTGTAAGTCTGTGGAAGTTACAATGGGCTGGCCACAGTGATTGTATGGACAAATAACGCATATCCAAAAAGTTATTCATGGAAGAACTGCAGGAAGGAAACCAGCAGGGAAACCGAGGAAACGTTGGTCTGACTTAGTCGATGAAAACAGTGCATCACTACTCAGATTTCCAAATTGGCGGACATGGCCGATGGGCCAAGGCAGTTGGATGCGCTTGTTGCAGAAAGCTAAGGCCCGAGAAGAAGTTTGGGTAATTAAACGATTTGGGTTTTCTTTCGGTATTTGGAGCGCTTAAAGTTTTTCATTATTCTTGAAAAGTGAATTTTTCTTTCTTTTGAAGTATTTTTACAGCGTTGGAGTTTTTTTTATAGCGTTAGTATTTTTACAGCGTTAGAAATGTGGTGTATTGACACTCAATATGGGGTTTAAACTAAAAATGTCGAAAAGTCAGTTACGACAACAGTTTATCCAAAATTCAATATCATAGCCACTCTTCTTTTTTATCTATATTCAATTACATTGATGAAATCAGATTAACTCTAAGAAAAGAAATTTTTCTATTTTATCAAGCCAGAGTTTCATCTATATTCAAGGTGCTCTAACCAAAGCAGATAAAACAACGTCAACAACTGGTAAATTAACGCATAATGTTATCGTTTATCTATTTAATGAGATCAGATATGAATGAATGGAGTGCAAATCAATGGAAACAAAACTGTTGAATTGAAATCAACATCAAAACATTATATATGCATATATGAAAATGAATAAACACTAAAATGATTTATGCGCTGGTTGCCAGATAATTTTACTACACCACCAAGTTGCTACTTTAATTTTTGCACCCCGCTAAGAAAACGTTTTGAGATTTGCTGAGGACTACAAAAACATTGTTGGAAGTGCTAAGCATGAGCTAATTCTGAATCACAGTAGAAGTAATGATAATACATTTTTTGTCCAATGCTGATGTGGGCAACAAAATTTTTAAACCGCAATGGAAAATGTTACTTCAGATGGTTCTAAGAAATTGTCAATGTATATTCATTGTTTTATGAAAGTCAAATCCATTTTCACCTTCTTATCAAAGTATATTATTACTTAATCATCAGATTATAATTTTTCTAGCTCTCATATCCTAAAAAGATCCGAAAACTATGATTGATAACAAGGAGCAGCAGTGGAAAATCACAATAAAAATTCTCCCAAAAATTAATTTGCCCATCATATACTATATAAAAATATACTACTCTGTAATAACCTCCGCTATTTCGAAGCAATACCCGACAGAGATATTTCATCCCTGTGCGATTTGCAAAATAGCTGACAAGTGTGAGACGACAGATCTCTGCCTGTCTACCGTCAAGAGATGTCGCATTTGAAAGCATTTTCATTGCTCCATGATTGAGTGTATTCTCACCCTGGCCTCTAAATTCTGTGTGTTTGTCAAGCCTTTTTATTGAATGCATGCCGTAACGTTTGTTTCATTTGTCATCAGTGAGCAAGAGTGGAATATCTGTAATCCACAATTCACTTTTGCACATTCACGATATGCGTATACATCAACAATACGATTTAGTACAGTGAATGAATTCAAATTACTGAGGTCATTAAAGTGGTTTCAATAATATCCATAAAAGTGCAAGTATTTAAAGTGTTTTACGAATTTCAAACACAAATAATGAGCAATGTAATTAAAAAAGACAATTTATGATGCGCAGAGTGTATTCTCCATTTTCCAGAGTTCCGTTCATGGCCTAAACAATTGTCTAAATCATAAAATTTCGTGAAATAATCAAAAAAAGAAACAAATCCTCCATATTCGACACATTATAGGAAATGATATACATGTAAAAAAATAACGGAAGAAAACTATCATATCATCATCTCAATAAAAAAAAATCCTCGTTAGCAGTACCAGCCGGAAAGGGAAATTTCTCGTAAATTTCTCTTGCCTACTACTGGGCTTCTTACTGCAATTTTTATAGCACCACATGCGTATTTATTGACATATAAAGAATCTGCCAACGTTCGTATTTGGAGACCTTTTAAAGAGGCGCAAATATTTTGCTAATTTAATTGAGTTGCACACGTTTGGATCACATATTGAAAATCGGCGGATGATAAATTGTTATAAACATAAAAATATAGGTTTCGTCCTTCTCACATTTACTGTTTACATATTTCACAGTCGTTACCACACAAAGGTGATAACTTGTCGGCTTGAATAGCTCAAATAGTTAATTTCAAAAGATTTCCATTAAAGTTTAAACAGCACTTGCGTTGCCATTAATATATACATTTTCAATTCTTTTCTGAACCATCAGGGCTACTAAAAATATTAATCTGTAAATTTTCGACTTTTTTATTTGTTATCCGACTTGCATAATTTTTTGCAGGTTAAATTAACTTGCCTTAATAACTAATAATTTCAAGTTTCATCGGAGGCTAGAGGGCTACAGAAATAAAAAAATTTAAGTCACCCCCTGCATGGGGAGACCCCTCTCCCACTTCAAAGTCAAATTCAAAGTCAAAAGCGCTTTATTCAATACTAATCGGTATAAATTTTCAAAGAATATAAAGCAAATTCCAAATAATAATATTTTTTACACTGCAAATTTTGAGGGGGACCCGTTTTAACCTACGTAGAAAATTTTCTCATTCTAGTTCATGAGGTTTGCGAGAAAACTTGTTGTGGCGCACGAATGAGGCCCATGCACTTTGAGATTCGTTAATGACGCCTAGTACCAACATTCGATCTACTTCGTTGTATAGTGACTTTTTCTTCACCGAAGATATGTCAAACAGTCTCTTCTTGATGGATTTACCATCTCCCACATCAATAATGTGAGACAATAAAGTTGTCCAGGCAATACCTCAATTCTTATGCAAAGGAAAAGCCACGTCAAGTCTTAAGTATTGATTGGCGTCTTGTGCGTTTTGAAGTGGATGAGAATTTTGGGTGACGGCGCCCGAGTCGAGTGAATAACTAATAAACAATTCACATGCTAAGTTTAATTGTAGAACAAAGTCTACTCCTAGATAGAGATTTTGAATCAGATGGTGTATAATATAAAAATCTAGGGACCTGGTTGTACCCATACATGTGACATCACTCGTGAGTTTCCCTTTAATAGAGTGATCCGTATAATTTTTGTGAATTTGTCTTGCAAAGTTGGTTGCTATGCACCTGACGCTGGCACCAGTGTCTATCAAGTCTACTATCTGATTCATACGGGTGGACGTCATCTTTCAATAATTCATCTATCTTGATCACATGGAATGATTTCCTCATCTTTTGAACCTTCCTCTAGGAGCCTTGCATCCAAGAGTGGTGTGCTTAACACGAGGAGACAAACCTGAAGTATTTTTTTCGTTGAAAATGCGTTGACGAGCTACAAGGAATTCTCAGTCCGACATGGTAGGGTTTTAGGTGCCACGGGACGTTCTCATCGTTGGGGGCCCGTGGTGTCTCCGGTTTAGTAGTGACAGTTGTCAGATGGGGGACTTCAACAGAAATGTGGTCAGCTGGAGGGGTTGTTTAAAGTGATGCCAAGTAAGATATTTGGTTCCATTTCCCCAATGGAGCTATCTTGGAGTGCCGACCGATATCCTGAACCCTCGCTGGCAAGTTTTTTTTATTTCTGACAACCCGGGCAGTCTGGTGTATAAGTATCTGCCTTACCACAGTGGTAGTAGAATATCGTTTGTTGCATTAGAAAGATAGAGAAACGATGACCTCGTTTTCGGCAGTCTCAACATACCGTCACATGGACTACGTTCATTGCTGCTAGTGCTTCCGACCCACCTTCTGGTCTTTCATCACGTGGATTCGATAGTTATGAGGGTCCTCTAGGTAGGATTCAGGTGTGGTCAGTTTAACGGTTTGATGGGGAGCGTGTGTGGCATGTCCCAGATGACACAGGGTTAGGCGTTATACGTTCATCCTCTCCTGTTTTCTGTTATATTAACGCAAGGATTGCATGGTGTAGATTGAAACGTGCAGGAGACTATCCTTAGGCTTGAATTGCCCCGGATAATACATACTTAACAATGCCTCCTCTATTATCGGTAGTTGTATCCGTGCCGCGATTTTCATCACCCTAGTGTAGAATGGGTTGAAAGGTTCACTGGACATTGCTTGCACATGTGCAATCATCCCTGCACCTCCTCCTTGGTAAGACCATCGTCAAACTAATCACACAACCTAGAAAAGAATGACTCCCACTCTAGGTGACGAAATGAAAGTGAGCAACGCTAGGACTAGTCTTGGGCATCGCTGGAGAACAACAGGTGTGCAACTAGCAGAAGTCACCTCTGAGCGTCCGTTTGATGAGAGTCTATACTTGATAAATGGAACGTTCAACAGGAGTGGTTGAGTTAAACCCACTAAATTTCAGGTGCCAGTTTTTGATGATTCGAGAGGTGGGGTCCTGCATCGGATTGATAACTGAATCTTATGGTATATTCGGATAAAAGTGTCTACTTTGTTACAGCGAAATAGTGTGATTAGGTACGAATGGTGTAGGGAATCGCCCTGCAATTTGGTCAAGAACGCTCCCGGAAGGCTGCTGTACTGATGCCTGGTGGTGGTCAATACTGCTAAGTAAGGAGGCGGTAGTACGCTAGCCAGGACTTGTTAGGACCCTTGGCTTTCTGGGGAATTAGCATGAGCTTGTCGTGGTTTTGGGTCTCAACACTTAGCAAACACAATTCGCTAACATCCTCTTCCAGCCTGTTGAGCCGGGAGTTGATCCTTTGCATCCGATTCAACAGCTGCTGTTTCTCTGTGGTGTTGGCAGTGTGATAGTGGATTTTTCAGTAGTCGTGGGATATTTGCTGGAGTCAGGGTGTGATATTTTGCTCTTTGAGGCACCATTAAGGTAGGTCTAGTCGGGTTGGTGTTCGGTGCTCGATTCGCCAAGGAAGGAACCGGTGGCGACATTAAGTTCGGAAACCCCTTCGACCGGAGCTTGTAAGGAATGTCCTTTGGAACCGCTACCCGGGGATATGGTGAAGCGATCGGTCCAAATATGTGTGTGTGGTTGGAGATGTCCTTTTGGGTGAGGTATAATAGCGTCAGGGAGACACTACATATTGACCTATTTCTCTCCCTCACCAACCAGTTATTGATACACTCTGAGTGGAAATCGTATCCACGAGGAGTACGTAGGGATGTATCCGATGGGCGCAGTTGCTGACAGCACACGGTGCAGTCGGCTACATCGTATAGCCATCGTACTTATCTTTGGGGACTACATTTATTAAATATATATATATATATATATATATATATATATATATATATATATATATATATATATATATATATTTATATACATATATAAACATATATATATATATATATATATATACATATATAAACATATATATATATATATATATATATATATATATATATATATATATATATATATTATATATATATATATATATATATATATATATATATATATATATTCACATATATATACATATATATATATATATTATATATATATATATATATATATATATATATATATATATATATATATATATATATATATATATATATATATATATATATATATAGGGTGCCTCAGCCAATCCGGGGATACTCGACGACAGTAGTCATTTGTAGTCATTTCAATTGAATAAACGTGTGTGGATCCTAAATGGCGGATTCAGTACAATCGAGTGCGGAATACAATCGAAGTGCGGCGGTTATTGAAAGTCTTTGTGTTAGACAATCGCCAACAGAAATTATAAGATTTTTCGGATATCCAAAATCTATAGTTTACGATATTGCTCACAAGTATACAGCTGCGAAAAATTTTGAGGAAGGCTCTCCTAGTCCAGCAAGGAAAACTCATGTGAAGGAGAAGACAACAAGGACTCTGGAAGTTGTTCGAAGGGCCCAAGACCTCATTTTGGAGGATCCTGGAGGCTCGCTTTGCAGAATGGCAGCCATCTTGAGTGTAAGTAAGGCTTCTTACATGCGTCGAATTGCTGAAGAGGACCCGAGGGACAAATAAGTATAAATAGAAAATTGCAATAACATAATCACACCTATCAAGTCAGATGTTGATAAAACGTGATACTAAATGAAGTGCTTCTTTAGTGCCCTTATTTTTCTGAAAGATAAGCTAGGTTTTTCAAAAAAGAATGATCTTAAACGAATGTTAAACATTTTACTAAATTCTTGCAGAAGCAGGACCGGACAGTAATTAATAGGGTCTAGATGATCACCACCCTTAAATATTGGAACTATTTTGGCAAGTTTTTCCCTTTGCTAATACAAATCTCATTCATCGTGATGCTATAGATATCGATCAGTTCTATATTGACAATACTCAAATAATCATCGTTTCTCATTTCAAAGACTAAAGAATCATTTTTGACTGCTGAAATTTGATATCCACATATTTGATATAGTCTCTCGAGCTTCAAGAGTTTCTGGCTTTGTTCTACGACATTTCTATATTTTCTCCGATCCTTTGTCTTGTATAAAGTTATTTATCAGTTTAGTCCGTTCGATATTTGAAAATTGCTTTCCTGCCTGGTTTCCTCATCTAGAAGCAGTTAACGTCAATTTATTAGAATTATTTTTTTGATATTTCATATTCCTTATTGTCGTTACGATTTTCGTTTGACTTCCTGGATATCTCCTCCTTAGAGTTTCGCTTCATTTATCCCGATGAATATTTCCTTTATAGGCTTTGTCATGGCTTTTTGAATTGTCGTCTAATCTGCCAAGTTCCGATGAGACACCCTGTTCGTCCAAGTAGATTAATAAATTTTTCTAATATTCCCTGCGCACGCAGTAAAGTTTATTTTCAGTCACTTATGCTAAGGATCCCGCGCAATAATAATGATCTTCAGTTTATAAATTTTCCTCCTTACTACTTTGTTTTTAAAACCTTACTTGAATCTATCATTTTCAATATTTGCTTGTAATAATATTTTCGTAAATTCTTGTTTCTTTCTATTTTGTGATCGAAAATTTTCCGTTAAATAGAATAAAATAAATAATTAAAAAAAGGGGGTGAGTAGGCCTCCATTTTTTTCCCTATCGTTGTAATTTCTAAAAAAAATCATTTATGCTTATGAAAAATTTCCGTTCATCGGTTTAAAAAAACAGCTTATTTTAAGTGTAAGCCAAAAAGTACATGCCACTATCAATGTATTGTTTGACGGAATCATAAAAAAAATAATCATTCCGTAAATGAACACAAAAAACCTTGAAAATTTCCACACAAACAAATTAAAAAGGATAAAAATATATATAAAAAAAAAACCGAAAGTTGTATTGCAATGAAAAAAAATGTTTATAAATTCTAGTTTTTTCTACAATACCTTAAATAATATTTTCGATTGTGTTATCCCTTTGATATACTAAGCAAGTATGAAGTAATTAATTAATAAATGAACGAACTAACAAAAAACAAATTTCCGTATAATTAATGTAATTAATTGTCTTTTTTGATTCAAATCATCCCCCCCTCTATTATCCTAGATAAAAATATTTGAAACACAAAAAAAATAATTTTACATTGTTTTTTGTTCAAATTATCCAAAATATTCTCAACTAGTCATTCGATTTAAAATTAAAATTATTACAATTTATATTGGTTTAGAAATTACTAAAATTTATAGAGCTTTATCAATTCTTAAAATTTATAGTGTTTAAAAATTATTGAAGTTTATGCTGTTTCAAAAATTATTAAAACTAAAGCTTTAATTTATTTATTTATTTAGAAAATCCTATTTACAGATTTACTTAATCAAATTACAAAATAGGCGAAAATAAGGAAAATACAAAAACAAAATTAAAAAAGAAGGCTACGTTAACCATTAATATTGGGAGCATTCCGTACTGTTGATTTAAAAATTCGCAAAGAATGCGGTGGAGGACCAAGCTGAAGATTATTGTAGGCTCTTATAGATCGCACCAAAGGCGAGTACAGATACGTGTTGGTTTTTGCAAATGGAACGATAAAGTGATCAGATGATCGTGTCCTCAATGGCGCACGTGCATGTAATGCATTGCCTAGGTCCGATGCTAAGATTCCTCTGGAGAGTTTAAAAAGGAAGCATAAATCTAAAAATTGTCTTCTAATGTCGAGAGGTGGGATATGAAGGAAATTTAGACGTTCACTGTAGGAGCGATACGAAAGGTTATATTTATATAAGAGAGTGCGTGTGAACTTGCGCTGGATTGATTCGACAGCTTCCGATAGATAAATTAAACAGGGTGACCATACTTGACAGGCATACTCGAGAATGGAGCGAACCAACAGGATGAAAAGGTGAACACAGGTATGAATACTGAATGTTCCATGAGAGCATCTTAGTACAAAACCAGCGATTCGCGATGCTCTAGAGGTTATGTCAGCTATATGTACATCAAATTTTACATGTGTATCCAGTATAACACCTAGGTCGTTATAATGATCCACCGTTGATAGCAGTGATCCGTTAATTGAATACGCATTGGCAAGAAGCGTAAGCTTATTGGTGAAACACATATGCAGACATTTGGACACGTTGAGAGGAAGGCGATTCATAGAGCACCATTGAAAGAGGGAGTCTACGCCAGATTGAAGGTCACTACAGTCCATTTGTGAATTGACGACTTTAAAAATTTTTAAATCATCTGCGTAGAGCAGACAATCTGATGTCAACACAGTTGGTAGATCATTTATGAAAACATTAAATAGAATAGAGCTGAGGATTTAACCTTGAGGTACTCCAGAAGAAGGAGAGAAATCGTACAAAGAGCAACCACACCAAGTAACCGATGAAGAACGATTTGTTAGAAAGGAGGCCAAAAACCTCAATTTTCTTCGGTAATAGACTATGGTCTACCATATCAAAGGCTATGGCGAAGTCCATGTAAATCACGTCCATTTGCTGACCTTCATCAAGTGATAGGGCAATCGCATTGGTAAATTCAGCCAAATTGGTTACCGTTGACCGTCCCTTAACGAAACCATGCTGCTGTTTAGCGAAGTCATTGGAGATTGCATCATATATTCGGTTATGAGCAATTCTCTCAAAAAGTTTTCCAAAACACGAGAGTAGGGATATAGGCCTGTAATTCAGTGCTAAGCTACGGTCCCCTGATTTGTGAATTGGAAAGATGTTGGCTCTTTTCCAAATTACTGGGAATGTCCCTACAGTCAGGCTGATATTAAATAATATTGACAAGCGTAAGCTTAGGGATGAGGACAGCGTTTTCACAAAAAAGTTCGGGACTCCATCTGGGCCCCAACTCACGTTAACATCAATGAAGTCGATTATACTTTCGACTTCGGAAGGTGTTGTTAAAATGGTGCTTAAATGAAAGGAATGGTTAGTTGGGAGAATGGGTAAGGGTGACGAAGATGATTTGAAAACAGAAGCAAAATGGTCTGCAAATATATCGCATATGGCCTGACCATCAGACGCTTGTTTCCCATGCAGGCTAACAGAGCTAGGTATATTTGAAGTGGATTTGAGGGAGTTGACATATATCCAGAAAGATTTAGGATTGTTTGATTGTAAAGAGGCCTCGATGGTGTTAAAATATGAATGCATTGTGCGCTTGATGGCCATTTTGGCATTCTTGCGTAGTTGTTTATAAGACGAGAGATACGTCTCTGAACCAAAACGCTGTAACTTTTTACGCGCTATGTCTTTTAGCTTTAAAGCTTCTGAAACTTCTGCTGTGAACCAAGGAGCATTCTTTTTGCGAGGAGGACGACTACGGGGAATGAAATTCATTACAATATTATTAAGTTTATTATAGAAGGCCGTGACAGCATCATTGACATCAGTAAAATGAGAGAGAAACTGCCAATTGATCTCAGAAAGCTCTAATTGAATAGCTTCATAGTTTGCCTTGTAGAAGTTGTATCTAGAAATGGCTTTGTTATTCCTATGGCGTGAGATCCAAAGTGATAGTTGCATTTCAAGTGGAGGATGGTGAGAATCTGGTTGGACATAAGGGGTTGGTGATTGAGAAACTGAGATAATGCTCATGGGATTGTTAGTAAAAATGAGGTCCAGCAATCTATTGTTTAAGTTTGGGAAATAATTTAACTGCGTTAGCAAGCATAGAGACGAAAGGGATGACAATGAAATTGATATCTCATTATGTGACACAATCCTTCTAGAGCTTAAATCCCATTCAACCGTTGGCATGTTAAAGTCACCGCAGATCACAAAGGATGCAGAGGGGTATGAAACATTAATGTAATTAGAAAGTTCAGAAAAGAAGAGAGTATAGACTTGTAGCGGGGAGCTGCATGCAAGCTAGATGATAATCTCAAACCAAATACAACGCATTCAATAGGAGGGGAGAAGGTGATAGCTCGATAGAAGAAACTTTCAAAAGGTTTATGGACCGCAATCAAGACACCTCCGCCATGGCATTTACCGGATATAGCTCGGTCCCTATCCTCATGATATACATAATGTAGAGGAAAGAGTTCTTCATTCGCGATTTCCTTTGAAAGCCACGTCTCAGTTAAACATATAACGTCATCATTTGCCAATATATTTTAAAAATTATTAAAACTATTTCTACTTAAAACGATAAAAAACATCTGAATGAAACGGAAAATATCGAAAAATTATCGTTTGAAAAAAGATAATTGGCCTTAGCCTTTCTCTCTGTCGAGTGTGGGACCCGCAACGTTGGTGAGCTAGCCAACAGGTGAATTTCCCTCTACTTTTGATGTTATAGGGGCTCTCGCCCTAACACGGCCAAGTCATCACTTTTGATCTTTGATCTGGTTGAGAAGAGCTCCAGGGGAGCACACTACCACTTGGATGTCGCACTCTTTTTGTGGGCTGTAAATATCCGCATCAATGACAGACTCATATCTGACCTCACGCGAGGTTAAATTGGAAGGATCGTGGCATCTCATTGTTGTAATATGGTTCGGTCGGTTACCTCAGCCAAGGAAAGAACCCACTCCAAGACACCGCAGCGCTAGCTGCCAGCTTGCTTACGCGTTGCCTGGCAAGGCCGTTCCAGCTGAGCATGGGTCTTTAGCTTGCTGAGGCAGCAGTCTACCGCTGCAGTGCTAAACGGACATTTTCTATCATTTCAAGCACTACAAAATCATTACAGAGTAATATACTTATCATTGTTGTAATGACGTAAGCTCCGATGATGTGAGCATTTTTTTTAATTATTAACTACTTAATTGTTGTTCTTGCAATTACATCAACATTGTGTTTAAATAGCGGTCCCAGACTTGTTTTTGTTGTTATGATGACTTTTTAAATTCGAGTATGTTCTTGATACCCCCAATGTTGTTTCACTGTTTTACATGTAATTTGTTATTTGCCGATCATGCATTTATTTATAATATTAACACGGCACGGCAATAATTACTTTCGAGTTTATGTGAGCATGTAGCAATTCCGTTGTTTAAACAATAAGCCTTGACTGCTTTGGGTAGATGGTGATAGTATACTTTATTTCTTCACTGCGAGATAACTTTTTGATACCTTTGGCGCTCGTTGCAGTCGCAAATTTGGCAGCATACAAAAATCAGACCTATAATATGTAAGGAAAATCAGACCACTAGTGCATTATTCAGATTGTTGGCCATTAGTTCAGATTGCGACATTGCACAGTAGTGGTAGTAGTACTTTTTTTTACATATGCTACTTAATCTACTTTTAATGTTACGATTGATTTGACAGTGACACTCTTGTCAAATGTCCTTTGCTTCTTTATACGACCTGAGTCTATACTTTACAGTTTTGAAATGCTAATGTTATTTTTTTATTCCGTTTGCTCTTACGGTTATTGTCTTTTAGTTGCTTATTTACAGATTAAAACCTAAACTGAACTAACCTAACTTATTCTATTCTTAGCCTGATTACATTGTAACTCTTCTTTGTGGTTTTGGTTGGTCATGTGTTCTCTTCAAGCGAAGAGGCACAGTTCTTACCGAACTGATCTTCAGGATATACGGAAGTTATTTTTTATTTATTTAATCGGTTTCTTAATTATTGTTTATTTGATTTTTATTTTTTCCCGATGAAAATTCAAGTTTCTTTAGCCCCTGTAGGTATTTGGGTACGGTATATAATAGAAAATGAGTTTTAGGGGGTGTAGTTGGGGCTAGGTGTTAATCTGGAAGTCTTGGCGAATTTTTATGGGAGAGAGATAATACGGGTTTTCAGAGATGGGGGTACTATTAAAGAGGCCCCGAATTAGATTTGATTCATGTATCTGCCGTTTAGCTATTCGCTTTTTGCTTTTTTCAAGCATATACTGCAGGATGGGTGTCACTTTTGTTTCTTGGTAAAGAACGCTGTTTTTATAGTATTTTTATTGGAGCGTCGGTATTTCGATATAAATTTTCGGAGTATCCTCCCCTCAAATATTTGCAATTCTTCGGCTACTGTTGGTGAAATTGTCAGCCAGGCAGGGAAGGAGTATGTGATGATGGGGCAAATTAGGTTTTTATACATGAGGAGTTTGACATTTGCAGCAGCTCCTTTGGCTTTGTTTATTGCTTTTCTTGCATGTTGGTTCATTTTGAACCTGTTGTTAATGTTCACTCCCAAATATCGAATGTTATCTTTTGGTTTCACCGTGTCCCCATTGATAACCGCTGTTATCAGTTTACTTTGCTGAACAGCTAGTTTGTGCCCTTTGCCACTCGCGTTGCGGAAGCATATTGTTTCCGATTTAGTAGCGTTGATTTGGAGCCCCCAATCCTTTAAATAGCGTGCTTTAATGTCAACTTCTCTTTGCACCATTTCCATGGCGGAAACGGGAAGAGTGTGAATATCATCCACTCACATGATCATATTCGAGTAACTGGAGATGTTTTGGATTCTGTTTGTAGATGCGATATTTGGGATGTCGTGTAGGTAGACGTTGAAAAGGTTTGGTCCCAATATGGATCCTTGTAGGGCTCTAGACAGGATAGGTATACGTGTTGAAGTTCGGTGGAATATTTGAGTTGTTAAATATCTATTTTGTAGGAAGCTGTCAAGGATACGCGTGAGGGCCAGGAGAAAGTTGGAATACATGAGTTTGAATTTTAGCCCATCAACGCTTTTTGTAAGTCTAGCCCGCATGCGACTGTGCATTGTTTTTGCGCAAGTTTTTTACGACGGTGTCATCCACAAACAAAATTGTATGTTCCGTGGATTTTTCGGGTTGGAATCCGAACTGAAATTCCGGAATTTTCATTGAAAATACTCTAAAGCTTCGTAGTATGATTCTTTCCAGGATCTTACCAATATTGGAAAGTAAAAAGATTGGCCTGAAGTTTTTTACGTCTCCGTCGCAGTTTGGTTTAGGGATAAGGATAAGGTTGCCTTATTTCCATCTTTCGGGAAAGTAATCATTGTTGATGCAATTGTTGAAGATGATTGTTAAGCTTTTGGCGACAATTGCGCCGGATTTCCTAAGTACTTTATTGGGAATAACGTCTAGGCTCGAGGAGGTTTTATTATTAAGACAAGCTAGTATATCTTCTACTTCTGACACGTAGGCTAAAAATTCCCCGAACGTTTCTTGTTGAGGAGACACTACCTTGTTGGTGTATTATAAGGTATGATACTTGGTGACCGATGTTTCTAGTTCTTACAGCCGATATCATTTCTTGTGCTCTTTCGTTCTCTGGGGCTCTTTCTCTGTACTGGTTCTGTAGCATGAGGAGATAATTCGCAGCTTTTCTTCAGGTTTAGAGACGGGTAGCCGTTTGTGCTTGATAAGGTCTCTGTCGATGTTAACATTATATAACCGTCGGCCCGTTAGTATATTAATTTCTCGAAAGACGTCTGAATTTGGTTTGAATAAACTCAATATTCTTTTATAATTTTTATTCATCTCACGTCTTATTTGCCACCTTATGCGCTTGGTTAGTTCTATGATTTCCCCTTTGAAAGTGAGGTATTCCTGGTTTATACGATTATTGCGCCGGTTGAAGATCCATTTAAGGCTTTGAGTTTTCCGTTTTTGTCCCTTTATCTGTGCTTTGGTGTCTTGCGTAAGGCATCTGTATAGCCATTGTTTCGGTTTTTCTTCCGGCGCATGTGCATCCATTCGTTTTCGTATAGACTCCGTTAGGTTCTGGATGTAGATATCAATTTCCTGGTTAGATAAGATTCGGTTTACAAGGTGAGGGAGGGGGGCGGATTAACTCGTCTCCGAGGTCTTTTCTGAATTCTGCCCAATCAACAGAGGCATAGGAGCGAAATATTTTTGGGTTTTCTTCAATAGTGGTTTGGTTATTTAGGTGAAGGGTTAGTTTTAAACAATAGTGATCGGATATCGATGCTAGAGTTGCACATTGGTAGGGAGTTTGTTACCAGTTAGTAGGTCTTGTGGCTCTAGAAAGTTATCTAAGAAGAAGCTGCTTTTTGGGTATGAGGGGATACCTGCGTTGACGATGGCGCATGTTAGAAATGCGGTCGACGGGAACCATTGATATATTCCTTGGCCGGTTGGATTCCGTGTGGAATCACTCCAATGCTCATGTCTCGCGTTGAATTCTCCGCCGAGGAGGATAGAGTCGTGATTAGCAGCTATTCTTCGTATTCTGTTAAGGGTCAGTACTATTGAAGGTCCCAGATTTCCTGGGATGTAAATAGATCCAATTTGTATTTTTCTATGACTACCATTGTGTCTTCGCATGTTTAACGTTGCTAGTGTGCAAGAAATGTCAGGATGGCTAAAATTTTTTTGGTCTCAATATAGAATGGCGGTCTATTTGCCTGCGTCGTTTCTAAGTACTTGGTAGTTTTCTATTCGGACCTTGTGTGTCGGTTTTAAGATTATTCGTTAAAGAAAACTATGTCTAGCTGAGTGGATTTGGTAAGGTTAGACACGAATATTCTTTTGTCATGGGAAACTAGAGAGTTTATGTTGAGACAGATAGTTATCAGATTATTTACCCCCATACAGGTTAAGGTATAGCACAATGAGCAAACTGCCTTGTCCATGTTGGCATGCCATCGTATTTCGGCCAGAATTCGGCAACCTTTTTTAAGAGTTCCCTTGGTGACACTCCTAAAACTTGGACTGTTTCGTAGTGGAGTCTTTGAAGAGGGTTCTTTTGTGGTACTGCGTTCCGGGGCATAGTTGAATTTCTTCCGCTCGTCACTTCCGAGTATTGACTGATTGTACCTATGTGGCTGTTGCTATTGGGGTTTGGATATATTTGAAAGATGGGATTGAAACGGGGGTTGTTCTTTTATTTTTTAAAAGCACTAACTTGTCTACCAATCTTCTCCTTTCCGGGCATCCGGAGAAGTTTGATGGGTGGCCTTTCTCTTTTCAGAGGACACAGAAAGGTGGGTTACTTATTTTGTCAATGTCCTTTCTTGGGCATTCTTGGGGGTTGTGGTCCTCTCCACAAGCTGCGTATCTTGCCTGGAAGGCACAATTCGCCGAAACATGGCCGAAGCGCTGACATTCATAATACTGGAGTATGTCACTCCTTCTGGGCTTTTCCCATGTCGCTTTCTGATGAAGGATGAAACGGAGCTTAAGGAGACGGTATTGGTCTTCTTTTTGGTTGAGGATTATTTTGTATAAGTTTAAGTTCACGCCGTTCATTTTAGACCATCCGGTGGTTAACGGTGAGACATTGTCAATTTTAATGTCCGGACATTGTATTTCGATGTCTTCTCTAACATGTGTAGCTCCGAATACCGAGTCTCTGAGTATGACTGTATATTTTTTGCGTTCCGTTGGTGTGAAGGAGTAACCTCTCGCTTTAAATGTGTGGATCAAATCCAGTAATTCATCATGGATGGCGACTTCTTCAACTGTAATTTTTAATTTGCTGGCGCTCAGGCGAATAATTCTATACTTCGTTATGGGGCTCTTTTCCTTGATTTTTATTTTACTGCCATTGTCTACGAATATAGGGGGACAACATGATTTTTTCTTTTGAAGGGTGCACGTGTTTTGCTTGGAGGTTATGTTTTCTTCGCCCGAAAGAGGCGCGTATGGGTTTGTATTATGGAGGGTTGGTAAGAATGGGTAACTTTCTGTTAATTGCCAATTTACCTTGAACCGTTCTAAGTCCTTCCGATTCCGCGTTGATCAGGTCGATAATTACCCTGTTTGAAACGTTTGTTGCAGCTTGCTCTACTTCCATTGTTGCTGATGGTAGTATTTCTTTCTTGGCCGCTTTCGTTCTTTGTGGTCACGCCTTCTCGTCATTGTCCGCATCGGACCATCTTTGACTAGTTGGGGACTCACTTTGTACCTCTGCTTTTGCCAGTTTTCCGAGCTTGATTTCTGTTCAATAAGCAAATATATAATAGTTGCCCTTTAGTCAGACGGCGTTTCGTCTGGCTTCTCAAAAAAGACCTGATGAACAACTGATAACATAATTTTATTATTAAAGCCTTTTATAATACAACACATGTATTCAATTTTTAGTATCACAAAGTCCGTAGCGCGGTCATTGCCTTAGTGCTGAGTCGTTGAGAATTCCTAGAGTTCATTGCAGCTTGTCTCATGTTTGATGTCGTGGTCAGCAAAAAGTTCATGATCTCCGTGGAAATGAAATTTTCGGAGTAAGCATATTACACGAATTAATTTATTTGTAATTGGGGCATTGATCGCGCGCGGAAATAAAACATGTTTGGAATGTGCAAATTGCATATTAAGTCGGCTCAGGTGCAGTCCAGAGTACGTTGAACGTTAATCGCGCGTGGAAATTAGATTTTGTTGATGCGCGCAATTCTATGTGAATTTTCATTGAACATTCTCCTCGTCCTTGAACTGTCCCAGTTCAAATGAAAATGAGTCGTCTTTGATGACCTTGCGCTGCGCAGGAATAGGTTTTATTTCCGTTCGTCTGAATTTATTCAACGCAGTCCAGATGATCAGAATAATTGTTGCGGTTGTTAGGATGTAGCCGAGTGTATAGTGGTGGATGTGATGATTGTTTATTCTATCAGAAGGTAGTAACTGTGGAGAATGATGCGTTGAGAGTTGCTTTACGATTTCGTTCCAGTCAGCAGCCTTTGTGTTGATAAGGAAGTCGGTGGAGGATGATTTTATGAAGTCGGTTTTGTTGAAGGTTATCTGTGTGAAATTGGCTGATGGTCTAAACGTGTAGTTCATAACTGACGTGAATGTGTGTAATCCCCTAATCGTCGTGGTATCGTTTCTGATTTCACACTGAGGTTCTAGATGTAGAACACCACTTCCTTGTAGTGTTTGTGTGGTGACTTCTTGTCCACATACTGTGTCAAATACTCTTGTCCCTTGTAGTGTATAGATCCACGTGTTTTGTTGGTGGGCTTGGATCCAAAAGTTCGTGTTGTTGATAGGTAGCCAGATACATTGCCGAGAAGATGGTTCCTCGTGATTTAAGAGAGTGATTTTGCATTGGTTGATGCTGGATCGCCGATTGTACAATGGATGATGTTGAACACACAGGAATGTGTTGTCCTTGGTGAGTGTACATTTATCCAATTCGTGTTGGTTGATCGGGTAGTGTTGGTTTCTCTGGAGATTTACTAGCAGATATTGTGTAGATGGTTGGATGAGATATGACTCTTGAGCTCGTCTAATGGGAACAAGTATCAGGTTGAACAGTTGAAATTCTTCGGAATTGATTAGTGGCAACTTCAGCTGAAAAATTACAAAGGATTTGGTGATCTTGGCGTGTACCGAAAACGTCTTGTACAATGATAGATCTCCAACTGTTCGACTGATCGGGATATTAAGACTTGGAGGAAGTGCCTTTCGTATGAGCGTTACTTGTTCTTGAAGTTGTCGCGGAGTGAGAAGTAATGGATTGATGATGCCGTGCTGTAGATCAAGCAGTATATCCCATAATGCCCTTTGTGTGGCTTGGTAACTGTGTAGTGCCATCATGGTGCGGAAGTAAAATGTGATGAAAGTTTGTTGCTGAGATACACTGCTTATACCGTCTGACAGTTGTTTTAAGTAATCGTCTATTGCCTTGAATTGTTCCTGGATATAATAGGTCTCTTTTTTAAAAAGGTTTATGGTGGTCTCGAGAAGTTAGGTTTGATTCTCCATGAGTGAGTCTAGATAATGTTCGTTGGCTCGTGATTTTTCAATTTCATCTTCAAGGTATGTTGCGTAGTCTGAATCTAGAATACCGAAATGTTTATTAGCGACGTTGCCCACGATGTCCAGTGGTGCTCTTCTTCTTCTGGTAGGGTATCTTCTGCCTTCTCCTCCCTTGTGAAGGATTTCGTTTAGCTGCTCAATATGAGATAGTTGGTGTGTGAACTGCTGTAAGGTTTGAGTGCATACTTGACCTTGAATAGTGGTTGATGCACACAGCTTTTTCATGTTGAGTATACCCTTGCGAATTCCATCTAATTCTTCCCAGTAGTGTTTTAAATCATAGAAGGTAATTACGTTCCATTCGTTAGTTACTAGCTTTGCTTGTCCGATTGCTTCGAAGTAAATTCCAGGGTCCTTCGTGAATGGATCAACAGTTATAGGGGGAGATGCGATGCTAATGGCAGGCAGAACGAGTAGGGTTATTAAGGTTACTGCTAGCATGGATGTAGGGCGAGAACGCTTTACAGGGACTTCGCTATTTGTTAATTCTGGATGGTTCTTCTTCCGATTTTCACCCCAAATTGAGTTGATTGGAAGGAATCTACCTTGGTTAGGATGCCGTTTTTTCAGTTGTTTAGGCTTGGGGGTTTCTGCGGATACCTTAGTTGTGGCTGACGTGGCTTGGTTGAAATCTTCGCATGCCTTTACAAGAGGGCAGAGTTTGTGTATTGCTCTTCGAAAGATGCCACTTTTAGTTTTGACATCTGCAACTCGGCAACGTCCGTCACTTCCTTCAATTGTTTGCCCTATCCGTCCCAGTTGCCACTTCAAGGGAGGAGCATTATCATCCTTGATGAGAACTAGCAAGTCTGGTTTGACTTGTCACAACCTAGGGTCCACTTTGCTCTCTGTTGTAGTTCAGAAAGGTATTCGATTGACCATCTGCGCCAAAATTCGTGTCGGATGTGCTGCACGAGTTTCCACCTGGTGAGTAGGTTTGGATTAGTGTCACATGCACGACTATGTATTGTTGTAGTGAGTGGTTCCCCAATAAGAAAATGTCCCGGTGTTAGTGCTGCCATGTCGTTAGGGTCGTCTGATAATGGCTGTATCGGACGTGAGTTGAGTACAGCCTCAGCCTCCGTAGTGACGGTGCATAGCTCCTCGTAAGTTAGAGATGCAGATGAGATAGTCTTTTGTAATAATTTCTTTGCCGATTTGACTGCCGCCTCCCAAATACCCCCGAAGTGTTGACTGCGCGGTGGTATAAAGTGAAATTGGATCCCTTTCTGAATTGCGGCTGCCTGAATCTTCCTTGAGAACGCTCATTTTGCAGTAAATTTTCTAGCTCCTCTAATTGGTTACGAGCCCCAACAAAGTTGGTAGCATTGTCGCAGTACACGTTTTGGCAGCAGCCACGTCTAGCGATAAACCGCTTCAGAGCAGCAATGAATCCGTCGGTGGATAGGTCTGAAACCACCTCTAAGTGACAAGCCTTTGTTGTGAAACAGCAAAACACGCAGATGCATGTTTTCGTTGGTTTCTTGCCTCGAATTCTGTAATGGGTGTAGACCCGTCCACAGAAGTCGATGCCGACGTTGACAAATGGACGGGCTGGTTGAACGCGTGTATCAGGAAGGACTCCCATGATTTGTTTGAAGCTTTGTGGGTTTAGTCTGGAACATTGAACGCATTCATGCACCACTGCAGATGCTAAACGCTTGTCTCGAGGGATCCAGAACTGCTGTCGTGCTGTTGCTCGCAGAGCTTGCGTCGCCATGTGTAAGTTCTTTCGATGAAGATCAGTGAGTAGCAGCTTAGTGAATGGATGTGAAGCAGGTAAAATTGCGGGATGTTTTGCGGCGTTTTGTAATCTCCCTCCGACTCTAAGAATGGAGTCATCATCCAGGAACGGTGTGAGTGTGAGGAGTTTGCTCTTCGAGTCTATTGGTGTTTTTTGTTGTAAGCTTTTTATCTCGGTTCCAAATTCCCCGGCCTGCATGAATTTAATAATAAGTGCGAGAGCTTTTTCTAATTCGGCGACTGTAAGGAATCTTCCTTCCCATGAATCTTTCCTTGCCTTGAAGCGTTGAGTTGCCCGCAAAACGGTTGCTACGATTCGCTTAAGATGTGTGAAGGAGTTTCGATGATCGATTCTGTCAATAAAATGCTCCTGGATAATGCTGGTTGTGAGAACGGTGTGAATTGTCTTTCACTCTGGAAGCTCTCCCGGATCTCCGATAATTCACATGGCCAATGAGTCTCGGGTTTTCGCAGGAATTCAGGTCCATGGTACCAGAACGTAGAATTGATGAGTACGCTAGGCCGTGTTCATCTAGAAACCAAGTCTGCAGGATTGAGTTTAGAACTCACATGCCGCCAGTCAGATATGTTTGTTAGTCCTTGTATTGATGAGACCCTGTTGGCCACAAAGGTGTGAAAAGATGACGGTCCGGATCGGATCCAGGCCAATACGATTTGTGAATCTGTCCAGTAATGTGTAGTGTTTATGTCTATGTTGAGGATTTTCTTAACACGATTCGTTAAGTGGGCCATGAGAGTTGTAGCACACAGTTCCAGTCTTGGTAAGCTGATGGTTTTCACTAGGGCAACCCTAGATTTGGAACAGAGAAATATCGTCTTTATGTCTCTCTGGCTGTTTGCGCTACGTAGATATATTACTGCACCGTAAGCCCTTTCACTTGCATCGGAAAAGGCATGCAAACTGAGTGTGGCATCTTTCGTTTCCAAGTATCTGGGTCTCCGAATTCTGTTCAGGTCTGTAAGCTCCTTGCGAAATTGAAGCCATCGAGTGTGGAGTTCCATTGGTATGGCTTCATCCCAGTCGAGTTTTAGTGACCATAACTCCTGTAAAAAGATCTTGGCCAATGTTATTGCTGGATTCACGAATCCCAATGGATCGAACAACCGTGATACGTCACTCAAAATCGTCCGTTTTGTCACCTTAGTTGGCTCGTTCCAAATGGTAGTCATCCGAAAATGGTCTAGCTTGGGATTCCATGTTAACCCTAATGTTTTCACGGTGTCCTCTGTGTCTCCATCGACCGAGAGCTCTATTTCTCTATTTTCGCTTGGCATTGATGCAAGGAGTTGCTCGTGATTCGCACACCATTTACGCAGATTAAACCCTGCTGACTTTAAAAGCGTTTTCACCTCGTGTTGAATCTTTACGGCTTCTTTGAGGCTGTTGCTTCCAGTCATTAGGTCGTCCACATAGAAGTCTTTGATAGCCCTGGACGCTAGTGGATGTGACTTCTTCGATGTATTGGCCAATTCCATCAGGCATCGAGTCGCTAAGTATGGTGCGGCAGTGGTCCCGTACGGCACTGTCTTTAAACGATAATACCTTAGGTCATCGGAAGGGTTGTCTCTCCAGACGATGAGCTGTAAATGGCTGTCTTCCGTTGTTACATTCACTTGGCGGTACATTTTCTCAATATCCGCTGAGAAGGCAAATTTGTGTTTCCTGAAACGTAGAAGGATTGAGAATAAGTCACCTTGTATTACCGGGCCTTTCAACATGATATCCTTGAGTGAGATGCCGTTTGATGCCTTTGCTGAAGCGTCGATTACGACTCTTAACTTAGTGGTGCTGCTGGATGGCTTGAGTACACAATGGTGAGGCAAGACACAGTTGAGCTTTGGTATCGGTGACTTAACTTCTTCCATGTGACCCAAAGCGGCGTATTCCTTGATGAAATTTGTGTACTGCCTTTTGACATCTGGGTGTTTTTGGAACTTCCTTTCGAGAGCAAGGAAGCGTCTAATTGCTATGTCTTTCGATTGGCCAAGCATGGATGGGTTCTGACACAGAGGAAGTTTCACTTCAAACCGTCCGTCACCGTCTCGTCGAAGATTGATCGCAGGCTTTTCAGTACTAGAGGTCGTTGCCAACGGTGCCTCTTCTATGGCCCAGAATCTTTCCATGTGTTCTTCAAGATTATTGATACCGATTCCACAGAAGTATTCAGATGTATCGCCAGTTGCGACACGGCCAAGCACAATCCATCCGAGCACGGTGTTCTGTAAGGTTGGTAGGTTTCGTCCTAACCTTATCTGTCCAATGGAAAGAAGCTCACAGTAAAACTCTGCTCCCAACAGTAGGTCAATTCGTTTCGGAGTGTTGAACCTTGAATCAGCAAGGTGAATTTTCGATGGAATTGGCCATGAAGAAACATCGATGAATGACGGCGGTTGAGTAGATGCAATCGTTGGTATGACGTATGCCTCCAATCGGGTTGAATATCCGGAGTGTCTTGAGGAAATGGTGATGCTCACTCTCTTCGAGACATGTGTTTCTGTTTTCCCTATTCCACAGATGTTGATGTTGGAATTTGATCCGGATATTTTCAACCTCTTTAGCGTTCGAGCACTAATGAAGTTGAGCTGAGATCCGGAATCTAAAACGGCTGTACAAACTTCGGTTGCACCAGCATAATTAGTGATGTTGACTGATGCTGTGCCCAATAAAACGTACTTGCTACCAGATGTCTTCTTGGTAAGGGCTGCTAAAGTGGTGTCGCTAGGAGTAACCGATTGGGAGCTGCTGGTTGTCATGGCTGATCTCTTTGTCTTGTTAATTGTCTTCTCATGGTGGAGCAATGTATTGTGCCTGGCTTGACACTTAGAGCAGCTTCTTGATGGACAGTTACTTACACCATGGCCTGCCTTGAGACAGTTAATACACAGCTGAAGGCCCCTGATTTTAGTAAGTCGATCGTGTGGGCTTAGTTTAAGTAACTGGTCGCACTTAAAAACCTTGTGATTCCCAGTGCACACCTTGCAGCTTTTGTCCGAGTCAGATGAGACAAGGGATGTTGGTTTCACTCGTGGATGTGAATGTCTCTCCTTGCCTAAAGCCTCCAGTGACTGAAATCTAGTTTCCATAAATGTGAGAAAGGCGTCGATGGTTTGTACTTCACGAGGTCGTTGAAGCGTTTGCTCGTACAGCGTATGTGTTGTTCTGTCAAGTTTTTTGAGCAGGAGGTGAAGTATGATGGGGTCCCAGCCTCCTGTTGAAATGCCCAAGGTTGCTAGTCCTAACAAGCACTCTTTGGTTGTGTCGTGGAATCCCTTTATTGATGCAGTGGATTCACTAACAACTGTTGGTTGTGATACCAGCCTGTCAATGAGTGACGAGACCAAGATTCGTTGGTTATTGTACCGTGCCTGTAGTGTTTCCCACGCGATGGCATAGTTACCGTCAGAAAGGTGGAGATGACAAATTAGGCGCTCAGCTTCACCGGTCACATGTTTTTCAGGTACCACATTTTCTGGGTATTCCCAAGTGGTTGGTCGTGAATCATCTGTTTGAACAGATCGTGGAACTGTTTCCACTTAAGATAGTTGCCATCAAACGTCGGTAGTGTGATTTTTGGCAAGCTGACCGATGCCTGTGTGGCAGGCGTAACTGTGGTGGGCGTAATTGTGGCTGGAATTCTTGCCAGACATTGGTTGAGGAAGATTATCGCCTCTTGGATCGCATCTTCGGTGTTGAGGTAGTTGCTTGAAGTGTAGCCAAGTGCTGTCACGTTGTCGCTCTCACAGATGTCCTGATGCAGTTTTCGGGCTTCGTCCCAGAACCGCTGGAGGGTGACCAACTTAACTTCATAAAATTATCTAGGTTGGCCGACTTCGATGCTGTCGATTCCCTCGATAAGGTGCGTTATGGATTGCGTGACAACACCATAACGCCTGATGAGTTGTTTAGTGATCTGAAGGTCGGACGCAGTGGAGTCCTTGGGCCCCTGCACGTCAGCCTTCAATCCTGATGATGCAGCTGGCACGGACGTTCATGGTGCTTCCAGAGTGCGCAGAAGCTGTTGCATATTCTCCTCTACCTTTGAGTACTCCGCGCTGCCCTTGGCGAAATACTGCGCTTGAAAATACGGGTGTTGCGGATAAGTACCTGCGTGGGGTTGCAACTCCTGGTGGGTTGCGTTGAACCTTGTCCACAACTTTCCCAACTGTGCTAGCTTAGCCCTCAGGTATTCGGGAGTCTTGCGGCTGGACGAATCCTTTCTGTAATTGCTGATTATTCGCTGGAATTCGTCTCCCAACTCCTTCTGCTTGGTTGCCAGAAGTGATAAGTGTGGTTCCTCCATCCTGATCCTAAAGCTGGAAGTAGATTAAAATTTGTAATATGACGTTGATCACGTCGGGGTCACCAAAATGTTCAAAAAGCAAATATATAATAGTTGCCCTTTAGTCAGACGGCGTTTCATCTGGCTTCTCAAAAAAGACCTGATGAACAACTGATAACATAATTTTATTATTAAAGTCTTTTATAGTACAATTTTTACAAGTATTCAATTTTTAGTATCGCAAAGTCCGTAGTGCGGTCATTGCCTTAGTGCTGAGTCGTTGAGAATTCCTAGAGTTCATTGCAGCTTGTCACATGTTTGATGTCGTGGTCAGCAAAAAGTTCATGATCTCCGTGGAAATGAAATTTTCGGAGTAAGCATATTACACGAATTAATTTATTTGTAATTGGGGCATTGATCGCGCGCGGAAATGAAACATGTTTGGAATGTGCAAATTGCATATTAAGTCGGCTCAGGTATAGTCCAGAGTACGTTGAACGTTAATCGCGCGTGGAAATTAGATTTTGTTGATGCGCGCAATTCTATGTGAATTTTCATTGAACAATTTCCTTTGTTCCGATATACTATACTTGTAGTTTATTTTCCTTTTACTTTGATTTTTTGCTTGCGATGTGTTCAGTTGACGTCTCACCATCGACTCCTCCGTCATTGCACAATCAAGATTGGCTCGATCTGTAGCATGCCTTTAAAAATCAACAATCGCTATTTACTTGCACCCGGCTTAATTATATGGTTTGTTGGTTTTCTCCACTATTTCCACTATTTTTTATTGTAAGCATTCAATTTTTTTTTATATTGAGCTAATGATAATGTAAAATCGAATAAAGTTTTATAATAATTCGTAGATTTACTTTATGTTTGTAAAATATCAAGGATAGTTTAGATGAAGCATTTATCGTTCACTCATACATCCGGCAAAGCAAATAAGTTAGTGAAAATGGAAGTTTATACAAGTTTAAGATATTTACAACTGAATCGCTAGAATGCTTCAAAATTAGTTGATTATAATTGATTTTATATTTTATAAAAACGAAACATTAATGCTTCGAGTTTATCAATAGCTTTCCAAACTATTAGTTTATTCAATGTATCGTATTGTAAATATTGCATGCATCGATGTATACTTACGCATCCATGGTTCAAGCATTGCATAGATCGCATCGAAGACACTCAGAATGATTTTGTATGCAAAGAATAGATGTCACTAAAACAGTTAAAAGAAATATCGGATTTTGTTAGAAATATTTGCTTATTCGGTTTATCTGTCAAACCGTCTTGAAATTGAATTATGAAACATTAACAAAATGATTTAGAAAACCGGAACTGCTATCGGTAGTTTTCGCATCGTTTATATCAATAGTTTGTGCTACTTGATTACTTGAAATCTCCTAATGCTGAATTCTGGACATGCGAGTATTTTCAAAATTTTTGGTTCCGCATGTAAATGTGAAGAATTTTAATAGGTATCATTCTTCCATAGAAGCCCTAGGCAAAATTCATAATAGGACCGATATTATCGGGTGTGAAAAATGTTCAAGGTTATAGTTTCGAGATTTCAAACAGGTGCAGAAATATATTTGTAAGCAGATTTAATTCATACTTCACAGTATTCCCGTTTATTCGATTCTGTCTTTAATTTCACACTATTCTGACATTTAATTTATGTCAAAGTTATGTCGAATCAGTTTGTCCCAATTTGGTGGGCATATAATTGGGGCATTGGGGTTTGAAATTTTATTCGCCAGGATACTTGTAATTTACAAAAAGTACGGAGAATACTACATTTACTTTGCATTTACTTACAAATTTCATGGAATAATAAGTTAAAAGTTCTTCCAATGTAATGCCAAAAGAAAGTGACGTTTGCAGTAGTTTTTTTTTGAAAAAGTTAGCCGGTTAATGTGATGCTCCGTTTAACGGCATAGTGTTTTCGGTTTTTACGTAGTGGGTTCCGATTTCATGCCATAATAATGAATGCCAGCAATATAGATGAATACTTGAAAGAAGAACGGCAAAGATTAGAGAAAGAAAAGTTGCGTTTAGGCTCAGGAAAGTTGGAAAGGATCGATGATAGTCCCCAGAATATCGAAGAAAATGCCTCTGGAGTACTCAATCTTCAAAATACGGATGATAAAAACATAAATATATCCAGGATTGCCAAGCATCCAAATGACGAATGTTACAGCCCACAAACATTTAAAGAAATATGTCCTGCTGCTGACCTACTTCATCGTCGAATGAAAGCTCTATCGGCTTCAAATTCCCCCAAGAACTTGCCAAAAGATTTGAATGTGGCGGAGTGTAGACAAATTAGATCTCAGTCTGATTTACCCAAGGCTCCAGCTGAGTTTTCCACATCCTCCAACGAAGATGAACCGGGGACTTCGAAATCTGCAAAGGAATGGTCAAACACTAATGTTAAGGCAAGAAATACACAATCGCCTTACATCGTAAGACAGGTGAGTGTGAGTTACTGAATACATTAATTGAAGCGATTGGCGCTAAAACAGTCCAAGCCACTAACTGGACTGACCAGAGCCGAAAACATAAAACCCGCATTCTCTTCATTTATAAATTGAAAAATGGCCCAAGGTGTAGGAGGAGCCGTCTTTAAGTGATATTGGTACTTTTCTTTTACATTTATCGAAAAACGAAAAATTTATATGCTAGACCGGAATAATCATCTTAGGCCATAATTGTGGCTTGGGCGGTTTTAGCACCTAGCGCATATATTGGAAAATGTGGAAAAAAATACATAAAAAATAAAAGAAAGTAAATTCCCTTTAATTCTACTATTTTTATTTTTATTCCGTATACAAATGTTTCGTTCTCTACTAGAGAACTTCCTCAGTACTACTGTTCCCTAAACTACAAGTGTCCTAATATTTATACTACACTCATTAAATTATTAAATTGAATCTCTAATTACACCTAACCTGTCTACTCAAAGTTCTTTTACTTAATCTCTAATCCTTTTACTATTCAAAATTTTATTTTTCCTTATTACTACTTAATTGCATTCATTATTTTGTAAGCTTGAATAGCCAGGTGTACCCGTTACCTGGGTCGCCGTTCCAAATGTCATGCGTCTTTCGATTGCATACCTCCAAACTTTCTGCTACATCAAGCTTCCACACGTTTGTAACTGTTTTCAGCTTGCTCACGTTGTCCGCAGTGATGTGATGTTTTTCAAGGTCTATATGCTCCGCCACTTTTGATTTGAAGTTTTTGCATCCTGCTTTTTGTTTTTGTTTTTGTTGACTGCTTCCCTTAAGTGTTCATTCCATCTGACCTCCTCGTTTGTCCAATATAACCAATATAATCTCCTCGTTTGTCCAATATAACATCCATTACATTTCGTACACGATACCTTGAAGACTCCGCTCCGCTCCATTTTGGGTATGGGGTCCTTGGTTGTTCCTAGCAAGTTCTGCAGTTTTGTGGCCCGGCTCGTATAAACTAGGTAGATGTCTACGTTTTTCATAGCCCTCTTCAATGTTTCCGTCCTTGCGTCAAAAGTTACAACCAACCTCTGCGTTGCTCGACTTCCGCAGTTAGCGTTGTGAACTTTTTGTTGAAGATCTCCTTCGTTCGTTTGGCTATCAATTTGGTGACCATCCGTAGGGTATCCATTCCACTCGGCTTACTTATAAATGTGGGACGTTTCTTTTTTCAGGCCTTCCTTATTCAATGGTATCGTGAGCATCGATTCACAAGCCAGCTAAATATCGCCCATTTTTGCTGTTGGTAATGGTTCGAAGTGAAAGGAATTATCCGTATGTTGTCCGTTGGTTTACGGTATATTTTCAATCCATTAGCTCCTCTACATGCCATCACGTCCAGGAATGGTAGCCGTCCCTCCGACTCCAGCTCGTGGGTGAAACCGATGTTGTTGTGTATCGAGTTGATCGCCGCGAAAGTTTGCTGGATCTGATCCTCTTTGATGATCGTGAAGATATCGTCTACATAACGCACCGATCGATGTGGCAGTTTACCTTCTTGTGCTAGCTTCTCCTCCAAAAATGCCATAAAAACTTTTCTTAGAAACGGGGAAATAGGGTTACCCATTGTTTAAAAAATTCTCCCCTGAAAGTGAAATAGCTTTCACCCATGCAGAGTCTAGCCAGTTTCAAATACATTTTGGCTCGTTCTTTCCATTGTTCTCCTGATCCTTGTATCAGGATCCAAGTAACGCAAGTGCTTCTTTAACCGGAATACTGGAAAAAAGTGCCTTGACGTCAAATGACACCATCGTATCGCCATCTTCCAAAGGTCCCCAGGACAAAGCCTTTGAAGTAAATTCTGCCGAATTCGCGGCTGATCTGGTAACAAATTTTTGTCCGTGTTATTGAATTCCTTGACACTCCGCAATTTTCTGAGTGGGGGCGTTTTTTGCTGACACAATTTCACGCATTTCATGGCCTGGCTTGTGAATCTTCGGAAGTCGTATGATCCTTGGTACGATAGGTTGGTTACTTTTAAGAATTTCTTGAGGTCCTGAATCCATGATTCACATTCTTTCATCACTTTCTCCACTCTTTTTATTGACTCAGGTAGCGGATTATTTTGTAGACTGAAGTATGGTCCCGTTTTTATTTTTGCCCGTATTTTACTGTCGTAATCGGCCTTGTCCATGATCACTAAGGCATTCCCTTTATCCCGTTTCATGTAGTAAACCGGTAGATTTTTGAGCTCATTGATGATCCTATTCTTGTCCTGCTTTCCGACCCATCTAGTTCCTTATTTCAGTGTATCTGCAGTGCTAGTTCTTATCCTTTGTTTTTCCTCTGCCGTCAGTCCATGCATGCTAGAAAGTCTGTTGATGTCGGCTTCGATTTCCATGACGATATCTTCAGGTTTGGCATTCGCGTTAATGGAGTATTTCAGCCCCATGTTCAGTAGATTCAGTCAAGCTTGCGTAAATACCTGGGACGAATGATTGATGACTATGTTTTCGATTGTATGCACCTTGATTTGTTGATACACTGTCACTTGTTCTCGTCTTAATTGATGAAACTTGTTTTCCAATATTAATTTCTTCCGCTCGCTTTCACACTCTTCCGCTACTTTCACTTTTGTTAGAAACAACGGGAAACCTAACGGATATTGCTTGGCCAGACTCAAATGTAATTCGTACGCCTCTCTGCTTGTCCTGTCCAATTTCGCATAGAGTCTTTCAATACTCTCCTTCACCAACTGCATTTCTAGATACTTGATCATTGTACCTTTCTTGAACGGTATACTTGTCTTGCGCTTAACGGTGGGGCTTTTCGGGGTGATGTTGTTGTGCTTGCATTTTTTTTTTAAACTGAAGTCCCTTCTTAGTGATGCGACAGGCTTCCTTAAACTGATAAACTTATTGACTTCAGCGGTAGGCTTGAGTGCCATTTTTAATAGTTAAAGATATTCCACCTTTAGTATCATATAGTCCTTGAAAAACATGACATCACTGCGGACAACGTGAGCATGCTGAAAACAATTACAAACGTGTGGAAGCTTGATGTAGCAGAAAGTTTGGAGATATTCAATCGAAAGACGCAGGACATTTGGAACGGCGACCCAGGTAACGGGTACACCTGGCTATTCAAGCTTACAAAATAATGAATGTAATGAAGTAGTAATAACGAAAAATAAAATTTTGCATGGTAGAAGGATTAGAGATTAAGTAAAAGAACTTTGAGGGATTAGAGACAGGTTCGGTGTAATTAGAGATTCAATTTAATAGTTTAATGAGTGTAGTATAAATATTAGGACACTTGAAGTTTAGGGAAAAGTAGTACTGAGGAAGTTGTCAAGTGAAGAACGAAAGTATACGAAATAAAAATAAAAATAGTACAATTAAAGGGAATTTACTTTCTTTCATTTTTTATGTAATTGAAAGTTCTACTAAAGGCGGAATATCTTTAACTATAAAAAAAAAATACTATTGTAAGTTAGAATTGTTTACTTGAATGTATGAATTCATTTGAATAACTAGAAAGTTTCTTATTGCATAAAATTCAAATCAAGTTATATAGTTAGTGTTAACGTCAAGGCTGCTTTGCCTTGGCTGACTGCTTGTTCTCCTGGACAGATTTTACGCGTTGAAGTTTAATTATACAAGTGCATAAACTTGTATAATATTCTGCGCTCAGAAATCTCTCCGCGTTGAAGTTTAATTATACAAGTGCAACCGAAATTATCAAAATAAGGCTGATGTATGAGATCGTGTATTGATGGATATCGTGCGAGTCGATTTGATCAGGGATAGATAAGTCTTGCGCTAAGAGTTGTTTCTTTAAAGCTTCGAGATCTGCTGCGTATGTTTGGTAAGGCTCCGAAGATTTGTTAGGAGGTTTCGATGTGGTATTCTTGTCAGGCTGATGGATCCTTGTATAGGAAGTACCAATTGTACTCGTATAAATCGGGCGTGCTTGGATGGTTACAGTATCAGATTTGAGGGTGCAATCTGAGTCCAGTTTGAGAATGCCTGAACCTTCCAGGACCCTGGTTGAAGTGTTACCAGCGCAGACAATGTGGACTACCAGCCGATTTGTGAGAGCATAGATCCACTCATTGGTAAATAGAATTTGATTCCACGGCGATGGGGTTTTAAGTTCGGTTAAATTGCACTCAGCTGGGGCTGGAATGTCCTTCAGAAGCGTAACTTCACATACACTTATGTTGGATTCCTTGTGATATAATGGATGAGACTGTTTACAAATGTGGATGGTTGGTTCCATCCAGGTACATGTCATGTATTCTTCTTCCGTGAGTGGATAATACATATCACGATGTGAGCTGATAATAAGATATCGTGAATTGGGGAGTATCGCCATCAGCTGATTGTGGCTTACTGTTGGTATAGGATAGAGCCTGAATAAGTCAAATGTGACTATGTTGACGAGTGGTACCTTCAGCTCAAATATAGCCAGATCTTCGGTCAGTCTCGCACTGATTGACGATATCCTGAATAATTGCAGGAAATTTTCATGTGCTATTGGAAGGCGTAGTGTCTCAGGTAAATGTTCCTTGATATTAGCAATCTCCATGCTTAATTGTTTCTGAGATAACAGTAATGGATTAAAATTTCCATGTTGTGAGTCGGTGATGATGTTAACAATGGAGGCTTGAATTCGTTGCAAATTGATGGTAGTCAATGTCATTTGAAACGATAAGGTCGTGATGAGATTCGATATTTTATGCTGATTATCTTCACTGGCCGGACCTCTCACTACGTTAGCTAATCGATCCATGTGCTCCTCTTTCGCTTTAAACCTTCGTTGAGAGGTCTGTTCGCCCTTTCCAATAATGTTCAAGGTAGAATCAATGATAGATGTTTGGTTTTTTAACAGCATGTACAGTTTATCTTGATTTCCCTTCAAACCTTTTATTGTCAGTGTCATCTGGTTAGCATATTCCTCATCGAGCACGCCAAATACAGATTTAGCCACATTGCCAACTATGTTGAACGCTCCTCTTTTATTTCTGATCTTCAATAATTGATTGATGTTCACGAGTTCATTTCGTAGATGGAAAAATGGTCTACCAACATGAGACAACTTTTTAATCGAATTCATTTTCGCCTTCACAAAATACTCCAACTGAAAATAGAAAAAGACAGCTTCCTTTTAATTTTGTGTATTTTATTTTTATTCTCGAAATCGATTTTCGACCGTAATCGTTCGGTCTTCTTCAGCGATTAATTTATTTTTTTTTTTTTTTTTATTTATTTTTTTTTTTTAATTTTTACTCAGGAATGTGAGTAAAAATAAATTAATCGCTGAAGAAGACCGAACGATTACGGTCGAAAATCGATTTCGAGAATAAAAATAAAATACACAAAATTAAAAGGAAGCTGTCTTTTTCTATTTTCAGGATGAGACAACTGTTAGTGAGTCCACGATCACAAAGCTGCTGTAGCATGTTTGTTCCGTTCTCCAATGTCGCAACCTCCGACCAATATGATCTTAAATCGTAGTATATCAGCAGCCTCCATTCACTCGTTGCTAAATAAGAACTACCCAATGACTGGAAATGTAAGCCTGGTTGAGGTCCGACCGTTGTGATTTTAATTGGTTCAGTGAACAGCAGAGGAAACAATACGCATGCCATGGAACTAATAGATGTTCGTTTCGTTGCCCGTTTTTGTTTTCTTGGGGAATCAGTTGAGCAACCCGGTTCTGGTTCTTGCTCCAATGGTCGTTTCTTAGCGCTGACTACCTCCGTCACGTTGATCGCTTTTTCGGTCTCGCTTCCGGCAGCAACAGTGTCTGCTTCTATTGGCAAGGGCGCCAGTTTATGAATCGGTCTCTTCAATATCCCTGATGATGTTTTTACATCAACCACACGAACAAAACCATCATTGCCTTCGTAAATTTTGGTAATTCTCCCGAGCGGCCACTTCATTACTGGCATATTGTCTTCTTTAATGATAACAACTGTGCCCAGTTGAGCATTTTGGCTGACCTGCTTCCACTTTGAACGGTACTGCAGCTGATTTAAATACTCTTCTGACCAGCGGCGCCAGAACTCGTGCTTGATACCGCTCACTAGTTTCCACCTGCTAAGTAGTCCGATCTTTGCTGGCTCAGACACAGCATTCACCGTAGCTGTTGGGGGTTCTCCTATAAGAAAGTATCCTGGTGTTAACACAGTGAGGTCATTAGGATCTGACGACATTGGAGTTAAAGGCCTTGAGTTTAGAATTGCTTCAATCTCCACTATAAGCGTTTGGAGCTCTTCATAGGTTAGGGTTGCTGCTGAAGATCCTCTTAGTAGTAAGTATTTTGCCGATTTAACTGCGGCTTCCCACAGCCCTCCAAAATGCGGGGCCCGAGGTGGTATAAAATGGAAGCCTATACTTTTGTTGTTGCATATATCTGCGATTTTCTCTTAAGCCTGCTCAGAATACAAAGACGTGGACAGCTCTCTAAGCTGATTATGGGCTCCCACAAAATTGGTGGCATTGTCGCAATACAAATTTTTGCAATGACTTCGTCTACCGATGAATCGCTTAAGAGAGCCGATGAATGCTTCAGTGGTGAGATCACTTACTAGCTCAAAATGTACTGCCTTGGTGGCGAAACAGCAGAATATAGCAATATAGCCCTTTTGTGGTCGTGCTCCTCTGCCGCGAAAATGGATCATAATTGGTCCACAAAAGTCAACTCCAGTATTAACGAATGGGCGAGCAGGCTGTACTCGGGCCGATGGCAAGTTCCCCATGAACTGAGAAAACATCTGCGGGTTCGCGCGGGAACATCGTACACATCGCTGAACAATGGCTCGTGCTATTGTTTTGCCCTTGATTGGCCAAAATCGTTGTCTCGTTGTTGCAAGCAGTGCTTGGGGGCCCAGATGGCATTTGTCTTGGTGGATATCCGTCATCAGTAACTTTGTTAATGGATTTTTGTATGGGAGCAGGATCATAAGATAGGTTTGATGCTTCCAATCTTCCTCCAACTCGAAATAAGCCCTTTTCATCGAGGAACGGTGTCAGACTAGCAAACTGATTGTTTTTGGTGAGTTGCTTTCCATTCTCCAAGTCCTTTATTGTATCCCGTAATTCGTCCTTCTGAACGTGTTTCACGATGACTTCGATTGCTCTGGTTAGTTCCTGACTGGAGAATGATTTTGGTAACAATGTAGAGGCCCGCGGCCTTTGACTAATGCGATCTATGAACCTAAATACATATGCTATGATCCGTTGTAGTTTTTTTGAAAGAGTTTCCATGCTGTATGGCATTCTTCTCAAGATCACAAGAGGGTCCCTTTACATATTCCGGTGGCCACAATGATTCCGTTCCATGCAGAAAAGGTGGTCCATACAGCCAAATATGACATCCAGCTAACTCTGCAGGTGCAATGCCTCGTGATAAAATGTCGGCTGGATTTCTTTTTGAATCTACGTGACGCCATTGCTCCGGAATCGATAGTGACTGAATTGTTGATACTCGGTTGGCAACAAAAGTATTGTATGAGGAAACGGTGGAGTTTCTCCACGCAAGCACGATTTCTGAATCGGTCCAAAATATGTGTAAGACTTCTTCCAAGTGTAGGGCAGTCTTAACTCTTTCCGCCAGCTCCGCACCCAATTTAGCAGCACAGAGTTCCAATCGTGGAACAGTTATCACATGAATTGGAGCCACACGTGATTTTCCACATAAGAGACGCACAATGATTCTGCCATTCTTTAAAGTAGTCCGCACATACACGGCTGCACCATATGCCCTTTTTGACGCGTCACAAAATATATGCAACTGCACCTCCTTGGGCACTTCCCTGGCAAATACGTGTCTAGGGAATTGTGTTTTTTGTAGCACTGACAGGCCTCTGCGAAATTGGGACCATCTGGTGTGTATCACTTCTGGCAAAGCAGCATCCCAGTCCAACTTCAAACGCCAAACATCTTGAAGAAATAGCTTGGCGGTGACTATTACGGGGCCCATGATGCCCAATGGATCAAACATCCTGGCGATGTCGGAGGCTATTGTCCTCTTGGTAATTTTTGTATCGTTTGGATTCATGTTAATGCGGATTTGGAAATCGTCTACTTTAGGAAGCCAAGTGAGGCCGAGGGTTTTAATGTAGTCTTCAGAATGGCTTTTGAAATCTAGTTGAACTTCCTTGTCGTCTGGTGAAATGTTCTGCAGTAGTCGAGGATGATTAGAACACCACTTTCGAAGCTTCATTCCAGCGCCTCCCAGAACTTTTATTAATTCGTCTTGTGGTTGAACTGTTTCGATTAAGCTATTAGATCCCGTCATGACATCATCAACGTAGAAGTCGCGTTGCAGTATGTTAGCACCAAGAGAGTCTCGATCTTTTTCATCTCGGGCGAGTCTTTGCAAGCATTTGGACGCCACATATGGAGCACACGTTGTTCCATATGTCACGGTATTCAACTGATAGAACCGTAGAGCCTGGTTTGGGTCATTTCTCCAGACCAGCAACTGATATTTGCGGTCGTCAGGATGCAATACTATCTGACGATACATTTTTTGTATGTCAGCAGTGAAAACATATCGAGGCAATCGAAAACGGAGCAATATCGCAAATAGATCGTCTGGATGGTTGGTCCAGTATAGAGGATATCGTTCAGCGAGACGTTCGTAGTTGTTTTACAGGAGGCATCGAACACTACCCTGAGTTTAGTAGTACTGCTGTCGGGTTTCAGGACACAATGGTGTGGAAGAAAATAATGCGATTCTTCACATACCTGCGCTGTGACCTCTTGCATATGTCCTAGTCTGATGTAGTCGTCCATGAATTCTCGATAACACTGCTTGAGTTCCGGGTTTTTTGCTAATCTCCGTTCAATTCCATAAAAGCGACGAATTACTACGTCTTTTGATTCTCCTAGTTTGTCGGGGTCGTTAGAAAAGGGAAGTCTCACCAGAAAATGCCCATCTGGTTGTCTTTGCGTTGATTGGCAAAAGTGAGTTTCACAGGACTTTTCCGCTGCTGGGACTTGGCATCGACGACCTCTTCTAATTTCCAAAACCTTTCAATCGCACTATTCAGTTTTTGATCTTCGGCAAGAACTCCACAAGTAACAGGGAGCGATTCAGTACCACCAACCTTGCCTGCTACTATCCATCCCAGAAGCGTATTCTGTAGGACTGGCAATTCACTGCCTAGCTTTATTTGACCGATCGCTAGAATATCATAAAAATGTTCGGCACTTAATAACAGATCTATGCGTTCCCTAAGATGGAAATTTGGATCGGCAAGCTTCAGATTCTTTGGTATGGACCACTGTGATATATTCAACTGCACAGATGCTTGAGGAGATATAAACTTGTCCATGACATGCGCTTCTAAACGGGTGGAATATCCATTCAATTTTGACTGAAGGGTAACATTTACCCTTCTCGGTGCGCGTTCGGTCGATCCGCCAACCTTTTCAATGAAGGTCGAGTGGTGAGTTGATGCCAAGTTCAGCTTCCTAACAATGCGCTCAGTAATCAAGTTAATTTGTGAGCCGTGATCTAATACTGCCCGGCATTCCACTGTTTTGCCGTTATTGCTAGTTAATTTTACAATGGCGGTACTTAAGAGTACATATTTTGTCATTTCGTGACTACTAAGTGTAGTTAATGAAAGTGCCGCTCTCTCCTGAGGTGCCTTATGCCTTTCTGCCGATGCTGTTGCTGAGGCTTCTGTTTGCGATTTTGTTTGCTTTGCCTTGGGAACGGTCCCTAAGTGCAGAAGGCTGTTATGTTTCTGGGCACACTCCTTACATCCTCGTGATGTACAGTTTACGGCCTTGTGTCCATCTCGGAAACAGTTTACGCACAATTTCTTAGCTTGGACTAGTTTCAACCTCTTCGACGGGCTCCATTGAAGAAAGTCTGGGCAATAGTAGACTGGATGAGCTTCTTTACAAACAAGGCATGAAGATGTCGTTACAGCAGCACTAGTAGACTTGATGGTCTTTTTACGATGCTCGTCAGGTCGCTTTGTTTGATTGCCAAGTGCTTCTAAAGCTTGAAAACGCGTTTGCAAAAAGGTCAAAAAGGCCGTCAATGACTGGAGATCCCGTGGGTTAACCAATGACTGCTCATATAGAGTGTGAGTTGCAGTATCAAGCTTCTTGATTTAGAGATGCAGGAGTAACGGATCCCAATCTTGCGTTACTATGTCGGTATTTTGCAAGCCTCTCAAGGATTCTGCAGTTGTGTCGTGCAGAGATTTCACTGCTGCTGCAGAGGGTATTGTATTGGATGGTTGGGCTATCAACTTCTGAAGGAGTGCGGTAGCGATTAGGCGTCGATTTTCGTAGCGCTCATTCAGAGTCTTCCATGCTGACTCATAGTTGTCGTCTGATATAGTAAAGTTGCGTACGAGTTTATCAGCTTCTCCTGTCAGGTTGGCCTTAAGGTACCACATCTTTTGGCAGCTTGACATAGGTTGATTGTGTACCATTTGAATGTATAAGTCCCGGAAATGACGCCATTGCAAATAATCCCCATCAAATTTCGGCAGCGTAATTTTTGGTAGATTTACGCTCGGAGTAGTGGTTGTTGACGCATGCGGTGCGGGTGTCGTATTTATCTCGTCGATCTTAGTCTCTAACTTTATGAGCCACTCCTGCAATATCTCCTCCAATTGGATGTGCTGGTTTAGGTCGAAACCGTTTGGATCAGGACCAGTGGTGATTTCCCATATTTGTTGCTGGTATTCATCTAGTTGTGACCAGTATTGCTGTATTGAGGCAATTTTTACTTTGCAGAATTGACGTGAGTATTGTTCCGTTTGTTCCAATCGCGAGAAGAGTCGTTGCAAAGAATTTGCTAGTGCGTCGTATCGTCTTACGAGTTTACTAACATTTACGTCAGTTGTTCTCACTGAGTCATCCGCTCGAGGTTTGGTACTCTGCTTGGCTGGGGCCATCTCAATCGCTTGTTCGCCAACTCCTGATTCTGTAGCAGCTTCTCCTTGAAGTGTGACTGAAACTGTCGGAAGTTTGCCTGTGTCGTGTCATATAACTTTCTCACAAAGTATTCGTGAGTCTCTGACATATCCTCCAGTTCTCGGGTCTTTGTATCCGTTTCTTCAAACAGATTCGGCGAAGCCTTTCCTCATAATATTCTGCCTTTTGCTTGCGATTCAATGGATCCTTTTTATAATTGATGATGATTCCATCAATTTCTGCAGCTAAACGCGTCTGTTGCTGTGTTAAGCGATCCATTGGGATTCCTCAATCTTAGCTGATGTTGTAGTGTGACAATCACGTCGGGGTCACCAAATGTTAACGTCAAGGCTGCTTTGCCTTGGCTGACTGCTTGTTCTCCTGGACAGATTTTACGCGTTGAAGTTTAATTATACAAGTGCATAAACTTGTATAATATTCTGCGCTCAGAAATCTCTCCGCGTTGAAGTTTCATTATACAAGTGCATAAACTTGGATAATATTCTGCGCTCGGAAATCTCTCCGATGTTGACGTTAATTATACAAGTGCATAAACTTGTATAATACTCTGCTCTCAAATTGATGTTCAGAAATCTCTCCGATGCTTGTATCGGGAGATTACTAAAATATTCCAAATTAAAAAACCCAAGATGTTTTTGTTGATTGTCAAAACTAGACTGCCCTTTATTTTCCACTAACATTTTCTTAAATACTTATTTGCCGTGGGAACAAAAGTAGTTCCCATAAATTTGTTGTTCTAACACAGGAATTGCAAGTGCAATATGCTCCATCTACCTTGCAGACAGATAGATCATATTGCGCGCGACATAATTATTTTTCATACGTAAAATTGCAAACGCAATATGTTCCATCTGCCTTGCAGACAGATAGATCACATTGCACCTGCCATGAGACCTATGTCTAGCGCGCACGAATAATTCCAGAAGTTTGGAATTTCATGCGCTCTAGACAAAACGCGTGTCTTATTGTACTTTACAATTTTAGATTAAATGACGAATTAGGTTTAATATAATGAATATGTATTCTCAAGAGCTGGAATGAGATGAACGCTACATCGATGTAAATGATATTAGCGAAAGCGATTTGAAGAAATTCCAGCAGTACTGTTGGTTAGAATTGGCATCCATTTTCGATCGTTATCATGATATTATTAGAAAGATACGAATTTGTATTATTGAAGTGATACGAATTCGTACAGTTAGTTCAAATTAAGTTCCTGATATTTTTGTAAGTTTCCATCACTCTTTCTTCGTCGCACAATGCTCGTGCGATCTGCATTCACATTTTGCCACTTCGTCAAACAAAACACATAAAATAATTTGAATTAATCCTTTCATGAATATCTAGTCCAATTCATGATCAGCTCTCTCAGGGATAACAAAAATCATATAATACAACTCATTAAAAATAACTCCGAGGAACTGTATCTCGCCGATAGGGTCAAAGATGCCTAAAAGTTGGAAAAAATCTTCAGGTCCACGTTTCAATCAGTGTTCATTAAATGATTCTTAAGACTTTTCTTAAATACCAAACGCGAGTTTGCTTTCTTAACCATTTCCGGAAGATTGTTGTATATGAGCACGCAGAGCATCATTTGTAGCATTGTTCTTTAGACGATCCGTTCTGGCAAAAGATATTACGAATTGATTTGCACTCCTCGCATTATATGGGTTGATTTGTGATACTTTAATTAATGGTGTTTGGTTCTATCCATTAGTTCTTAAATATTTGAAGATAAATGAAGCTTTCTCCATTCTAATGCTTTGACTAAAGGTTAGTGATTTTGCTGATTGATAAACCAATCTAGTTTGAGTGCGCATTAGAAAATATATATACTTTTGTCAACAGCTAGGTATAATATTAAGATGGTGCTTTGCCGATTGACTCCAAATAACTACTCCATAATGTAATTTCGTCAAAACAAATGCATTTAGAACAAGTTTCTTGATGTGCATTGGAAAATCCTCATATTTTCTGATCAAGCCTATTATTGGAGGTAATTGTCTCCTTAAGCTATTTATGTGTGGCAACCAGGTCAAATGATGATCGATGATAAGACCAAGAGATTTTATGTCTAACACTTTGCAATTTTTCGCCGTTTATATTTAAGTCGCCATCTATGTCTTTTTCGTTCTTTTGCTTTATAATATATTTAGTCTTTGCAGTGTTCAAAACTAGTTTGTTTTCGATTAACCACTTTTGAAATTTCCCTGGATCCTCGTTGATGGTGCTCTCTATGGCAGTTTTGTCACGTCCCGAATAAAGTAGAACTGTGTCGGCAGCATATAAATTATACAATAATTATTAACATATTCGGATATACTCCTACAGTTGTGTGGAAAAAATAGCAGTATGTTGGATTTCATGAAATATTTCTTATATATTTTTATTTCCTGTTGTAAACATCGAACTCGTTTGAAGTTTGTTTCTCAGATATCATAACAAAGCAACGGAAAGGCAAATGCATTTAACACTTTTCTTCGAAATGAAAGAATTCTCGTTATACTCATTGATAAGTGCTGTGTAAAAAATTGCAACGCATCATTTTGTTGGTGTTGATTTGGGCTTGAAAATATTTTTCACATTTAAATATTTGAAGGAATGAAATTAAGTTATTGAAAAATTATATCTTATAAATGTGATGTATTTATCAGGTGAACATAGATCGATATTTTATTGAGTCTTTTTACCTACATACATTTTTAACATGATAAGAAGGTATATAGCTTGACAATGGCACCATAGCCAAACAGCAATTATTACAAGATTCAATTCAATGTGATTGAAAGATTGATAAAAATAGTGTTAAACCAGTGCTCAATGGCTTATAAATTGAAAAATACAATTAGAATTATTTGCAAGTAACAACGAGAATGAAATTTACATGAATATGACACTTTGAGCTTACAAAATACGATAAGATATTTAACAATAATAATTAATTACCATAATGAACTAAGTAAATGAAACCAGAAGCAAGTGTTAACGAATACTAAAAAAAGTTTAAACGAGAAGCAGTAAACATTGTACCAACAAACAGCACTTGTTTTCTGAGAACTTATTTCTGAGACCTGTTTCGAAAAGTTCTCATCACGATATCAGCTATCTTTGATGAAATTTTTTTTTCAGGGGCCACTCCCCTATATGGGGAAACCCCCCTTAAGCACCTTGTAAACATTTTTTTTTGTTGTGGAACTTTGAAGAGGACATAACTTTACACCTATATACGAAATTTTATTTTTGTAGCTTAATTGGTTTGCGAGGAAAATTGCTGTGACACACGGACGGACGAACAACGGACAGACAGGCGCGATTTTAGTGTGATTTTGTAACATTATTTTACAAAACGCTAAAAAGAAGTAGAAAAGCAAAGTTTACCTCAAGCGATGAACGATGCATTATGAGGTTGGCTAAGAAAAACCCGTTCATAACTTCTATTTTTTTTAATTGCGTGGCCTCGGCTGAGATAATGGCACTGGGCACTGGGTTCGATACGTTGTCCCTACTGCTGCGAAATTGGTTCACATACTGAGCCCAAACGTGGGCGTACAAAAAACTTGTCATTAGGAAAGGTAGGACTCGAATAATGTTAGTATGGTAGTTAGAGGACCAGGCAAAGGATAGACTGTGACCCCCTTTTAAGTGTATTAAAAACAATAACAAATATAATCTTTTGGGCAAAAAGCTAAGGTGAAATTCATGCTAAAAAACATAAGCTTTAGTATCGTAAGCTATCGTGATTAAATATAATATTATGTGGCCAAACCTTGTAAAATCAAAAAAATGTATAGTGAAGAAATAGATTTTTAAGTGAGCACGCTTTGTGTCTACGCATTGGTGTGACTCGTCTCTGAAAAAAAGAAAAACTTCCCAATAAGTTGCAGAGCATTGTCAGTACAACGAGTTTAAGAAAGTCTATAATGTGAGCAGTGAGAACGCCGTACAAAGTCTATAGTTTTCGCATTGTAGCTTGTTGGCCCCGCTCGCCCGGCATATGTTCTTGTTACTAAATGTCTTGGATGACTTTTGGATGGCTTTCTGAACACCGCTGTCACCATATTTAATGAGCTCCACTGGAATCTAATCGATGCCCGGTGCTTTATAGTATATTCTTTTCTCCGGCAATATCTATAGGCTCCGAGGTTTTGGAGCCGTGCGGCTGATTTAGGAGGTTCTTGAAATATAATGTCCATCTTTCCTTAATCCTGTTTTCATTAGCGGTGAGGTTGCCGATGTCATCATGGCAGAGCGTGGTCTTAGGTTGATAACTTCGTTTCAGGCTTTTCACTACTTTGTATGCTTGTCTTGTGTTGTTGCTCGCTAGACTGATATTGATCCTTCTCAATTGGCCGTCATAGTATTTTCTTTTCTTAACTCTAATTATCTTATTTGCTACTCTTCTGAGATTTTCATAATGTTCTCTCTTCGTCCTGGTTTTGCTACCTAAATACTTTTTATATGCTAGATTCTTTTTTTCCAACGTATACTGGCACTAATCGTTTCTTATGCGCCGGACTTGATTAATTGCCGTTTTCACTTCCACCCATAGCTCAATGCTTTTTTTCAGCGATATATCTGATAGGACTTGGCCAGCTAGTTATCGAAGGTCTCCGTGAACGTTTTTGCCATAGGCGCCGTTCGTAGCTTTTTGATGTCGTATTTCTGTAGAAAGCTGGATTTCGCCGAATGCTTCTTTGACATAAGGCATCGATAAAATTTGATCAAGTAATTATCTGAGCTACAATTGGCTCCTCGGTATGTACGGACGTCAAGTATGGTCGACGACCAACGTTGTTGGATCACAACATGGTCCATTAGGTTTTTGTGTGCTACCATCCGGTGATACCCAGCTCATTTCATGTATGCATCAATGTAGGAAGTAAGTCGAACGTATGACCAGATTTCTGCTACATGCGAAGTCAATCACGCGCTAGGCGTTGCCATTTGTTTCATCGTGGAGGCTATATCCTCCAGTCGTTGCCCGATGAGATAGCTCATAGCCAACCTTAGCATAGAAATCACCCAGAATTAACTATTTTTGTGTCGGTTGAAAGCAATGAGTCGACTAGTCTTTCCAAGTGATTGTAGAACATTTCCTTCATTTCTTCGTCCTTTTCTTCTTCCAGGACGTGTACATTTATCAGCCAAATTTTGAAGAATTTCGCTTTTATACGAATCGCACACATTTGTTCATTGAAAAAATCTCGTTGGCTCCAACTGGATTCGAACCAGGAACCTTCGGCTTAAGCAGCAAGCACTCTAATCAGTACACTACGTGGACTAACATCTTCTTTTACTAATCAAAAATAATTTCATCCTGCTCTTAAATATCATAACTTCGAGATAACGTAGAGATATTTAAGAGCAGGTAATAAATAGTAACCCATGTAATGCTTAAATTTTTAAAGTAAATATCCTTTTTGTAATTATCAAGTAAATATCATTTTTAGGGTTTTGTAAAAAAAAATTTTTTACAATACCCTATTAATATCGGTTCCTGTCGGTCTGTCAGTGCGTCACAGTAAGTTTTCTCAGAAATTATAAAAGCTAAATTGATCAAATTTTGTGAAAAGCTCAGAAGTTTCTGATTAATGAAAGTCTCTCCATATCGGGATGTGAACCCTTAACATTTTCTTCACCAAAGATAGACAAGTAGGGTATCAAATCAAAGGTCGTGATGAGATCTTTTAATCTAAATTGCAATATCGTTGACGGAGTAGGCCAGGGAAGTAGAAGAACACGAAAAAATTGTGGACCTCCTCTCGCGATTGGATACCTGTGCATCGAATAATCTGAATAAAATTTAATAATCGAGCAGTCATACAAGCAAACTGCTCGAAAACCCTCCTATCTCCTATCCAAAATTGTAATGGCAGATTTTAAAAAATATGAAATTATTTCCATGTAATTTATATTTGTAGAATAATTTTTCTTGTTATTTTTATATTAAATGTAACTTTATATCAAATTTTCCTCTATATCAAAATTTAAATGTTTTCCTTTAATTTTCATTACTATTTAAAATTTTCATTTCTTAACTTCATGTAAATTTCTTCAATTCATGTAAATTTTTTTTGCTTCATTTAAATTTCCTTACTTCATTTAAATTTTCTTTGCTTCATTTAAATTTCCTTACTTCATTTAAATTTCTTCACTTCATTTAAATTTTCTTTAGTTCATTTAAAATTTCCCTACTTCAGTTAAATTTTGGTTTTAAAAAAATTTAAATCTGCCCATTACAATTTAGGATGTGGAAACACTGATTTAGTGCAGGCCAGCGGTGCATTACATGAAAAATGCATTCGAGTTCAGCTGATGAAATTTCGCCAATAGCGACACGGCGAAAAGGAAAAGAAAGACAAGTTGGACGAAGCCAAAAGAAAAGAAAACGGGGAGTCCGCTTGAAATCACCAAGGAGAGAAGTCGAGGAGAGATCGAGAAAGAAAAACGGAAAAACACGGCGGACAGGCCGGGAGCCATGATATGAACATATTTTATAGTTCTTTGCTTGACGGGTTTTTTTTTGTTAAAGAGCAAAAATTGGTTGAGTGTTCGAAATGAAATATCTAGCTAGTGGCGCTTGAACGAAAATATCACCTCGAGAGTGACGTGAAATCGAGCAATCAAATGCGGATACAATTTCCACAGCACTTATGAGCTGGACCAAACTTGATAAGGCGATCATTTATTTAAGTGGTGATTGGACATTTGGTTTCTGAAAAGGTGAAGTGCTCCAAGTGAAATTGCTCGCGAAGAATATTTCCAACCTTATTTTCAAAGTGTAAATTGCCCGCCAGCAATATTCGCGCATGTGGTGTGTGAGAGCGAGCTCGTCTGCGCTGCTTATTTCTATCGTTTCTCGCATAAATCATGCGCAAGATTAGATATCAAGTGTAAACTGCCCGCCAGCAAGGTTCGCGCATGTGGGGTGTTAGAGCAGAGTTCGTCTCGTGGAAGTTGTGAAATTGAATTTTGGTCATGAAATCGGGAAATTTTCGATGCTAAATACGCGGTTTTGATCGGTCTTAGCGGTCGAGAGTGTTTTAAAACCAAAGAGATATTGTAAAGTTGCGATAAACTGTAGAAAAGTTCGTATTAAATGTGGGCTTTTTAATACGGGCAGGTCGCCATCGAATCGTTTTCATTTTGTGCGGTGGAGATTTTTATTGATTTTAAGCAGTTGGATTATGGTCTACTAATTTGGACACACATTAAAGCACATCTGAACTTCATGCTGGATAACTGCTGGAGGTTAAAGTGGGAAGACGAAGTAGGCTATTTGATCTCTTGGACTCAGCTGGCGATATTGCCCAGACGGGCTTTTATAACTGGCCCGAGGATTGGGCAGCGGAACAGGTTCACAAGGCGGAAATCTTACGACTTATTTATCAAGGTAGATTTTTACATTGCAACGTAGCTTTAGGTGCGTTAGGACTTCCACTAGGCAAAACCACTGTCATGCATTTAGTTCCACGAGATAATTTGCCAGAACCGAATTCACAAGCTCAACGGCAAAAGGAAGACGTAAAGTCGGCAGAATAATTGGAATATCTAAAATTATTTAACGACGAACGACGAAGTCTCCCCAAGTCCGTCTGCTTTGACTCGTTTCGGCTTGTTCTCTGAGCAAGCAATTTTCCCCTACATTTTTCGACTGCGATCGACCTTTCTTTTGAGACCCGAGAATTCGTGAATGCGAAATTCTTTTGTAGTGGGGCCTTGTGCTGGGGGAATGAACCCGCCCCACGACACCGCAACGCTAGCCTGCCAGCGCGTTAACGCGTCCCCAGACAAGGCCATTTTCGGCGGATCTTAACATCTTTCGCCGAGGCAGCAGACCATCGCTGCAGTCCTTTACGGACATTTTTTATGCCTACCTATCACTACAAAAATCATGGAGGCAGTTCTTTATGAGTGCAACAACGACAAATACCTGATAAGTGCAAATCCGGTAAACTTTGTTCGTAATAATATGACTTATCAATTTTACATTTTCTTGACTTATCAATTTTACATTTTCTTATATAAAAATGAAATTTTACATATATATGACCAAGAGAGAAAAATTCCAAATATACAACTCACTGATTTTGTCATCTGAAGTTTCATTGCAGTCAAGGTACATAGAGCCATGCAAGCTACCAACATTTTGCAGCAATTTAATGTAAGCCTAAAGCTTTTCGAATGGTTACATTTAATTAAACCTCAATGTTGTTTTATGTAATCCAATTGGAATGTAAGCCTATTACCATCGGTTTTATGATACAATATTTGATGTCCTGGAAATTGGCGTTCATGCTACATATAAAAAAAAAATATTTAACTTTCTTTGATTTTAATGCACCAGCGATTTTTTTATAGAACCACGTTGTATGCTTACTCTTATAAGAACGATCTGTCGGAGTATGTTTTGCTAACAATGAGAGAAAATAAAGAAATAGGTAGAATTTGTGCACAACGCAGCAGCTTCACAGACTACAGATAACATGAAATAAAGATGGATTGATGAGGAGCCGGATGAATGTACAGAAAGGAGGCTGCATCCAACACAATGGAAGATTCCAAGAGTTTTGAAAAAACGAAGCCCAAAATCTTATTGTTGGAAATTACTTTTTTATAAGGGAGCAATTTGAAAGGAAAGATGACAGGGAAAGTAAGAAACGATCCTTAAAAAGCATATCAGTGAATACAGGGTTTGAACGAATATTAGGAAAGTTAAAGTCGCGACGAAGTCAGGGAAAAAGTTTTCGAGCGAGAACTATTTACGAATGATGGCTCGGAAAAGAATGTATCGTAAACAAACACAATGCAACTACAAGGATCATAATACCAAATAAATTATCTTTACGAAAAAAGTTTAAGATACATTAACAGTAACATATTCGTCAGACAAAAAGGGGTAAAATCATTACAGGTATTTGATTTAATAGAGCTTTCAATGAAAACCAGCTTTGCTAGAGCAGACGCGATCATGAGTTTGCATCAAGACGTTGAAAGATGAAAGAATCTCGCTATCTAGAATATTTTGGAGAGCTACGTTTCAAAGAGTCAATCAAAATATCGCCAAGCTTCGATAGTATACAGAAAAACAGTAAATTTTATCTACACTCTATGATTTAGGACAAGATTTGAACGAAAGATGAACACATTTTTATGTACCACACGCTAATCCAGTAACGTACTCTTCCCTGTGAACTGCATGCCACAACCCATGAAGTGATAGTACGAGAGTGAATCATATATAAATGGTAATTTAGCTTTTCTGCTTAGCACGCTCCTCCGAACTAGATGATATAGTATGGCGGCTGGTGGGTCATTTATAAGAAGTGGGGGAACCAGCTTAGTTAGCGCTCGGTTCTGTCATCAGTGCAGCCATGACTGAGCGAGAGGTACATTCGTCTGTCGCGCAACGCGTCATCATAAAGTTTTTAACCGATGAAGGCGTTAAACCGTCTGAAATTTTCACTCGTTTAAAGGCCCAGTTTGAGGACTCTACATTGCCTCACAATCAAGTGTATACGTGGGCCAGGGAACTTGCGAGCACGTGTCAAAAACGAAGGTCCTGATCGGCTTCCAAAAACAAATCTTACAGATGACAACATTCGTGCCGTTTTCACGATCAACAAACAGTCAATGGAGCCTTCTCTTGCCAGTTGTTACAGTCAGCGAAAACCTCCTACCGAAAAAAAAGACGATGTGTGCCCATTAAAGATTATTCTTCTCCATGGCAACGCTAGGCCGCACACCGCAGCTTTGACAAGGGATAAACAGGAAGAAATGAGCTGGGAAACACTCCGACACCCTCCTTATAGTCCAGACCATAGTACATTCACCTAGTACCTACACCTTCCATTTACCCTGTGTCCCAGGGGCCGGTCAGCTGATCCGGGACACGTCAGCTCAGCCCAGGCCTGGCGCGTTCAAGAAACAAAGCAAAAAGCAAATAAAATTTCCGACGCACGTGTTCTTTTACGCATTTCAGAACATGTGAGTGCAGCCAGATCCTACTAAAAAACTAAAAGATTGCATGGAACGAATTTGTTTTTCTGCAAAGTTAATGATGAAATCTCTCATCGAAGCATATGTATATAATCGCACCAATCCTCGCGTCAGCATTTACCTACCTACCTGCTATCGAAGATTTATGGCTTGCTGTTCGGCTTGTGTTCGGACTTTTCCGGAGGATTGATTGAGTGTGGATACTATATGAGTATACTATGGTCCAGACTTGTCCCCTTGTGACTACTTTTTGTTTGTGCCTCTGAAATAATCACTTGGAGGAAAACAAGAAGAAGTGGAGGAGCACGTGCGCAATTGGTTTACAACTCGTCCTGCAACTTTTTATGAACCAGCAATATTCAAGTCTCCAAAACGGTGGCAAAAGTATGTAGACAACGCAGGCGACTACATCGAGAAATGTTGATGATATGGTTTGTATGATATATTACTAATGAATAAATGTATAAAAAAAGTACCGTTTATATTGTATTCACCCTCTTATATAAAGAAGCTTTGCTATATTTATTAATATAGCACAAGATGATTGTAGTCAGTGATTTCCGTTGGCTTTTACGGCTTGCAGTGTGCCCAGCTGAACGCGGAAGCTTTAGGAACCTCAATTCAAAATACAACAACGGGCCAAGAAGAAGCAGCATCTAGCACACCTGCCCGAATCGTTCCAACAACAAAGTTATCCATTAAAAATTAAATGAATAATATATTTGTAGTTTTAAATGAAAATAGAATGAAAAAAACTGTGTTTCGGTTAAATTGAGTGTCGCTATATTGATATTTACAGATATATTAGCTATACATAGGGTATAGCTTCGCTCACTCCAGGCAGATAAAGTCATACCAAACCTAACAATTACACCGCATCCACGTGTTAATTCAGTAACGTACTCCTCTCTGTTTACTGCATGCCACAACTCATGAAGTGATAATATATATTTTCAAGCTTCAAGATCTTTATTGGGTGATTTTTTCTAATTTTTAAATATATACAATTCATAAATAACTTGGCCTAACAATAATTACACGGGTTGTGCCTTAGGGCTTTTCTCGGATTTCAATAATCATTTATTTTATTTAGTTTCTTCTTCTTAGCACTACAGCCCCTCTCGGCCCTTCGCTTCCTGCAAATAGCGCCTCCCACTGTCTCGGTTCATTGACCGCGTCCTCCAATTCCGAAATCCGAGCAGCGCTGAACTGTCTTCGTCGACCGAGTCAGACCAGCGTTTCCTCGGTTTCCCCACTGGTCTCCGGCCTTCAGTTCTCCCAACGAATACCTTTTTGGGTATCCGTTGTTCGTCCATACGATTCATATGGCCAGCCCGTTGCAGCTTCCGCATTCTTATAATCGTTGAGACCTCCGGCTCGTCAAAAGTTTCATACAACTCATGGTTGTATATTTGCGGGTGCCTGGGTTAGGGTCCATGTTTCACACCCATAGCATAACATAGGTCTTATCACAGATTTGTATACTTGGAGCTTTGTTGTCCTGTGTATGCAGCTGGTCTTCAAGATCGTCAATACTGAATAAAATATTTTATTTGCGAGCTGTATTCTTCGGCGTATTTCGTCTCTTTCATTACCCGTTTTCGTTATTTTGGCGCCTAAATACATGAATTCGCCAACATTTTCGATACTGTATTCGCCAAGTGTGATATTTTGTGTATTTTTGGTATTTTTCCTCGACTGCGTCATGAGCTTTGTTTTATTCTCATTGATTTGTAGCCCTATTAATTTTGCTTCGCTGTCGAGTTTCAGGAAAAGTTCTTTGGCAGTTGTTAATGACCGTGACAAAGTGTTGATGTCGTCTGCATAGGTTACTACTTGGCTCGACTTGTACCTCGCGTATCGACAGGTAGCTTCCGTATGACGTACTCCAGAGCCAAATTTATTTAGTTTACAATGTTAATTTTTTCGATAAAACAAAACTTTAAAATGATGACATCCACAACATTATCAAAACATTAATAGATTAGAAAATAAATTTGGTGTAAAATTCATTAGCTTTAACAAACATAGTTTTAAAAATTGAATTTCTTAAAATTAAGTAAATTATTTGCTTAACACTACCTTAAAATTGCTCGTTCGCTGCACCTTTTGAACGGTCTCCTTATTTCTGATTCCACTAGCTTTTCCGCATACGATTTGATTGGCTCCATTGCTGCCTCCTGGTACAGCGCCTCGTTGGGGTAAGACCGTCCGTACTCCCGTCTATATAGGCCTGTGCAAGCCCGAAGGATTTTTCGCTCCACTAATCCTATCTTGCCCCATTTCGTTCCCGAAGCTCCTTTCAATATCATCTCCGCATATGTGATGATAGGAGGAACCAAGGCTTTATAGGCGCGCTGTTGAGTGTTTCCTGAAAAGAGGTATAAGAAGAAGTTACGCATTATTCCCTTTTTCCCAAACATTGTCAACGTGAGCACAGAACGTAGCCTTCCTATCGAAAACTACCTCCAAGTTGTAGTGAAATAGGTAGATAAATGTCCTTTCAGGACTGCAGCGATGGTCTGTTGCCTCAGCGGAAGAGGATGTTGGGATCAGCTGAGATTGGCCTTGTTTGGGGACGCGTGAATGCGCTGGCAGGCTAGCGTTGCGGTGTCGTGGGGCGGGTTCGATCCCTCTACCACAAGGACCAACTACAAAAAAAATTTCACATTCACGAATTAAAAGGGTCGAGTGCCGATCGACTGGTGGCGAGGCCGAGGTAACCTACTAAGGGTTGAAATATTTGTTCGAAGAACAAATTGGGCCAAGCAAAAACGGACGGACTGGCGGAGACTTCGTCGTTACCGACGATGCTTATGGCCCACAAATAAGAGTGGGGCATGCAGATGGAAGGGGTGACCCTCGCACCCTCCCAACCGGATCAAGATCCAAACGTAGACGTGGCCATGCATTTCCCATTTGAGTGAAAAACTCATACAAAAGTACTTTGTATGACTCTTTCCCTCAAATGAGAAATACAAACGTAACCGATTTATGCTATAGCACTATGCGATGAAATCACATAACCCTATATCATAAAAGGGTACGCGAGTGAAAAGCCTTTCACTAATCTACCCGGCAAGAGCCCCTGTTAACAACAGAAATAAATGGAGGAGCACGCCCGATGGCTATATTCTATTGGAGGAGCCTGCCAACGATGGAGGTCGAGAGAAATGGAATGGTAAGGTTTAACAATTCATTTTATTCCTTTTACTTCAGTATTAGCTCCTTTATTTCTTTTTACAAGCATCGAGGCATATAGAAGTGTTTTATAATAATTGAATCAATATAAAGATTCAAGCAAATTTTATTATTTCATGACAAGCCCGAAAGCGTAATGTATTCGAAACCACTACTACACACTTCATCAAAAAACGCAGCATCACATCTTATTACCAAATTCAGATTTTGGTGGTTATTGTTGCTTCTATACTCACAAAGTGATTCTCTTTTCAGATTTTCGCGTCAATCGTAAATGATCCGAAAAAAAAGAAAAAATATTGTACAATTCTAGTCTCTGTTTCGAAAATTCTCATGAAGGCCCTTAATCTGAGACAATAACTGAATACTATTGACGAATTGATGAAAAGAATCTTTCGAGACTTTACCCTATCTGACACTTAATGTTATAACACTGAAAAGAGAAAACTGCTATGATAAATAACCGGACAGCTGACCAGATTGACACAGTTGAGTTTTCAATAAGGTTTTCATTCGTTACAAAACTTTAAATAGAACTAAATGTCTTACAGACAAGATAATTAGAATAGAACTGTAGTGATGTAGGTATTAAAATGTCCGTGCAGGACTGCAGCGATGGTCTGCTGCCTCGGCAGAAGAGGATGTTAAAATCTGGGGAGATTGGCCTTGTCTGGGTTGAAGTCTGACGGGATATTAAGATTGGCCAGAAGATACTTGTTTTGTAGCCGTGACGAGAGTTGCTGAATTTGCGTTTGTACGGTTTTCAATAGTTGCTGCTGTTTGGCGTAAATTGAATAGTTTGAATCCTGGGAACTGGAGGCGTAGCATTCACACTGATCAAGGGTGGCATCGTTTGAACAATCTCCGGTTGTGATTACGGTGTAACAGTCACCGTAGGGGGATGAATTGCGTTTGGATTGATTCCAGGCAAATTCATTTGGTGATTCATACCAGGTGTTACTACTGAAGGTTGATTGGAAGCAGCACCACTGATATTTATCACATTGCTCTTATTTGAACCTATGTTATTGTTGGTATTGCTTGTATTACTTTTGACAGCTATCAAAATCAGTCAACAAAACAATAACTTCGAAAATAGGAGAAAAAGACAGCATTTGCGGGAGGTTCTGTTGGGTGATTTTTTTGCAAAGAAAACTGCTGTGGAAAGTCATCGTTTGCTTGGAGAAGTTTATGGCAACGATGCTTTAGCGAAAACACAGTGTTTTGAATGGTTTCAACGCTTCAAAAGTGGCGATTTTGACATCAAAGACAAAAAACGCCCAGGGAAGCCAAAAAAGTTTGAAGACAAAGAATTGAAGACGCTACTAGATGAGGATTCGTGTCAAACCCAAGACGAACTTGCCAAATCGTTGGGCATGACTCAGCAAGCCATTACGAAACGTTTGAAAGCCGCCGGATACATTCAGAAGCAAGGTAATTGGGTCCCCTATGAGTTGAAGCCGAGAGACGTTGAACGGTGCTTCTGTATGTCTGAAATGCTGCTTGAGCGCCATAAAAAGAAATCATTTTTGCATCGGATCGTAACTGGGGATGAAAAATGTAGCCATTATGACAATCCCAAGCGCAAAAAGTCATACGTGAAGCCCGGCCAACCAGCTAAATCAACGGCGAAGCCAAATATCCATGGCGCAAAGGTTATGCTGTGTATTTGATGGGATCAGAAGGGGACGTTATATTATGAGTTGTTGAAATCGGGCCAGACAATCACAGGTGACCTGTACCGAACACAAATAATATGTTTGAAGCGTGCCATCATCGAAAAACGCCGGGAATATACGACCAGACACGAGGCTACAATTTTTCATCATGACAACGCTCGGCCGCATGTTGCAAGACCCGTGAAAAACTATTTGGAAAATAGCGGATGGGAAGTTTTGGCCCACCCGCCATATAGTCCGGACCTTGCTTCATCTGACTTTCATTTTTTCGCTCGATGCAAAACGCCCTCACTGGAATACGCTTCACTTCAGATCAAGGCATCCGAAATTGGATAGGTTCGTTTTTGGCCGCCAAGCTGCGCAATTTTTTTGGGATGGAATTCATAAGTTGCCTGAAAGATGGGGAAATGTTGTAGCTTCCGATGAACAATATTTCGAATAAAATATATTGTAAGATTTTTCCACAATAAAGCAAAAAAAAAAATCTGGTTATTAAGTTGTTCAGCAAAAAAAATTAAGAGGATTTAGATGAAATAATAAATTGGTCGAATTATACGTATCGCTTAGATTGCGTAAATTTTAATCCCAACATAACGAATTTTTTATGCATTTAAGCAACTTATAGTAAAAGCTCACATGCTTAGTGATATACAAGGGAAACTGAAACGAAAGAAGCTATTGCATCTAGCCTTAAAAAACTTATGATTTGATTAATTGCTTTCAACCTTATGATAAATTAAATTACTACGATAGGCAAATGAAGAATACTATAAGTTCAATCTGTAAAGAATAGCCAAAATATTTTATAACCTGATCGAACAAAACAAGGAACGTTAATTACGTAAGCTTGCGAACATAAGCAAACGTATATACTATTTTTGCTTGTTTTATCTTTCTAATGCATGCAAGTAGTCTTTCTTTGAAATATTTTAGTCAATTACTTAATACTTTAAATTTTGCTTGCTCCCGCTAATTAAGCTAAAACTACTTTTTGTGTGAACAAAATTCGCAAAATTCTCGAGATTAATACTCTACTTTATAGTAATCTACTTGCAATTGACAAACCATTGGAAAACTTTTCACTTCGCTTTTAGTTCTGCCAAATGAAATGTGGTTGTCAAGAAGTGATTGCAGCGCAGGTTCGAGCAATGATAATTTTCATAGGAAGAGTAATAACTTAAGTCTCTATGGAAGCTTGAGCAAAAATTTCCACACGGCGCAGGATGATTTTCAGTAATACCTTTGCGGGTTTCATTTTGATTCCTATATAATTGAGCATTTATCTTCTTCGATCCTCTCATGCCGTGATCGACAAAAGAAAACACAAATACAATTCGAATGTATAATTAGCGATTCACTGCCTGAGAGTAAATTTTTACCAATTTGAAATATAAATGTTCGCAATCCGTGGTCTTAACGCCACTACGTTTCATTTAAAAACAATTCTTTTCGGGCACCGTCACCTATACGTAGATACACGATTCCGGTATCTGACGACTGAGCAACCCTGCATTACCAAAATCACAATGGTTTTGTGATAAAATTGAAGGCTAGTTATAGTGATGAACTCCAGCAAATGCTTTGCTCTAATACATGTACTTGGCAAGGTTATACGAGTATGGTTGACTACTCCCTTCTCACTAATTGCGTTGCTGTGCCTTGCTTGATTTTGAGAAGACCATATCCTCAGCCAAAACGATAATACGAACCATTAATCGCAATGCAGGAAACTGAAACGAGTTTAGGGCTAGGTGAAAAATCCACGAGACGATGATATTGATTTATTTCCTTAGCCAAGCGTGCCAATCCAATCACGTGGACATCAATAAACGCGTTTCGGCTTCCGAATTGACGACTTCGAACATGACCGCCTTCGCTAAGGACTTCTCCCAATGACATTCTACAGCAAAATTGAATTAAAAGCGATCACTCACCAGTTCTCGTTGAAAGCGCGACTGTGACCACGATGCATTACATCGTGTCTCCATTTACGTCAAGACTCACCGAATTTGAAGAGCTATTTATAAAGGAACTTAAAAGGGTTCCGCCCAAAGTTTCTAATGAGTTGCTCCGCAGTGCTGTATACTCGGCACTTCAATTTCGGTATCCCTGTCTTAATCGGAGCAACCACAGTACGGCACTCCGTTCATTAAAGGCGAAAATTTACTTTTCAAGTTCACTAACAAATTAACTTCGATTTGTTTTGTTAATTCACCGCCCGTGTACACAGAACAAATTCAACAATTCCAATAAATAATGACGGCACGACAGTCACCCTATACACACACTCTTATGGAAGGCGCTCGAGAAACGTTTTCTTTGTCGGGTCGGATATTTTTGGGACCGGTTTTCTTTGTCGGTCGAGTATTTTTGGGACCGTGTTTCTTTGTCAGGTCGGGTATTTTTGGGAATGGTTGTCGGGTCGGGTATTTTTGGGACCGCACTCGTATCAATGCATCATCGGTTCGATTGCTTTTCTTGAAATTTCAATGGGAAGGAAAGGAGCACATTTTGTTGAAGTTTTGTTAATGGGTAAATAATTTGGGGAAAATCGAATCTTTCAAGAGAACACCATCACGGAACTGGTAGAAATCCTATCACAGTAATCCACGACCACGGGGAATTAAGCATTATAGTGTGATATGTTTGCCGGCTAGAATTGCACTGCATTTGTTTTCAAACAATATCACTTTCACTCGTTATAATGAATTATCACAAAGAATTCGGAGGCCACCACGAATCCAACTTCGAATGGATTTCACGAGTGGGGTGTCGAGAACCTATATACGGAACGGAAGACAAATCGAGCCGCAAATGTTCACTTTCAAATGGGTGCTCCTGAACACTTCACGCGGTAAGCCAATCAACTTTTACAACACATATGTACGTTTTATAAACTTTAAAACGATTTTGGAATCTAATATAATCTAATTTCCAAAATATTCCCGATTTTTAAACGCGGCCAAGAAAATATGGCAATCGATTTTCGTGTCTTCCCCGTGGCGCGGTCCAAGTAAAACTCTCGATCCGTCCCAAAACTTGTCTTTCTTTTTCTCCCATCCCGTGTATACGGTAAATTGCATCAGCTGCTCACTCAGCCGCGTGCGATTGCTTGGGCAATGTAATAAACCGTTGGGGTGCACTAAATCAGTGTTCCCATGTTCAAAATGTACGTTTTATAAACTTTGAAACGATTTGGGAATCTAATATAATCTAATTTCCAAAATATTCCCGACTTTAAAACGCGGCCAAGAAAATATGGCAATCGATTTTCGTGTCTTCCCCGTGGCGCGGTCCAAGTAAAACTCTCGATCCGTCCCAAAACTTGTCTTTCTTTTTCTCCCATCCCGTGTATACGGTAAATCGCATCAGCTGCTCACTCAGCCGCGTGCGACTGCTTCGGCAATGTAATAAACCGTTGGGGTGCACTAAATCAGTGTTCCCATGTTCAAAATTTTAATTGGCAGATTTAAAATTTTTTCAGGAAAAATTAGCTGAAGTAAAGAAAAACGAAAAAAATTCTAAATAGTAATAAAAGTTACCTTCCTGGGTCTCCGTTGTTCGTCCATACGATTCTTGTGTCCATCCCATTGCAGCTTCCGCAGTCTTATAATCGTTGAGACCTCTGGTTCGTCAAAAATTTCATACAGCTCATGGTTGTATCGAATTCGCCATTGGTCCCCGTCTAGCTTCGCTCCGATTATTCGTCTCAAGACCCGTCGCTCAAAGGCGTTCAATGTATTTGCGGATGCTTGGGTTAGGGTCCATGTTTCACACCCATAGCATAACACAGGTCTCATCACAGATTTGTATACTTGTAGCTTTGTTTTCCTGTGTATGCAGCTGGTCTTCAAGATCGTCAATACTGAATAAAATATTTTATTTGCGAGCTGTATTCTTCGGCGTATTTCGTCTTTTTCATTACCCGTTTTCATTATTTTGGCGCCTGAATATAAAAATTCGCTAAAATTTTCGATACTGTATTCGCCAAGTGTGATATTTTGTGTGTTTGAGGTATTTTTCCTGGACTGCGTCATGAACTTTGTTTTATTTTCATTGATTTGTAGCATTGAGGTATATACAGGAGACGGCGAAAGATCAAATTCATGAAGCCACGAGCTTTTGCCTTTGCTATTGTGATAACTCGCATAGGCTCGAAGCTAATTTCGAAATTGGGGTCGAAATTTCGTTCATCATATGATAAGGTGTATCATACTCTTGACGATAAACTTTATGAGAATGCAGCGGTTGAAAATTAATTGTTTACTACAAAAAGAAAGCCAAAAAATTATCATTTGTGCTGATATTATTATTCTGGTGGAATTTTCTTGCAAACGCTTGAGAGGGTACCACTTTTGACCTATGAAGAAAATTTCATCATTCAAGTATGTGGTTTGCGAGAAAACTTACTGTGACGCACGGACGGATGGACAGGCGGAAGAAAAGCCAGATCGCGATTTTAATAGGGGATTGTAAAAATATTTTACAATCCCCTAAAATGGTCTGTTTTATAAATACTTGCAAGTTACGCCATTAAAAATGTTTCCATGATAAACATTCATTACTTCAGTTGCTACTAAAATAGCGAATTGCGCTTACCTTCTGACCTTTGTGGGCCGCCATTTTGAATGCATGCATTTGATTTTTGATTTTTAAAAATATTTCAATCTTAGAGTCTCATCAGTCAATTTGTCCAATCGCAGTCAAATCAGTTTCCCTCTAGACATGGCAAAAGTATTAAATTTTTAATGAAAATGGCAGCGAAAAATATTAGGTTTTATATTTTCGACTTCTTTATTTTTCATCCGATTTTGATGATTTTGTGTTTAGTACAAGGACTTTGTACAATTATCCATAGTCTCAAGTTTCATTAAAATCCATTGGAAAATTCGGCCACTAGAGGGCCACAAAAATCTGAAAAAATCGCATATTTGAATCGCCGCCATTTTGAAACTTGAGCATGTCTGAGCACCGAAATAGCAAAATGTTTAGATCTAATTGTTTTCTATCTTGAAAATAAATTTCATTCACATTGAATCAAAATTCGGTCTTTCAGAAGCCTTTGAAATTTCTAGCTTCAACTAGCCGCCATTTTGTTTTTGGAGACCTGATCTCTAGTTTTTTTAACATGATTCTTTAGGCATTTACAGTAATTACCAAAGAACCGAATTTCATTAACATCAGTTGAAAAGTTTGGTCACAACTACAACATCCAATGCTTACACGCTTTTCGACGTCTGAGCGGCCACCATTTTGTTTCAAACGGTTCGACTTTGGATTTTTTATTGTGAAATTCATCGCACACCTCAATAAACCTCTGTACCAAATTTCATCCAAATAAGAGCCACGGTTTGGTCAGAAATGAAATCACGAATGTTTGTCTAAAATAGCCGCCATTTTGTTTTCCCTTGACCGATTTGGCTGGTTAAACAACTTAACTGAGATATTCACCCAATACGCCTTTCCTAAAAATTTTGTGAAAATTGGAGCGAAATTGTGACCTCTAGCATAGTCACGATTTTCGTTATATTATATATAAATCATATGTATATATATATATATATATATATATATATATATATATATATATATATATATATATATATACGCAATAGGTAAATATCTCTTGAGAGATTCAGCTAAAAAAAAAACCGACTCCAAAGTAAGAAAGATGAATAAAATTTTTTAAAAGCGGTGCTATATTGCATGGTGCTTTAATATCACTTTCATAAAACTTATTTCATCCTATGTAGGGTACTTTGAAGTCGGTTTTCTTCGTTTTCCGGTAAAGAAACAAATATTTTCAAATTAAACCACCATGCATGCATTTCGGCATTAATTGGCTCGATTTTCAACAACAATTTCAGTCCCATCACCACAACTCCAGAAACCTAGAAAAACATTTTTAAATTCAACCGACCAGTTTTCGAAATTCATAAAACAGCTCCCATATTGTAGGTGCACTGCACTGGTACGAGATCACGTATTTTAGAAAACATTCAAAGTTTTTCAATTAAAATGTTTACTCCGATACATGAAACTTTTACAAGTACCTTCGCAATAACAAAACGAATTATTTTCAACAATTTAACCTTAACACCATTATGGACGGAGCCAACAAAACTTCAACATTTGCGCGCAACATCTATTTCACATGCAATTTGCTCTTTGATAATTACGAACTTTTACTTAAAAACACAATTAATTACTTCAACACGAAGCTTTAAGGATAACTTAGGCCCATTTAAATCCGTAGGAATAAAAATCAGAAAAAAAAGCGCGTAAATTCTTAAAAAACAAGCGAGTTTCAGTTGCATGTTATCGGAATTCTATGATCGGCGTCAAATCTGTTTCAACCGAGAAAATCTTTAAACTCGCGTCTCCCATATACCGTTTCTAGCAGGCACGATTCACACAACATTCGAAATTATGTTCTCATTCACGAATCGCACCGAAAACCTGGACGGACACAGAAAACATCACGTAAATTATACCCGGACACATAATTGTTTCCTTGACTGCACTTTACTTACCTAAATAATGAAAAATACTCGATAACGCGCTCATATTTTTGCTCACGTTTACACACTGAACACTTTATTTTCGAAACCACTTATAGAATCCACCCGAAATAAGCGTTTTCATTGAAAATTTTTAAAAATTACGATATTTGATGGAGTTTTCGCGGGAATTGTCAACTTCCTGTTTTCTATCAGCTGAAACATCATTTCCGAAATCAGGGGTGTCACAATTGTTGATTTCGATCGAAAATGATTTGAATGTGGCGCACTTCGTAGTTTGTTAGTATATTTTATGGAAAGGAAAGAAGTTTGTTGAACAATATTTGGAGGCATTGTTTACAATTGTAAATGCTGTATGATCATTAAAGAGAAAACTAAAAATAATGAACTTTTTTAGCTATTTCGAAATTAATTTCGAACAATGATAGAATTTGGACAATCATACGTAAGCTCATTCGTGAAAGTCCAAAAGCTTTCGAAAATTAGAGCATACGGACATGAAATGTTTGTTCGTATTGAGCATGTATTAAGAGACTTCAATATTTTATATGGGAAATGAAAGCTCGCCGTCTCCAGTGTATACCTCTATGATTTGTAGCCCTACTAGTTTTACTTCGCTGTAGAGTTTCAGGAAAATTTTTGGCAGTTGTTAAAGACCGTGACAAAATGTTGATGTCGACCGCATAGGCTACTACTTGGCTCGACTTGTATAGAAATGTACCTCGCGTATCGACAGATAGCTTCCTTATGACGTACTCCAGAGCCAAATTGAATAGCAATGGGGCCAGCCCATCTCCCTGCTTTAGTCCGATATTTGTGTCAAAGGCATCGGTGAGTTGGTTATAGGTTGTCGACGTCATTGTCATTTTGGTAAGGCGGACTAATTTGGCTGGGATGCCAAAGCAGAGAATTATTTGGTACAGTATGTTACGATCAATACTGTCGTATGCTTGCTTAAAGTCAACGCAAATTTGGTGTACGTCTATGTCGAACTCCCAGCATTTTTCAAGTATCTGCTTGACTGTGAACAATTGGTCTATTGTCGATCTACCTGCTCTAAAACCACCTTGATACTCCCCAATAATCCTGTTGGCGTATGATCCGATTTTATTTTCTGAGATTCTAGAAAATATTTTGTACGCCGTACAAAGTAGTGATATGCCTCTATAATTTTCGCACTGTAGCTTGTCACCTTTTTTGTGGATAGGGAATATAATCGATTGGCTCCACTCTTTCGGCATATGTTCTTGTTGCCAGATGTACTGGATGACTGTGAATAGCTAGTTGGTGGGGCCAATAGAAGCTCTCCACAGACATCTATAGGCTCCGATGTTCTGGAGCTGTGCGGGGGATTAAGGAGGTTCTTGAAATATGATGCCCATCTTTTTTTAATCTTGGTTTCATCAGCGATGATATTGCCGATGTCATCACGACAAAGCGTGGTTTTGGGCTGATAACCACGTTTTTCGCTTTTCACTACTTTGTATGCTTTTCTTGTGTTGTTGCTCGCTAAACTTACATCTATACTTCTCATTTAGTCGTCATAGTATTTTCTTTTCTTAATCCTAATTATCTTATTCGCTACTCTTCTGAGATTTTCATAATGTTCTCTCTTCGTCCTGGTTTTCCTACGTACATATTCTTTGTACGCCTGATTCTTTTTATCTGACGCATTCTGGCACCCATCATCGAACCAATCATTCCTCTGGCGCCGGGCTTGATGTCCAACTTAATCCTATTTTCTCAAACGGGCTTGGGACCGTCTATGGCGGAGTTGTTATATTATATGCTTGGAGAAAATATGTACAGTCAAAAGTGTAGTGTCTGGTTCGATGGAAAGCCCATGTAGTAGAAAAACCGTGTATGATTGTTGTGATCGGAAAAAATTCAAGTGGCAAAAACTTATACGATATTAAGACCTTTTAAAGGTCTACTTAAACATCTACTTTGATCCAATTTTCCCATACTATGGCGATTTTACTAGCTAAAATATTATATTTACAAATCCTACTATTATAAGTTCAACGAATTTCTACCTTTTAGTTATTTGTTATTGGATTTACCTCCATGATTTTTTCACGGATAATTTTAGGCTACTCATCTTCAGCTATTCATTAATAAATTCAATCATTTTGTTTTACGATTGCGGATGTCACCCATTGAACAATTTCTCAAAGATATTCATTATGAATATAATTCCTGAAACTTTCGTGCAAATTCTAGCAAACCCGTAGTATCTGAGTTGATCAGAAGTGCATATTGTCCCATAGCCATTTATAGTTGCTATTGTAATACAGGAACATTAAAATCACCATAAATTTGTTAAATATTATTCGATCCTTCTAAAACTTTTAATTATGATTAAACTTGTAAATTTTACATGTTGAATTTTATTGAATTTAAGGGTGCCCCTACGAAATTGATACTAACAAAGTTGAGTGAATTTCGACTTCTGACGTATTTGTTGTTGGTGTGCTCATAAAGGTCTACATCCATGTTTTTTTTTCAGATTTTTCGGATGAAAGGTCCCCAATCGCAAAGTGGGGGGTTCGCGAAAATTTCGTGCTTGTCGCCGTCTCCTGCCCCTCTCGACATTAGTAAAGTAATTTTAAGACCTGTTTTGAAAAGATATCATATAACATCTCATTTGATTATCTTTGATGAAAAAAAATGTTTCAGGGCCCCTCATCTATATGGGTAGACTCCCTTAAAACTCTTTGAAATTTCTTTCACTCCAAAACTTTATAGAAGTTATAATTTCCGACCTTTCCGCAAAGTTTCATGGCTGTAGCCCCCATAGTTTCGAAGAAAAACAAATTTAAGCCTTTGCGAGTTCAAGAAAAGTTGGATTTTTCATAAAACTATATTCTTAGATAGGATATTTTAAATAAAAGGTGCACATGATATACGAGTATACCCGAACCAGTATAACCGAAAACCGGTTTTTCCGGAGGTTTTTTCCTCCCGTTTTAAACCGGTTTTTCTTTCAAATTCAAGAACCAGATAAAAAACCTGATACAAAGGAATAGAATAATACCGAAGACAAAAAACCTGAAAAACGTTTTTTCGCCATCCCTACCTAGTCATCATTAATGACCACAGTCACCAGAGCAAAGTACAATTCTCTGTTTGATTGGTTCTTGGTATTACTAGGGGGACTGAACTGAAGGTTCTTTCATCCTTATACCATAAAAGAATGCTTTAGCTTAATAGTAAGCTATCGGCTTAGATTTCAATACGTTAGTTCCTCATTTTTAACACAAAGATGAAATATCCTTCAGTTCATTTTGATTTAAATAATTCAGTGAGTAAAAAATCGAAAAATCGTTTACACCTAAAGCTAATCAATGGATTTAATTTTAATTCGAGTTTTTTTATTTAAAAAATTTGCTAAAAAATCGAAGAACCGGGTTTTAACCAAAAACTGCTATCCCTACTGCAGGGGCCTCTTGTATCTATTGCTTGATGAAATTAATTTTACCTTTATAGGATCTAATCCAAATTTTTGTGTCTGATTAGAAACTATGACCATACTTCGGTTAGTCTTACATATATAGGTGTTTTAATCTCTCGAATTCTTGAAATAAATCTGAAATATGTCCATTCCTCGTATCTACTATTCGTCTCGTGTTGGTAATTACTTGTTTTACTTCACATTAAGTTTTATTAGCATTACGTGTTATATCGCGCCCATTTCAGTAAATCGGTCAGTAAAAATCAAATCATTATACCTGATCAACAATTTTGCTACAAATGCATTCAATAATGACAAATTGTCCATGTTATATCTTTTACATACATCTTAGTGGTTGCACATATAAGAAATTAGTTTTTAAGTTTCTAAGTATTAATATTCATTTAAGGCGAGTATTCAATCACTGCTCCCAACATATATAGTAATATCGGTACAAATTAGGAAGTACCTACGTGCTAAAATTTCTAGTCGCAAATCTTCATTTACTCATGAAATACGTCTAAAAATTCAATAACTCTAAAATATATGCTTTCGTCTACAAAATAAAAATAATTCAGTCAACTCATTAATGAAGTAGGTTATAAAATTATGGAGGAATAAATGTAAATTTATATTCGGGCGAACACGTAAACATATATCCTTCGCTTTGAACTCAATAACCCCTCAAGAGGGCAGTCGCATGTTAAGATATCCGTTAAGACGTTCATAACCGGCAAGCGCTTTGTGCACGATTTGACTTTAAAACTTTCAGTTCCTTAAGAGCTTTCCACAAGAAAGGTGCTTCTTGCATTCTGCCGCGATTCGATGTTTTTACTGTACTATAAACATGTAATACAATTACAACGTGTGTGTCTTTCCCATTTTTCTGTGAATTCATAAAATCTATTATTTCGATTAAATTGTTTATCTATTATGCATGAATCAGTTAGTATGATAGTGGTACGTAAAAAAAGTTTACTGATATTGGATTAAGCGTGACATGCCGTTCCCTTCAATGTTTACTTATCAACGGTAAGTGTCCTTAACATATATATCAACTTCAACCCTTTTCACGGATAGCTTATTGGCTCTGCTGTAGCTTTAAAATTTTAACTGGAAACCTCCTCTTCAATGTATAAAGATTACAATATTGTCTGAGTTAACAGTGTAAGGACAAGGAAGGAATTATTTAAGCTATAATATGTCCAGATGTCACTTCAAGCCACTGCAAAATGACTTAACGCGGTACCGCACTTTAAAACGTGAAGAGAAAAGAATCCAGATAATGTTGACATAGTGTCATATCATCTCGAATCGATAACATTTTTCCTCATGAAATATTACTGCGAACGTCGTTGTTTTCCACAATATGAAAAATATAGGAGTATTTTCCTTGACTAAGATTAAATTGAAATTATATGCTATGCCATCTTGAATTTAAGGCTGGAAAAAATAAAATTTATGTTTATAAATGACACTATGCAATATATTTAGTGATTTCAATAAAATTAAGTAGTTCTAAGATCTAATTTACCTTTTTTTGCGCCACAAAAATGTTAAGGAAGCCTATAAATACTCGTAATTAAAATACTCAATGTTTTTATGTTGACATCCAAACAATCATCAAGTCGTTATAGTTTAGCCGGCTCCAGTTGCAAACACTACCCCGACTGTCTATATTATATTGTAGCATACATCCTATTACTTCTTCGACCCTCGTAGCATTTATTCAAAACCCCAAGGCTAACTTATAAGTGCGAAAATTATTTTCACTACAAACTACATATTTAATCGATCCATGTCACAGCAATTTCTCTTAGAAACTGTAGAAGCTGCAATAATTAAACTAACATATGTGCTCTTTTTTCATTGAATTCTAATTAAAATTATGCAACACACAACTATTTAAATTTTATTTAACTACAACAAGCATGCGTGCTAAATTTTAGTATCTAGATTAGTTCGAGCAAACGCCATGCTTTCATTCGACATAAACACTTAATGAAAATTCTAAGGGGGACGTTTGATGATAAAATATTGAAACGATGAATTAACAATGACCCTCAAGGCCAAACTAAAATGTTGACTATTTGACATGGCAAAGAAGCTCATTCCACCTTTCTGAGTCGATTTCCATATGTGCAATACTAGTATAATCCGAGAAAGAATTGCATTGAACCCTATGTTACAAAGCCCTTTTGATGTTCCGTATTACTAATTCATTTTGTCCATAATATGATTTTTTCGGCAGCCAATGGTAAGAGTTCGCTCTGTTCAGCTCAATAGAGATCACTATTGATATGAACAAAATTTAATGTCACGTCCAAGCGTGAAAGAATATAACTGCGGAAAATAGTGCAATGACAAGATAGCATGATCTATGTAATACTGTCATCAAAATTTACACAGTGTAACCACAAGTTTGAGCTCCGTCGCCAGAATTACTCCGCCTCAATTGTCGCAGCTCTGCGATCTCGTTCGTCAATCTGGAAATCCTAGCAGGGATCTACTATCCACGTCAAGTAAATCCTCCCATCATTTCCTCGGCTTCCCTGATGGGCGCCTTCTATTCTTCCATCAGGAAAGACTACTACCCTTTCAGATTCGTTTGGGTAGTCAATGCTCTCCCTTCTTTCTATATGGTCAAGCGTTATTTTGTGTTTCTGTCAACACAGTGTACACCAATGTTACAATTCCAGCACTTAAATGAGAAGTGAGAACATTTAACTAAATATTTCAATGAGAATATTTGATCAAGCAACAATTTACTGTAAAAGCCACGTTGGGTACTCTCCGATTATATTTTTATTTGATTTCATTTGGTGGTTTTTGTAAGATGTGTACAATATGTCGATTCCTTTATACTTCCTCTTACAGCGTAGCCTTCCCTCTTTTTGTGTATGGGACATATGATGTTTTTTTCATCAATCTGACGGTAAATACTTACTCAATACTCAAATACAATTGATGGTATTCTCCCTACACATAGTATTTAGACATGATCAGAATCACAATTATAAAGATTATTAAGTGCTCCTTATTCATTATTATTATTAAGTGCTCCTAAATTAAAAAACAATAGAATATTACTCCTAAATTTATCACACGACTCTGGTCTTATGGTCGTCTGCGTTCATATACGCTTTTTCGAAAAGCTAAACATCTTTTATTCCCAACCCACATCCGGGTCGCGGTCCAGACGGCGCCCCAGATGAGGTGCTCCTGACTTGCTTCTCAGTACATTTAACCCTTGCCTGTGGGAAGGGGTTTTCCCAAAACGTTGGAAGGAAGCGAGGCTCGTGCTGATCAACAAAGAGAAGGAGAGTCCGCCGTCTGCGTACCGCCCCGTTATACATGCTAGACATGGCTGGGAAAATGCTAGAGAAATTTATCAAATAAAGACTCACTGACGCGGTTCGATCTGCTGGGGACATATCGTCTCGGTAGTACGGCTTTAGAGCAGGACGCTCTACCAATTGATGCAATTGCAGAGGTGATAAGCGCGGTCCAAAACGCATAGTCACATAGCCGCTCTAAAAAGCGTTCTGCTGGTGACACTTGAGGTTCGGAACGCCTTCAACTCCGCTAGATGGGTATATGTTCTGGATACGCTGAAAAGTTCTACAATTCTAATGCGGCTTTTGAGGAACTATCTTGTAGTGATATTTTAAGCTTGTGCAGGGCTCGGGCGTTGTTGGTCTGGCACAACTGTCAGTGAGCTATAAAGAAGATCGAGCTCAGCTGACTAGCTTCGTGTGACGACCGCGTACGTGTGCTTATCGACTAGCTATTTGCGGGATCATACGAGGCGGGTTCTTGTCGCGCCACGAAGTTACACTACAAAATATCTATCACGCGTACTCTACAGGACATTGAGATCAATTATCTTTAGAAATGTTCTATTATGTGTAAATTAATCTACTCTATAGTAATTCAAAAATTTTTTGAAGTTCGTTACATTACAAGGAGAATGTCAAACCGAAAGATGGTAAAGTGGCTGAAGTGAACCACTCATCTCCGCCTAAAGAATGGAACCTTGACAGGTGTCGTTAACTTTAACCTAGTTCAACAAGAAACTCAGCTGTTTCGACGAAGTAATCAGCCACTTGTAGTGATTAGGTAAATTCAAATGTCCGTGAAAGACTGCAGCGATGGTCTGCTGCCTCGGCAGAAGAAGGTGTCAGTATCTGCCGAGAATGCCCTTGTCTGGGGACGCGTGAATGCGCTGGCAGGCTAGCATTGCAGTGTCGTGGGGCGGGTTCATTCCCCCAGCACAAGGCCCCACTACAAAGGATTTCGTATTCACGAATTTCTGGGGTCGAGAAAAGCAAGGCGACCGAAGTCGCAAAAATCGTAGGCAACTACACCAGGGGCAACTGACTTGTTCATGGAACAAGAGAAACAAGTAAAAAGAAGTGGAAGCAGGGTAACTTCGTCCTTACCCGGAGAGGCTCATGGCCCACAAATGAGAGAGGGGCAACCGGGTGGTGATGGAGCCCCCGCGCACCCACCCAACCGGATTAAAATCCATAATTGTTGCAGTGGCCTGGTATTCCTCTTCTGAGTGAAAAACTCATACAACTTAACTTGCATAATCCTTCCCATCAGAAGAGAAGTACCCCGGTGACCAATTAATGCCATAGAATTATGCCATTCGATTACATAATCATATGTCATAAAGAGGCACCTTGCTCGGGCCACTCAACCCGCGCCGTCACCTGAAACAAAGAAGGTTAGTGAGTACCCGGCGGCTGGAAAGCCTGCCACAGTACCGGGTCCTATACCCGGTTAAAAGGAAACAAAATAGAAAGACCGAGTTTGTGCAAGAAATTAGAACATTATTGTATTTAAATTAAGTATTATATTAAAATGGATACACATTACCATTATGATATTCTCCGTTAAATTTAACAAATGTTAACTATCGCTACAAATCAAATGAATTCAAAAGCTTACTAGATCATACAATTCTCAATCTTTCTATAACCTATTGCTGTTTCAGTGCTGCTGTTGCTGTTGTTTAAAAAAAACTGAATCTACTACAAAGTTGTTTTCAAGAAAATCTGCGACACAACATGTTATTAATATTGTAAAATGCAATTGCTAGGAAAGGTTCAGACACACATTCTCTTGTCGGTTTTCCATGTTTCACTTTTTCCTCCAATTCATATATTCTATATTTAGTTAAATAATTTGAATATAAATACTTTTATAAAATTTGTAAAAGAAAAATGTAAAAAACATGCAGAAAATTTGAAACTAAAGGGGTACTTACCCGCATGGTCCTTCGAGCGCTCGACGACGATGCAGGTATCCTCTAAAATTCCACATTATTTTGATGAAATTTGATTAACGCCAAACACTGGGCCTTACTCATTTGGTTGACTAAAATTTGGGTGTTTTATGATTTTGATTTTCGCGATCCACAAACTTTCTTCCACGAGTTCTAACTATACACTTTTTACGTTTAACGGAAAGGAATTACTTAACGGGAAAACTAAGCGAACAACGATAATAAAATTTATGTAGGTCGTTTTCAATACGGTTTATAAATAAAAATATTTTCCTCGCCTAAGACTCATCTAACAGCGCTATTTAACGTTTACAACAGTTTTTGTAAATTTTGGTTTCGGTTTCGTGCTTGATTAATTATTTTAATCTATTGCCCTCTTACTTTAAGTACAGTATTGGACGTTTACAATCCAACATCATTTTACTATTTGAAGAGTTTTCTTGAAATCGGATTTTCATTTTTTTTATGCGCTTAATTACAATGTCTGTGTCACGATCTGATTTAACAGGTGTTCGTTGGTATAAGGCCCCCAACTAGTCGGAACGGAATTTTCGTATGTATAGCGGTACATGATGCATGTAAAATCTATCTCCAATCGTCTCAGTAAACGTTGAACACTGACTATTCAGCCTTTTTGGCGTGGAAGAAGAACAAGTCGAAGGATGCTATCATTTTTCCTCAATCATGCCCAAGATGTGTCTCGTCAAAAGAACCGCAGCTCGTGAAAAATGTCGAATTGGATCTGCCGTATTAAATATTGAAAAATCCCTTACGAAACAAATGACGCGAGAAAAAGTGTTCTTGATCAGCAAATATCGCGCATTTCACAAACTACTGAAGGATGCTCCACAGAGTACTGGTAAAGGATCAGATAGAAAACTAAAATTATGACCCAATAAAGATACAGTTTTAACCAATTTTCACGCAACGTCCGACCATTTTTAAACTAGTGACACTATATAAATTCATTTGTAACAATATCCCCCGGTTTAATATAGAGGAAACTTAACATTTCGATTTAAATGACCCAACGATTAAACCAGTGTTTCGTAGTTTTTGTATTTTTTTTTTCAAACACGCGATTTGATCCTTCAATGGAGGATGCTTGCAAGGGACCGCTGATATTTTCTCTGATTCGACATTTAACAATGTGCCGAATTGTAAAACCGTTACTCTCATAAAATGCTATCATATATTTGGAATAGATTCAGGGAATTTTAGTTGCTAAGCCCCCGCCGCTTAAATGTCTAATAACAGTTAGATGTGTCCAAGCCCAAAACTAGAATTGGGGGGGTGATCAAATTCGCCTTCGGTAATTATCGGTTCAAATAATATGGCAGATCACATCTACTGTTTACTTAATTTACACACTTTGCACACACAAGCGAAAACACTTCCACCATACATTTTCCCGGAGCACGAGTTTTTTTCACTTTTTCGGACTGCGCGACACAGTAAAAGTGCGTGCGACGCACCCTCGTTGCTTAGTAATTCACGTGTAACACGCCTTATAATAAAAAGGCAGGACTCCCATGTCCACGCCAACACATGGCTGCTACACGCTAGAATATATCGCCCGCAAATATAATGGGCTCTCCTCGCCCGTCTTTTAATTCACGTCAACTCTGGTTATGCGCGCGGACACAGCAGTTCATGAATTATTCGCTCGACTTTTTGTCTGCTTTTCCCCGAGACCCAAATAACCCCTCCACGGTCGCACTGATCTCAAACCAGAAATCATATAATCCACAAGAACGACAGAGCGTCAACGAACGCAGCGGCAAATGCAAAGAAAATTTGACACAGAACCGTGTTTTAGCTTCGGTTCAATGTGGGACACCTTGAAACTGCGACCGAACCGACAGAATCGCGTACTCGTGGCAATGCGGATAAAATACCAGTTCCTAATGCACTACAACTAGTCCTTTAATAAACAATCGAAAGTTAAATTTCATGAAGCTAGTAAGAGTCATTCAAGGAATGAAACGTGCGCCTTGAACAACGTTATTACGACGGCCGACGTATACAATCACCAATACCGTCTCCAGCCCACCCGGCACGGGCAACGTATCAATCAATACTCGCCCAAGTGTCTCGCGGCAGGTTCTCCGCTGCACGATCATCAAGTCTCGAGTTGTGTTGAGTGGATTATACACTCATACGAATTGTTACTAACAGTTCGATGAGAGTAAGTGTTTATTTTTGGGTATGATCATGATGACGATGAGCGGAATGCGAGCATGTATAATTTCCATACTACCAAGACGTAGCAGGATTTCCTATATGAAAATGGTTTGTTGGTTGTGTAGTGATTTAACAGGTTTGGCCTCTACTATGCAGGAGTTCCATTTAACCCTTTGCCTGCGCCGAATTCTAATCGAGCAGTTTTAGTTATATTGAATATATATAAAATATAAAATTTATAAATTGACATAAAAAAAATTAAAATTTAAATGTTACCTAAGATTATCAAATAATTTAAATTAGTAATACAAAAATAATAAATTTACAACCTGCTCGATTACAACACACTCCTGATCACCACGGAGCTGCTCAAAAGCTTATGTTTAGTATAACCTGAAAGACCGAAGCCTGCTTTATGATAGGATGCAGGGCCGAAAAAGGATGGAAGTTACATTGGGTGTTGCTCAATGATCTATTCTTGGTCTAGACCTGTGGAACGTACCGTACGATGGGCTGCTGAGACTAAAGCCGCCGTATGAGTTGCGCTTGATCAGCTATACGGATGATGTTGCGGCACTAGTTGCTGGACGCACCGTCGAATAAGCGCAACTTAGACTAGGTATGCTAATGCGGCGAGTGAGAGACTGGATGACTGCTCGCGAGTTCAGTCTAGCACTGGAGAAAACTGAAGTGGTGATCCTGACAAAGTAGAGAATCCCCTCAGAAAGGACGATCAGCATTGAGGAAGTACTGGTTGAATTGAAACCATCACTAAAATACCCGGGATTACTGATCGGTTCGAAGATGAGTTTCTCTGGACAAATCAGGGCAACGGCTTAGAAAGCTGCTTCAGGCGTATCGGCTCTGAGTCGACTTATTGCCAATTTAGGGGGGGGGCTCAACCCATGAAGAATGCGACTTTTGATGTGATCCGTAGAGTCGGTGCTACTGTATGCTCTTAGCTAGAAGCTTTACTGAAAACGCTTGGCACAGGTACAGAGAAGTCTCTGATTCGGCAGTGCTAGTCATCACAGGCGTGATATCTATAGCCCTCTTTGCTAAAGAGCGCTGTACTATCTACCAACGTCGAAACGAATACACAAGGAAGACGATTGCCCTCGAGGAGAGATAACGCTCACTCAATGATTGGCAGCAATCCTGGGTGAACAGCACGAAGAGAAGGTGGACTGCGCGACTCATTCCTGATTTGAGATCGTGGGTCAATCGAACGCACGGTGAGACTGACTCGGGAATGGATGTTTTCAATCTCACTTGCACAAGACTGTTAAGTCGCGGTCCCCCGGCTGTTGGTTTTGCGCATTAGAAGACGACGATGCCTATTACAAATTTTTCGCATGCAAAAGATAGGATAGGCTGTGGTGGGATCTTTACAATGAAACAGGAGAGCTCTCCCGGATAGTCTTGTCGGGTCGATGCTTGCATCGGTTGATGACTGAAACCCTGTGGCACATTATTCTCGGGCAGTGCTCAAAGATAAGGAGGAGGATCACTTTTCTAGCAACACTTCGTCCCTCCCCTCCCGCTAGAAGTAATGTGTCAAACGGTTACAGGCTAACTTCTCAGGTTGACAGGAGTGATGTTTAATGGGTAATCCAGATGTCTTGCGCGTCTCGGAGCCCCACACTTAGGGCGCAAATACCCTTCACCTCCCAACCACAAAAAATGCACATCCGTCTTCTCGAAGTCTGATCTATGGTTATGGTATCAATGATTTCTTAATCGTGCAAATAAAATTTTTAAATATCTGAGATTATGTTCTTTAACTTTCCAAAATAGTTGGTGCTATCACTAATAGTCAGGCTATTTGCAATGAACTCACAATTTACTACCTCTTCTTCACTGTCTGGCCTCCTTTTGCGTCTTGTTTAAATTTCGTGACGAGTCTCTCCTCGGAAGTTGCTATCAAAATCGATTCCGATGCAAGCAAATACATCACTTATTCATAAAATCGTTTTCATCGTGTTTATATGATTCTTAATCCTGAATATTAATCATTAACCTTCCGAATTACACTTTTTCAGATACGTAGAAGCGTGGCAATAGCTCCTCTATCTAACAATCTGCCGACTTTAATTCGATTTCTAATTATTAGATAATCACTCTGTTACTAACTACGCTCTTGTCAAAATGAATAAACTCAACAGGTGCATCATATACTTAATTTGAAAAACAATTCCTATATCTGGTCTTATCAAAAGCCTATATAGCAGAAAACCCTTGTGTTGTTCTTCTTTTCAGAGAAAATGCAAATGGCTATATCCTCCGTCAATATGAAACTTACAAAATATAAGTATCTTCTAAAGGGCTATTAAATTACCAAATAGAATTGAATCTAACGGTGCCCATTCGATTTTATCGGGGAAAACATAAATTAACAAATCAAAATGAATTTAGACTTCTAAGGTAATTGGTTGCGATTTCAAATAAATTTTTTTAAGTTAGCACAAAACCTAGTGTGAGAGGCTCTATGCAAAAGTCCGGTGGAAGTTGGACTCAGAGCAGCACAGACAAACTTAAGATCTTAATGGCCACTTATTTTCCAGCAATGCGCAAACATATGTTGTCGTATCGCTTGAACCACAAAAAGATGCAGGGCCAGCACGTAATATCACAAGCGTGTAAATCAAATGGGCTGTAGATTCTTTCAACTGATTTTAACGCTAAGGTTGGCAATGAGATATCTCATCGAGAAACGACTGGAGGATATAGCCTCCACGATGAAACAAATGACAACGGCCGCGCCTGATTGACTTTGCCTGTAGCAGAAATCTAGTCATACGTTCGACTTGCTTCCCACATCGACGCATTCAGAAAATCACTTGGGTATCACCCGATGGCAACACACAAAACCAGATTGATCATGTTCTGATCCAACAATGTTGGGCCTCGAGCATATTTGACGTCCGTACATACCGAGGAGCCAATTGTAACTCAGGTCATTACTTGAACAAACTAACCTATCGATGTTGAGACAGACCCTAAATTAGCGCTGGTCTGGCTCTGAGAACCTGTCTCCATAAAGGCTTGTTGCAACCCTCGCAAAAAAAACCATGGGGCCAAAAAGGCGACTGCATATTCAAACGAAGATAGTGGCTCCAATCAATCTGAACGTGACTCCCCAAAATACAACAGCAACAACAGGACCAGCGACGACCACGCCAACGATTACAACACCAACGACGACATCATCGACGACCAAGACACCGAATACCAGAACAATAACAGTCATGACTAAGCCAACAAATTGGACGAGTAAACGGAAAGCACAAGACACCTTGTGGAACCAGAAATTCATGCAGCATTGGGCGCAGCAAGAAAATTATGATGCGAACAACAGGGCAGCCCAGATCAGAAATTGAACAGCGATCTGTGGGGATCGAGAACCCCGCAGTCGGTCCCACCAATACTGAAGAGATCAAGGCGCGAAATTTAAAGTAAACAGCGGCCGAGCGTAAGCTCGCACTAGTGCATGATGTTGCTCTCATCACCATCGAACCGACTCAGGCATGAGATGCATGTGTTGAGGACCTCCCAACAGGAAACTAGCCATAACCATTGCCCTCCTTCCCAGGGAGTACAGCAATATGGGCGACAGGGGAGAGGTCGCTAAGATGGAAACGCTACGCTCTCTCAGCGATTGGCAACAGTCCTCGAAGTGTGGACCGCGTGGCTAATCCCAGATCTGAGGCCGTGGGTCAGGCACGGTGAGATTGACTTTTACCTAACTCAGCTCTTCTGCGGGCACGGATGTTTTCGGTCTTACCGACAGAAGCTTGATAAGTTACGGTCTCCCGACTTCATGTTTTGTACATATCTAGGTTTTATGTTACATATATATATATATATATATATATATATATATATATATATATATATATATATATATATATATATATATATATATATATATATATATATTAGCGACTTGGTTGTATATTACATATTTCCATAAAAATATTCAATAGCTCTTCCATCACTACCTCCGCTACAACTGGAGATATTTTGGGCTCCATGGGAGTCCTTGTAAGACAAAAAATCAGACACTGAAGAAATATATATATTTGTCATTAAAACAAATAGCGTTGCGTTTTAGTATTATTGTTCTTACAGATTTTTTAGTAAGCGCTATTAAATGGAGATAATCAACGAAATTAAAAAAGTTATTTTCACATATGCAAAACTTTATGATCTCTATGAAAAGTGGTTTTGATATAACTGTATACAGCTATTATATCCATCCCAGTCTTTATTGACAACCTGTATGGCGAAGTCTTCTGGTATACTTGTAAACAGTGATGTGTACATTATATACATCAAAGAATGAATTAATTAGCGTCGTCTACCTACCTACCTACCACTGAACGTGCAACGATATTACGGTGCATGGAGCAAACTGCGGAGAGCTATGAGTAAAACAAAAAACATGATGCAACAAATGATTATAACACCTGTCGAGTAAACAAGAGTACGCTCCTGTCTGAAGGTTTTGTATTCAACCTATAAAATGTAAACATTTAGTTAGGGTACGTAACTAATTCAAAAACTCAACAAATACTTTTTTGATACGAAATTAAATTACACAGGTCTGCAAAAAAAATTGTTTCTATTCTTTTTATTCTTATGCTTGATTTCTATAGGTATGATACTTCAGAATAGTAATATAATTTAAAAAATCATGTATCCCTTAGAAGTTTTTTTGTAATGAAATTTCTGAACAAAACGCCCTCTTGCTTCAAATTTAAATCGTGGGAATTTAGTTTTGGGGTATTTAAAGCCTTCACCATCCTTGTTCATGGCTTTTACAAAATTTTTCATAAGCCCCAGCTTTATGTGCAGTGGTGGTAAAACAATTTTTTCACTTTGAACTAAAGGCTCTTCATTAACATTCCTGACTCCAGGTGTCAAACTAACTATACGTAACCAGTTTTTTTTTACTACGTAGTGTGTATCTCTTGCGCGACTGTCCCACTCGCACAAAAAACAAAATTTGCTTTACCCTTCTAGTAGACCAGTTAACATTGCTACAATTTTCATATCAGCGTAAATATTCCATGTGTACTGCGAATATTTCGTTTTTTCCAGTAACAACTTCATATTATAATTTTCTTCCATATTTGTTCCATGTGCGAGGGGAACTGAAGGATATTTTTTGCCATTGTAAGTAAGACAGCTTTTAAACTGATTTTGGACGAATCAATAGAAAGTCGCCATTCATCTGTTCCTTCAGGGAATTCCAGTTCTTGTAGAAGTCCTTTAGCATTATTACAAAACACCAAATCTCCCTCTTTGGTGAAGTAACTCATAAAGTCTTCTTGTTTGTTACGAAAATATGAGACCCTCGTAGTTTTATCTAACAAATTCCATTGATTTAATCTTAATCCGAGAAGTTGAACCTCCGATTTTAAGAGTCCTAAATCTCGTACAAGATCATTCAAATCAGATTGCGTAATAAGATGAAGTTCAGATGAGCTTATACATGAAGACAAAGGTGAGTTACTACTCGATGAAGTATTTATAAGTTGTCAATATGTGTTATAGTAATCCACCATTTCGTCACTGCTAGTGCACACTGAAAGTATATCATTGCTTGGAGAAACTGGTCTTTATGCAGACGAAATGTTCGAATATTTAATTTTATTCCCATTTTTTTCGTAAATCCCTTTGTCATAGTTATACAAAAATAACAATCGTTTACATGGTTTTGGGGTTCACTCCAAATCATGGGAGTTGTAAATGGCATGGACTTATGACTTCGGTCGAACCAACCTCTCAGTGTTCTGGAACAGCTGTTGCAACATGTTTTTGGGAGCCAATTTTTGTCTCTTTCATCGACTCGAAACCCAAACTAACGCTGATATACGCTATGAGTATACAACTTTTTAACCAACTTAGCGCCACGGAGTCACTTTGAGAACTGCGCAGGCGCTTGCAATGGTTTAAAAACTACGTCAGATAATATCTTTCTATATCTTTCCATCAGTGTAAACCGGTTTGGTTTGGAAAAATACGATTTAAGCTGCTTTAAAAACTACGTCAAATAATATCTTTCTATCTCTTTCTATCAGTGTAAACCGGTTTGGTTTAGAAAAATACGATCTAAGCTGAATAAAAGCAACGTTAATACAAAAAACGAAAGAACAAAATATACGGGATTTTAAGAAATAATATAAATTACTTAAAGAAATTGTACGTGATAGAAAAAAAAGAAAGTAGATTCAGATTCAGTATGCCATATTCTTCTTATACATCATATTTTTATTTAAAAGAGAATTTCGTTGTAGACCAGTGTTATTGGTTTAAAGGAAATTATATTTACTCCAATTTAAGCAGCCACCAATTTGTTGCAGTATAGCAAATATCGTTCAGGGTACAGGGTTCCAAAGATATTTAATATTTCATCTTTTCTGGAGTTTTCAAAAAGATCCGATCAATAATGTATCTAATTCCACAATGCATTATTGTAAAGTTTTGAATTTTTGCAATTACCGGTGTAACTACACCATTACGTAAGGCAAAAGACCTAGAAGTCTAAATAAACAAGGGCAGATTATTTGAACATATATAAAAAAAAGCGGACGTTCTTTCGAAACACGTGTCTGAATGTAATAAACAGAATATTCCTCCGAAGAAAAGAGAGTTTTTTGTATATTTATTATGTAATAGTAATTATTGTATTTGTCATTTCATATTTTGAAGTTTGATCTTGTTATTTGTATTTTCCGTAGAAAATTTTCTGACTTGAAAATTTAGTGGAAATATTAAAAATAAAAAATAAAGCCATAATGTGCTTGGTATTAATCGCTACGGCTCCAGCTCAAAACCTTCACAAAGTAGAACAAAGAAAGCCGATTACAAAATTTCAATTAAAAATTCGAAGCAATTTCTTTTTTTTTGTAACTGCTCATGCTTCTTTACGATGGACTCCATTTATTCTTGCATTGAAAAAAAAAGTTTAGGTAGTGTGAACCGCGAATTCGCAGCTTTCTTGTTAAAACAAAGTAAATAAATAGTTCAAATATTTTCGCGGTAGTTAGAAATAAATTCATTGATTATTCGTAAACCGGCTGTATTGATTGATTCTAAAGAATCATGTAATTAAAAAAAGCACGTAACTAGTTTGCCAAAGCACATGTCCTAATATCTTGCATCTTCTTGATACAAATTCAAATTTTTCATAGTAGAAATGAATAGCTATACATGCAAAGGGAATCGATAACTTGAAAGAAAATTACTTAATTTTTTGCCTGAAATACATAAATCGTTTGGGTTCACAGCATGATCAATTAGGAAACTTAAAAGTAACTAAAATGTTTTTGAATGGCTTTGGGCGACTTAACACCGCACACATTGTTGCATTTCAATTTTTGTTCTACCCGTAAATCGGTCTTCTATAAGAGGTTTTAGCTTTGTTCAGCTTAAGTTTGATAACCGAAGTTAAGCGGTATACGTATTGTACTTAAATGGGGACCATGCAGTATACGACGTACTGCTAATGGTATGTGCATGAATATATCTAGTCTATCTCTTAATACTGACATATTAAAAGTGCTTTGATAGTAAATGATGCCATTAAACCGAAATATTTTTGCATACTGGATATCAATTTTTAGCATCGGAAGTATAACGGTCATTAAAACCATACAAATTAAACTTATATGGAAATAACAAATAAATTACGTTGACATTTTTAAACAGTCAATCCAACTAAATAACTATTTTAGTCAATTACCTTTTTTATTTAATATCCGCAGGCCAATTCCCTTTTTTATTTATTTTTTTCTTAAAAAGCCGTTGGGCATTGCTTTGTTATGTGAGCAAGACCCGACTGCTTATCATGAAAATAAATAAATAATGATTCTTTGAATTATTTGATTGTCTTTGTCATTTATATAGAAATATAACTTCATTTACTCCAGCTTCTTATTTTGTTGTCAGAACTATAAAGCTCAATCCCGTATTAATGTTCAATACATTGGATGGTGAGATTCGCTGTGTTCAACAGCGCAACGAAGTTAAGAAAACATCGTCGTGATTGTAAATACAAAATTCAAAGTATTCAGTATCAGTAAATGAGGCAAGATATCTCAGAAGTAATTTCTCTTTAAAAAAAAATCCTTTAATCTAGTATTAGGTCCCTCATTTGATCTTGCTGAACAATCAAAATTTAAAGTAGCATATAAGCCGGAGTCCGTTTCGTACTTTCTTACTAGCAAGGGACTTAATTTTACATTATTGTACTTTATTCACCCCAGGGACCTTATCCAAGTTGCAGGTTATTCCTAACACAAAAAGCAGTTATATACTCTTATGATAAACATACTGCTTTGTATTTTGTTGCATTAACGTATTCTTCTCAAGGTCGATAGTTGTTGCCCTTCAAACTTGTTATACGTAACGTTGACCTGGGACATTTTTTGAGTCTTATCATTTTGAAACACATATTGAATTCTAGTCGGGAGTCGTCAAAATTTGCATTAACACTTCAAGCGTCCCCTTCATGTTTCTTAAAGCTCAAAAATACGAATTGACATACGTATGTTTCTTTGAATTTTTCCCAATTTGAGGCGTTTTAACAAAGCCAACCGCATTCGGAACTTACACTCACCCCATTTTACCTCTGTACTGAGATGTAGCTTTCAATAATTGTATGGTTTTGAGTAACTTAAACTTCCATTTATCATAAGTGTGAATTTTTGAAGGCATGTTTATCCAACTGTACCTAAACAAATTCTTCCATAGTCATTCAAATGAAGCGTTTCACATTCTTTATGCTGCCAGCTTCAAATGTCAACAAATGTAACTAGGGCCACAACCTACAAGCCACAAGCAATCGTTCCGATTACCCGTCTCAACACCCCGTCTGCTTATCATAACAGCCTGTTGAAACGCCAAGCGCCACTATTTTCGGAAGGAAACTTCTAATAACAACCATATGTTGTTCCTTGATAAAGAAAAGTAGAGTGCTACTTAAAATGGCAGCTAAACAGGTTCATTGACGATTATGTACATAATATTCAGGGATTCTTGAAATAAATCTACTCCTAGTCGGACATGTATCATTTGTCAACGTAATAACCAACTCATTGGCCTTCTTTCGTGGCTACTAATTTAGTTACTAGTGGCGCTCAATCAAAGAACAAGCTTATAAAAATTTTGCACGTTTAATTGCTCAAGCAGCGGCCAAATTACCATGCAACCTGCTAGTTACCTTACTTAAGACTCATTAGAGAATCAATATAAAATAAAGTAAATAGGTGCGAAACGGAGAAAACTTAATACTTGATAGAGAGTAAAGAAACAGGCAGTCAATGAACATTGAATAATTTCATATTTCTACCTCCATTTGCTACGAATTCGCATGGCACTACTTCACTCCTACTCAAATGTGAGAAAATTATGGTGTTTCAATAATTAAACGAGCTCCGTGAACTTACCTTGTCGTGACGTATTCTAATTAAGATCGGAAAGGGACAAAAGCCCGGTGAATATTTGGGTTAGTGGAACTTGATGGCGATGAGGAAACATAGTTTGGGGGGAGTTAAAGTTAGTGCATAAGGGAAGTGTATTCAAATGTAGGGGGACGAATGAGATTTTTTACACAAACATATTCCAGATGTGTGGCGTGAGTATTAATTTTGACCCTATTTAGATGAAAACGCAGACGATTAAGTTGCGAGTTAATATTAAGTTTTTTTATTTGATTAAACCGACTACCGAAATAATAAAATAAATCAATAAAATGCGACTACACGTCCTTTATACATGAGCCTTTTGACTTCAATAAACATGGAATTAAATTGGAGAGCCAGTCTTCCTAATTATTTACTTTATCACTAAATCAGTTACTTTAAGTGATTTTCAACATATTGACGCTGTGACAGTTGCCTCAAAGCTGTATCCACTTGAAAGGTGGATTACATGAATTTTTGTCCTGCCGTCCGTCAGTGTGTCACAGTAGTTTCTCTCGAAAACTATAGAAGCTCCATTCACCAAATTTGGTAGATATATGAGAAATAATTGCCTCTTAAATGTTTGGATATCAAAAAATATTTTCAGAAGTTCTAGGCGGTCGGTCGCTTAGGTCCGTGCCCCAAAAAATTTGTTTACCAAAGATGATTGTGTGGAGCATTAAATGAAGGGTTTTGATGAGATCTTTCTAAAATTGCGATTTTCCGTCAAACCATAATTTTTTTTTATTTTTTGCACATACCGGTATTTCGGAAGTCAATTGCTTCCTTCCTCAGTGCCAGCTCACTTCTGAAATACCGGTAAATGCAACAAAATAAAGAAAATCTATGGTTTGAAAGGATATTAATGTTTTTACTCTAGATTGAATTAACCATAGCAAAGAAGGTCGATTAACTTAACATTAAAAATAGCAGTTTTTGTATCCAGGACTACAGGGGGAAAAAAGATGCACCAAAAATTTGTGCTCCCCCCCTCGCGATTGACACCTTTGGTCCGAAAAACGTGAAAAATATGGAGGTCGTTTTTTGTGGGAACAACAACAAATACCTTAGAAGTCTAAATTTATACAATTTTGTTAATAATAGTTAATTTGTAGATTTCACATTTTTCATAGTAAAATTGTGTTTTTTTTTTTTTTTTGATAACAAGTTGAACGCTCTTAACCCTGAGTGTGGTACTGCATACAGCGCAAGGCTCCTAATTACCCACTAGACAAGTCCCCTGTTATCCTGGAAATCCAGCCTGGAGTCGTTTGACACATTTCTTCAAGGATTTACTTTGATTAAAATAGAACGTAAAAGGCGACTTTAGATGTAAACTTATATGATTTTTCTTTATCGTAGACACCTTCCCTGTCATCCTGGAAACCTAGCCCAGAACCGTTTAACACATTTCTTCAAAGATTTACTTTGATTAGGATAGAACATAAAACGCGACTTTAAATGTAAACTTATATGCTTTTTCTTTATTAGTTAAAATCTTAATTCGTGAAATTCATGATCATACAAAAATGTCATTATTGTTCTTGAGAAAAATCAAATAAATCAGAAACAAGTTGAGGAGACAGAACTATGCTCATGTCAGAAGGGCTTTGTACTCAACCTTCGATATGCAGACACCAATAATCAATAAACTCAAGAAAAATTTGAACGAAATCTACATCAAATACATACTCGCTTTAAAAGCTAAACTATTGTTACTCCATTTTAACCTGCCGCCATGTTGCAATATTACTAACAATCATTGACTGAAAGAAAGACATTTTTGTTATTAATTTTATCTGAAAATTTGAAGAAGATCCAATCAAAAGTGTAGTTTCTGATTCGATAGAATGCCTGAATGATAGAAAACCCGCACACGGTTTTTATTATAATAGAAAAAATTTCAAACAGCTATAACTTCCGTAAATACAATTCGATTTTATTGAAATTTTCAGAGTATAAGAACCTTTTATTGGACTACGTAAATACATAACTTCAGTGAATTTAAGGATACACATATTAATTTACCAGGAAAAATTTTATATTTACAAATCCTAATATTAACAAAATTGAGAGCATTCTGAATTCTAATGTATTTGTTATTGTTGTACTCATAACAACCTACCATCATGATTTTATCACCTACAAAATGTACCCTTTCATCAAGAGTTAATAGCATTTACTTTAAATGTTAAGGAAAAATAACACACATTTACTTAATATTCTTATTTAAAACGGCCGCTATTTTGCTTCAAAATTACTGATGTCACTCATTGAACGAGTTCTCAAAGATATTTATGTTACATGTCTTTCCTGAATTTTCATGCAAGTCCAAACAAGCCCGTAATGTCTGAGTCGATTGAAAGCACATATATTGTTGCTGTTGTAATACCGGAAAATTCAAACCACCTTAACATCGTTAAATATATTCAAGATATGAGATCGCACACAATATTCAAAAGTGGGAAGCCTACTGGAAAACGAGAATTCAGAGTGGCCCTTATTGTGGATAGGGAGGTCAAATCGCACATTATTGATTTTAAGGCAATCAATGAACGGTTGTGTGCGATCCGTATAAAAGCGAAATTCTTCAAAATCTGGCTCATCAATGTTCACGCCCCGACCGAACAAAAGGACGAAGAAGTGAACGAAACGTTCTTCAATCACCTGGAAAGGCTAGTCGACTCATTTCCTAGAAAGGATACAAAAATAATTCTGGGTGATTTCATTGCTAAGGTTAGCAATGAGCTATCTCATCGGAGAACGACTGGAGGATATGCTGTTTGACTTTGCATGTAGCAGAAATCTAGCCATACGTTCGACTTGCTTTCCACATCAACGCCTTCATAAAATGACCTGGATATCACCGGATGGCAACACACAAAACCAGATCCACCATGTTCTGATCCAACAACGTTGGGCCTCGAGCATACTTGACGGAGCCAATTGTAACTGAGATGATTATTTGATCAAATTTGATCGATATCATGTATGTATTGATCAAATTTTATCGATGCCCTTCTTTTGATACAACGTGTCCCAGGTATTTTACTTCAGCTGCGAAAAGGGTACATTTGTCGGGACTAATTTCAGATTCGCCAGTCGCAATCGGGAGAACACCTCTTCTAAGTTCCGCACATGCTCTTCGAACGTTCTCCCGATAACAATGATGTCATCTAGGTACACCAAGCAGGTCTTCCAAGTTAGGCCTCATAGCACGTATTTCATCAGGCGTTCGAAGGTGGGTGGAGCGTTGCAAAGCCCAAATGGCATCACCACAAATTACCAAAATCCGGTCCCCACTGAAAATGCGGTCTTCTCTCGATCCTTCTTGTCGATTTCTACCTGCCAATAGCCACTCTTGAGAGTGTAGAAAACCATTTTGCGTCGGCTAAAGTGCCCATGACGTCGCCGATGCGTGGAAGAGGGTAACTATCTTTCTTAATGACGCCGTTAAGCTGCCTATAGTCGACACAAAAACGAGTGCTACCATCCTTTTTCTTCACTAGAACTACTGGCGCGGCCTATGGACTGACAGAAGGCTCGATAACACTTGTTTTTCCAGTTCCAAAATCAGTGCGCTCACTTCTCCTTGTTTGACTATAGGAAGACGTCTCGCTGCTTATCGAATCAGCTTGGCTCCCTGTGAATCTATGACGTGCGTTACCATACTCATTCGGCCTTGGTCATCGGGGCTTTTTGAGAAGATGTCACTGTACTTGGTGACCCTTCAACGGGCATAGTCTGCAAAAGCTCGGCAGCTGGGCCTCTTAGAGCAAGAGTTAATGCAGTCCCTTGTTCCTGCTTCTTCCAGTAGTTTATCCTAGCGGCGGGTTCAAACTAGGTTTTGTAAATACTCCAGATCGTTTGCTCGTCGAATATTGGTGCTTTCAAATTTTTGGATGTACTTTGCGCTGCGGTTGTAAGCGGGGCTGGTGAGGTGGTTACTACTGCCTTCGCTGCTTCCAATTCCTTTTTCATTTTTTTTATCTCATGGTTGATTCTCTCCTCGAGCTGGTATACATTTTCCTCGACGCATTTAATTTGGTCGTTCAGACTACCAAGCTCCGCTTTTATTTCGGTTGTCTGTTTTTGCAAATCTGCCTTCAAATCAGTTGACTGTTTTTCCAGCTTCTGTGTGATGTCTCCCTTGATTTCGAATGCTTTTTGGTCCAGCTTCACTGATTATTCATTTAGCTTCGCTGATTGCTCATTTAGCTTCGCAGTTAAACTGGATGACTGTTCATTTAGCTGCGCTGGTTGTTCATTTAGCTTTGCAGTTAAACTGGATGACTGTTGTCGCCGCTCTCGCTGCATCAGCATCAACATTTGCATCAGCGCATTTTCTGGTTCCTTTGATTTTGGTGCTTCTGCTTCTCCACCTTTTGCGCTTTTTTCCGTATCTGAGGGCTCACCCGAATTCAGATACACGCCTTTCGACTCGATCGCGTCACGCAAATGTGCAATCTGTATGGCCTTTGTACCTTGCGTAACCAGGTTTCGCTGTTCCAACTCTTCCTTAATCTCCGATATGGTCAATTCATTAATTTTTAAATGTAAGCTTCGTGGCATTTTTATTGTTTTGGCTTTTTTTCCACCAGTTTCCATGTTACATTTCTCTATTGTGCAATTTGAAAATGTTTACAAGTCTCACTTTCAAAATTTACATTATCACCTCCGACACCACTGTCGCGCGTTATGGTTCGCGGCCAATAAGTTTAATGTCCCGGGAAAGTGAAATAGCACTGTCTTTAAAATTAAGTTAAAAGAGTTTATTTGCACAATAATTAATTTCACTGTTTTACAAATAACATTTTAATTTACTATTCCCCTGTCTATCAATTTATGTTTCAACTGTCTTCAAATGTATCACGAATATCTTTTACTTCACTATCCATCAATATCGCCTTTAATTCGCGCTCCACGCTTATCATAGTTTTTATTATCGCAGTTTTACTATTACTATGTCCCCCATTATTTCAGCTCGGCTTTGTATAGGGTCTCTAGTCACTCAATCCATTTCTCCTATAGTGGTGAATGTTCTGACGAGAACTACCTGGAATATTCGAACAATTCTGAATACCCGCAGTGACGTCACTGCGATGTTATTAATAGTTGCGACAACAATTGCGACAGTAGCTCGCAGAAGTGTGTGGACATGTAACAATATTGATATATACATAAATACATATACATATACGTATATATTTGTGGGTGTGTGTGTTTAACGACTATAACGTAATTTATGCCTAAAGGTCGCAATTTTGCTTCTATTTTCGCCAATTTTCAGAAATTGTGTGTTGTGTAAATATTCGGTCAGTTTCGTTAATCATTCAAATTGTCTAAGCGAAAATAGAATGGCGGGTGTTTTAGATGACAATCCGTGATTTCTGTTCTGCATATCTCCAATTTGCACCAAAATTGTCAAAGGTTTATTCAGTGTGAAAGCTCACAATAAAAAATCCAATGTCGCACCATCTGAAACAAAATGGCGGCCGCTCAAAGGCCGAAAACGTGCAAAATTTTGTTACAGTAGTTTTGAACAAACCTTTGAACCAATTTTGATAAAACTTGAGGTAGAGACCGTAAACGTCTAATGAACACTAAAAAAAACTTCAGGGTCAGGTCAGCATATCAAAATGGCGGCTAGGAAAAGTTCGAATTTCGAAAGCATCTTAAAGCTACAAATTATATTGGATTTTTTTAAACCTAAAATCAAGGTAGACATTGAAATGTATCAGAACAAAAATTTGATTCCTATGAACGCTGCAGATGCTAGCGGTAGTGAGTTTTGCATTGCACTCAAGAAATTAAATGTTAATATAAATGCTAGAATGTCTTCAAAAAATGAATTTTAATAGATTTGAAATGAAAAAATTGCCACTAAAAAGGGTGGAATAAAAAAACTTTATGAAAAAAAAAGAAAATCGACTTTAAATTGCCCTAAAATGGATGCAATAAATTTTATAGAAGCGGTGCCAAATCAATTTTCCCGTTTGAACCTAAAAACTTCCAATATGTGCATCACGACAAAAAAAAAAACAGGGAAAAACTGATATGGTACCGCTTCCATAAAATTTATTTCATCCTTTTCAGGGCAATTTAAAGTCGGTTGTCTTTTTTTTCTGAAACTGTTTTTTATTTTTTTGGGTCACCGTTGTATGTCCTTTGTCACGGACCATGCTAAAAGGAAAACTTTTAATCAATAACAGCTAAAGATTTACAGATCAATTAATCAATCTAATAAAGATCACCATCAAGCAGAACTATTTTAGGTTCAATAATAATACATACATTGCCAAGGACGATCTGAGTATGGGACATCCAATGCCCTTAATAATGTCAGAAATATTCTTACAATCTTTAGAAGAAGTCTTTATACCCAAAATTATCAAAAGATTCAATGTTATATTTTCCAGACGATATGTGGATGACTGTTTCATCGTTATTGACTCACAAGAATATAAAAAAAACGAACTACTTACCTATACGAATGAAATACACCCGAATATAAATTTCACGATTGAAAGAGAAACAAACGGACAACTAAACTATATGGACTAACCGTGACACGCGAACAAATACGATTAGACTACAAAATATACAGAAAACCAACCAAAACTGATCATACCATACACGTTACATCTCACCACCCCGTACAACAAACTAGCAGCGTACAGATTAATAGTGTAGAGACTCTGCTCCATCCCCATTCCCCATTACTCCTACTAACTTTTCTAACAAACTAAACATCTAAAGAAGAGCTAGTAATACCGTATACAAACAACGTGACATTGACAAGCTTATTACACAGTACAAATAAAAACTGGAACGCCAACTGACTGAAACGCATAAAAACGACCAAAGAGACAAACAAACTATCAAACTTCCTTAGGAAATACAAACTGCAAACTGGATTCAAAAGTATCAACAACATTGGAAACAAACTGAAATCAAAACTGAATGACACATCAATGTACGAGAAAAGTGGCATATACAAAGTGACATGCAAGGACTGCAACAGGGTAGACATAGGAAGGACAATACGGAAACTAACGACAAGATACAAAGAGCACTTACGATCTTTCTTACACAACAAGGCAGACTCCAATTATGTGTTGCACCTACAAAACCACGAACATGAGCCTGACGCTATGACAAACTCAATGACATTGCTACACAATCAAAGCAAAGGACCAAAACTTGACATCATAAAAAAGCTTGAAATGTGTGAACATTGAAAAACAGATGGTAACATTATCAACGAATAACTTTATACAAATTCCGACTTAATTTTCTCAGTACTAGACCACACTCTTTGACGGAAAGGAAACGAACCAAAACATACGGACATCTAACAATACAAAAAAACAAAAACCTAGTATCCCTCTATCTGATCTAATTCAGTTGAAGCTATTTTCTCCCACACATCCTTTAGACACTGAAAATAACTCAAAGGAGTCGAAACACGTCTGCTCACTCAAAGAAGCAAGGTCCGACGGCTTTGCAAGAAAAAAATAAATAAATAAACTGGAAATAATGGATTATTAAACGGCTTAATTTTGATCGTATTATTTTCGGACTTCACTGGGTATAAGGCCCACCAAGTCGGGTGGTTCTTTCTCTAACGACTCAGCCGTTGGGCTGTAGTCGCCTTCCGAACTCGCATGGCTTCTTGTCAGGAATGCGAGTGATTGCACGCCGACTCGCGCCATTAGGATTTTTAGTCCAGTTGGAAGGGGTGGAAGAAGGCACCAATTCCAAAGGGGTGCCGCATCTTTTCTGTGGTCCGATATTTCCTTTAGCAAAGAAGTAATTAATCTTTATTGCGCGCGATTAGACAATGGAAAAGTAGGTTTTTTTGTGTATCTTTCCTTCAGTTCTAGCCCAGAGCTTTTGACCTTTGATTTGTTATCTGGTAACTCTTACGTAGTCCGCGTGGTGTAGTGGTTAGAGCGCTCATCCCGTAACCCGAAGGCCCCTGGTTCGACTCTCGTTGGCGACAATGAGATTCAGTTCGAGTGATTCTTCGGACAGACTATAAGCCTGTTCAGTTATGATACGTGATAATTTAAAAACGTATCGCAGCAGGGTGGACGAACACTCGGCTAAAGCGTGATACTGACCATATCACCTTGTGAAGTGCCGACACATTTGATCATGATAACGAGATACTCTATAGAAAAGAAGAATTTATCGCTTTACTCGGTACAGATTACAAATAAAAGCAGCCCAAGTGCCCCTCAACAAATAAGGTACTTGAATTTGAGAGTGGTGAAGTGAGAACGCCTCCAGAAAGGGGAAATCAACCAGTGTTATCGGTGTCAAAGAGTTGGACATTCGGCTGACAACTTCGCCTTGCCCTGTCGCTGCGTCAAATGCAAAGACGTTCATGCTCCGGGTGAGCACAAATTGGTTCAGACGGGCCCTAAAAAAATTATACTGAGTTAACTGCGGTGTTTATGGTCATCCGGCATCATATCGAGTGTCTTATCTCCCAACTTCGTCAAGCCCGGAGTATCATTTGCACTCGCCGCTAGAGGACCAGCAGAAAATGCTACAATTAATGTAAATAAAGTAAGTGGCAATAACGAGCTGCTTCTCAAAATTTACCAGCAACTTAATTCTTTATCGCAGAAAATCGATACACAAGATAAAAAAATTAACTTTGTTTTTCAGCGTTTAGGCCTTTCAAATGTCTCAAAATAACTTGTCATCCAGTCACATTCCCATAGATAGGATACGTCCCATCTTGATCAACGCCAACTCCATTGTTACGGTACACGGTGATGGGAGAGGTGGCAACGGGATATTGGTTAGAAGATCCTATTGTTTCCAAAATATTGATAAAGTCGAATTCAAAAACCTTGAATTTCTTGAGTGCCCGACATCAAAATTTCACTGCCAGGTGGGGATAACCTCTTGGTTATCTCTGCCTATGTAACTGGTCGAAATGTTCTCAAGTTCAAGGAGGAGCTCAAATCCTTGTTTGAAATACTCGAGTTGAACAGGCTGCATAATTATTATATTCTTGACGGTGACCTGAATGCCAAGCATACATCATAGCTGAACGCCAACAATAATCCAAGAGGTGTATTCCTGAAATCGTGGATAACAGAGAACCCAATTGAATACAGGTGCAATCTATATGGGTTGGAGTTCCCAATATACCCTAGGATAAATTCATATTTGGACCTCTGCATTGCTGACGCAAAGCTTGAATTCAGCTTTAATAGTCCTCAACGGAAACTGCAGACGATAATGACCATAACGCAATCGTAATGGAAATCAATCATCAAAGGGATGATGTCTTCCTCATTTCGGTTCAACATGAAAATCATCGGTTGAATTTCAAAAAAACAGACTGGGGAAAGCTTCAAAAGAAGTTTAATCGGAATTACCAGAAACAATGATGATGGCAACGCTTGCTTAATGATCCCTAATGAGGTGAATCTAATTGACGATGAAATAGATCTCTATTTGTCGAAGTTGGAGAAGCTAACGTTGGAAACGATTGAGAAAGTAGTTCCCAAAATTGAACATCGAAACAATATGGAAGCATATGAAATACCAACCATCGCAAGGTTAAAGCCTCCTTCTCACACGCGTCAACAATACATATCTATCGGCGATTTTTTGACTACAACCATTCCTCGTTGGCTTTGTTGAAATTACACCTGAAAAATGTCCGGAACTTAATCCGTTCATACTTCAGGAGTGAGGTTAGCAATCAATGGGTGAAAAAAATTAGAGGTTTTAGCCCGCAGGACCCAGATGGCATTTTCATGAAAGAGAATAGCTTATTCCGCAAGAAGTCTCGAGTGAAGGTATCGAATCTTGGAGTCGCTAGTGTTGAGATAAATCTTCTCGATACAGCTGGTATCGATAAAAATGGAAACAGGATTATATGTGATGGATTGCAGAAACTTGCCCTGATTGCAACACGGTTTGAACTGGTTCATCTACCAAACCTTGAGAGAGGGAATGAAATATTTTCAGAGGTCGTTGAAACAAAAGTTTCCGCCTTCAAATCAAGCCTGAACGGCGAATCAATTCTTCATTTCAATGAAACATTAACATCTGACCTCATACCGATCTTGAAGAACTTGAAGACTTGTGTTTCATATTTGGCAAGATAAACAACAATCATGTGATATCGACGGTCTTCCAAATATAGTTCTCCGACATTTGCCTGAGGTAAATGTATACTGTTCAACAACATGTTGAGCAATTCATAATTCCCAAATGAGTGGAAAACGGCCAAGTTATAGGGTTTTCCAATAAGAGGTGTTATTTTGAATAGATCTTGTGATTTAACACCTTGCGACTTCTTCCTTTGGGGCCACGTGAAAGACAAGGTCTACGCCAATAGCCCAGCGTCGATTCAAGACCTCAAAAATGGAATTCGTGAGGCTATCGAGGACATCGGGCAGCCACTTTGCGATTTGGTAATGGAAAATTTCATGAAAAGGATATGGTCCTTAAACCGTGGTCGTGGTGGTCATTTGCCTGATGTTATTTTTAACTATTAACGGCATACCTTTTTCTTTATAATGAAACATTCGATCATTTGTATTGAAAAATGGTATTTTTCTTTTAATATCAAAATAACACCTCTTATTAGAAAACCCTGTAATGATTTGATGTCTACGTGCGAACGCGGAACCGACCTCTCATCGGTTCTAGACGTTAAGTCTGAGTAGTGCCAACGGATGGTACCAACCGGTCAACCAATCCGTGCACCGTAACCCATTCACGCGGTGGCTGCTTGTCGGCCAGCTAGATCGGAGAGGATTTCGGTCGCGGGTCTCCGAATGGGTTACGCTCATTTACATATTTCAGCCACCTATACACGCCCGTTTTCAAACGCGTTACAAAACAAAACCATACGGAGGGGAAACCTATTCTACGTTACTCCGTATTTCTTCATCAACCAGTCAAAGAACAAAATCTAATTTTTACTTCGCGTTCCCGAATTTCCGACGCGGTACCGAAAAGTATCCTACGTTAACTCATCCCGACGAAAGCTACTCTAATAAAACGGCAAAACAACAAAGGTACCGCGTACCGCGCGCGACGCGAAACCGACTTCAGCGGACTTTCTCAAACCCTACCCTCGCGACGGCATACTTACCCTACACCTCATTTCCCGCTGAAAAGCAGAACCACTGGAAAGGAAAGTCTATTTTTTCGTTAGTAATTCATGTTGTTTTATTCTAACTTGTGAGATATAATCAAAAAATATTATTATTCCTATCCATCATATTATATTTGAAAGATATATGGTTTCTTTATTTAATAACTAACTTAACTACATGTAAATAAATGTTTTGGCTTAATGACAATAAATTTTCAAATAGGATTCATCTTCTCAGGGAGCTGAATCGTAGTGCCTATAGTAGTACAAACTTTAGAACATTTTAAAATCATGGTAAACGCTACAAAAGAATCTCCACATGCTAATGTCAAGTATTTTCTAAATTTTCCCAACAATTACGTTGTGCGTGATATAACCGTTTAATTTACTGAAATGTTATGATTAACTTTAAACTGTTTGGATGTGAACCGAACCTCTTCTTTGATTTATTTTAAATATAGAATTTATGTATTAGCTTATTTATATTGCGTGTAATAAATCTAGATAAATCTAGGAGCAAGCTGGCTTGATTTTATATTCGCCCAGACATATTCGTTATCTGTAAAACTGCATTTGTTTTATATCTCAAGAAAATATTTGTTTAGTTTTGTTTTTATTTGTAATGAAATTCATGACTATGTTTCAGTGATCTTTTGTAGTTGTAGCATATGTATGACTGATCACCACGAATAGCGAGCTATATATATGCATAATGTATATAATATAACATATTTTTTTTTTCTTTTTTTCATATGAGGTGTGCACACCTCATAACTACCCAATAAGGCTTATGTCTAATTATTAACTTTAACGTACAGTTTGATTTTAAGGGATATCTCGCAGCTTCTTCATTTTTTTTCATTTTCGAACCTACTAGGTTGATTAAATACTCTAAGTATTTATATTTCACTAATTTTAAGCGTATTGTTCAATTATATGTGGTTACATTACGAAAAGATGCTAAGCGAAGTTTGTGGGCTTATTTATGATTCGTGAGTGTGTGTATAATGAGTAAAGCGCAAAGGAAAATTATTGGTTGGTTAGCGCTCTTTTCAGTTGCAGTTCTAATCAAAAAGTGTTATCTACTTTGCTGTTAATTTTTTTACTTTTGAGTTGAGGCGCTATTGTAAGTACGTACTAGATTATTTATTGAATTTTATGGAAAATGAATTAGTATTGGGATTTCATTTCGCTATTTGGAAAGCGCTACATGTTTTCTCGTTTCTTTATGTTTTCTAAGAGTAATTAAATCACAGAACTTAATTTTCCGTGAGTAAAATTCTAACATCATCAAATTCAGGCTGCTACTCTCCTGACAGAATATTTGAATTTTCATCGAAATCAGCTATATTATTGGAGATTTGTCATTCCTTCTGCAAATGTATTTTTTTATACATACGGTAACTTTTAATTTAACTCGAGTGTCAATTTCCTTTAGTTTTCGATGGAGAGTTGTAGCGCACATTGTATAAATGATCGTTTTAACCAGATATATTTTTGTAGCTGATAGAAGTATAATATGGAGTACGTCAATCAATAAAATTGACCAGCAAGCGATTTACACAACGAAATGTGTAACATTATAAAGAAAAACATTCCACTTACAAACATAACATTATCATGTCAACTTAAACAATAACAATTTGTTAGAGTTGTTTATTTGGATGCAAGATCCTTGCTGGTAGTTATACTAATTGTAGCTTTAAAACTGACCTTTGCTTTGCCTCTTACCCCGGTAGCATGGCAACGATCAATCATGCAGAAGCTAGTAAGCATTCATGCTCCATCGTGATTGTTCTCCATCACATAACCTTAACACGATTCTTGGGATAGATAGACAGTGCTTGCATAACGAATCGTCAATGCTGACTTGAGACACTCTAGGGGTGAATCCTCCTTGCAATCGTGGCAGACATGTGTCGAGCGTATGAATTTCAGACGACGGATTGGCGAAAGCATCACACATTTATCGCCTTTTTATACACGACCACTTGCAAAATGGCTAAGCATTAGCGGCGCACTGATTTTATCGGCCTAGCGAGAATTAAGAACTAAGTTACATCACCAGTTAACCTCGTCCAAAAGCATATTTACCTGAAATGTTTACGTTTGGGTTTATGTTGTACCACAGAATCTTCACTTTATCCACAAAACTCACAGTAGAATTTGCACACAAAAATCCCGCTGCGATAAAAGCAATTCCTCTCGATGGTGACCACTACCCACACACCTGCTACCATGTGGCTGTCAAATTTCTGTTGGCATCCCACGATAAAATAGACGTGGGATGTGCACTGGTCGCAACCAACGTAAATGTCTAAATTATTCGTGTTTATTTTGTGTTTTTCGTTACTTAGTTTTTGAGTTGCAGCTCATTCTTGCTACATTTAGTGTTGTTGTTTATTTGTGTTAAAAATTATTAAAATTAAAATTTCAATATTTTGGATACGAGTAGGCATATGTTATGATTATTATATGTATTAGGTTTAGAGATAAAGTTTAACGCTTAGGTTAGGAATATTGTGTTAGCATTGTATTAGTGTAAGATAAAGTTTTTGATTAAATTTTAATAGAATTAGGTTATAACATATTAGGTATAGGATAAAAGTTCACTGTTGTGTCAAAATGATAAATAATTTTTGAATAGTGTTGGTTAGTTTTTTTCTCCTTTTTCCAATTGAATCATAAAATATGTAATAATCTTAATTAATTTGGATTTGCTATTGTTGTTGTTTTTTTTTTTTTGATTAAATATGTTTCACTGATAACGTATAAATTTAGAAAGCTATTAGAGCCATTAAGTTTTTAATATATTTTTTTTTGTTTGGAATTTGCTTTATATTCTTTTATAATTTATAACGATAAGTATTGAATAAAGCGCTTTTGACTCTGACGATGAGATACTCTTACTCTCTAAGTGGAGGTCCGAAACAGGCTGTAGTGCTACAGCAACAGCATCTCGTACGGATTTTTCTAGTGGAGTTGGTGCGGGGAAAAAGGACCCACCCTGTAACACCGCAGGCAGCTAGCTGCCAGCACACGTACGGGTCCCTAGGCCTTGTCATTTCAGTAGAGCTCAGTGTTCTACCTTGCTGAGGCAGCATTCCATCGCTTCTGTCCTTTACGAACCATCATAACATCATCAAAAACACTACAGGTTTCAGTTTTCGTTCAACGCCTTGAAACAGCCCTTTGTATGATGTGCACAACAGAGTAATTCGCTGTAATTTTACAGCCTGTCGGTATTACGTCAATTCCATGAGCTTTGTTCTTTTTGAGATCACAAATGGCTGCCCGTAACTCGTCTTCTATAGGTGGCGTTGCTAAGACATCTTCTTTAGCCCGTGGAATACGCACAGTAGATATTCGTTGTGGGTGCTGTGAAAAGTTTTTGGAAATATTACCTCCATTTGGTTTTAATATCGAGAAGGGTGCCTGATATTGCACCTTGTGCGTCTATGCAGAAGCTCGTGCCTGGTCTGTGTCCCTTCGAAGCTATTTAATTGAAGCGTACGCTGATTTCACATACACTTTCCACATCGTTTGGATATTATCGCTATTTTCTCCCGTTTGTGAGACAATTTTCAGTGTGTCTTCTGACGATGACATGCATACGTATTTCACTGAGTTGTATTTAACTCAGATGGTTCGTATCTTGTTATCAGTGGCTCCGATTTTTTTTATATTTGGAGATACAAAATCGTAATTTAACCTAATATAAGTAATGGTACAAATCACAGTGTACGCTTCGAAATAAACGTGTCGAGAATGTTGATGCAAGCTCATTTTTCTATGTGTACGTGTTCGATTTGATTTTACGTGCAAACATCGGGGGATGTCCACGTTCTATTTAGAATGTCACGGTGCGGGGAGTAGGTGGTTCTTATGATGAGGTTTCTGCCTGGCGCGAAGTCTATTAGGCGCTGTTCGTTCGGGCTGGTTTCTGCATTTAGGCTGTGCACTTCTGTTGTTCCTCTGTGAGGCAGATCCTGGCCGATGTGAGCATTAAAGTTCCCTAGAAAAATTTCCATGTCGTTTGAGAGCAGCCCGTGGATGTTTTAAGGTGCTGCAAAATTCATCCTTGGCCACTTCTTCGTTGTTTTCAGTGGGAGATAGGAGCTAATCAAACATATGTTGAAGAACCTCGTCTTAATTTTCACCCACAAATTCATTCATTGACTGCCCTAAAGTCGATGACAATTTGGTTGAACATATTGTCCACGGTAATCATGGATACCTGTCGACTTGCCACTTGAGAAGATCGCTGGTGTTTGCATTTTGTTGATATCGTTATCAAGCAGACTACTTTCTTGCACTGTAAGTATATTGATCTTATATTTTTTTTCGTTTCATTCACTAGTGACATATATAGAGATATCGCAAGTTCCTTGTTCCGAAAGGTTAGTCTGTTTTTCGATACGAGTGTCATCGTTTTTCCGAACCAATCCTATGCTGATTTACTGGTTTCATGAAAAGAGAATACTGCGTGGAGCATTGTCAGAGCTTGAACTTAGTTGGTTTTGGTCCACCTACCCGCCGGCTAGCCGGTTAGTCCATTCCTCTATTCGCCACTTGAGGCCGCGTCCGGTGGGGAGCTAAAAACCCCGCAACGCATATTATATACTATACAAAAAATTATTTTAATTTTTGGCCAATTTCTTACATGCAAAACAAATTATATTACGAACGGATGATATTGATGTATTTTATTTAAAGTCTCTTTATTGAGCTAAACAAAGAGTAGTAAAAAATTACTTAATCTTTACATTCTTTTATTTGCTGGTCGATGATCATATATGTTTTATTAGAAATAACTTTGTTTCCCATAAATCCCACCTTCTTCTTCTTCTTCTTCGTAGCACTACACTCGCGCCTTCACTTCCTGCAAAAAGTGCCTCCAACTGTCTAGGTCCACTGACCGCATCCTCCAATTTCGAAATCCGAGCAGCGATGAACTGTTTTCGTCGACTGAGTCAGCTCAGCGTTTCCTCGGTTTCCCCACTTGTCTCCGCCCTTTGGATCTAGCAACGAATACTTTCTTGGGTATCCGTTGTTCGTCCATACTGTTCATATCGCCAGCCCATTGCAGCTTCCGCGGTCTTACAATCGTTAATGCCTTCGGCTTGTCAAAAATTTCATACAGCTCGTGGTTCTATCGAATTCGCCTTTGGACCCCGTCCAACTTCGCTCCGATTATTTACCTCAGGACCCGTCTCTTCAAGGCGTTCAATATGTTTGCGGATGCTTGGATTAGGGTCCATGTTTCACACCCATAGCATAACACAGGTCTTATCACAGATTTGTATAAATGGAGCTTTGTTTTCTTGTGTATAAAGCTAGTCTTCAAGATCGTCAAAATTGAATAAAATATTTTATTTGCGAGCTGTATTCTTCGGCGTATTTCGTCTCTTACATTGCTGGTTCTCGTTAATTTGGCGCCTAAGTACACAAATTCGCTCATATTCTCGATACTGTATTCGTCAAGTGTGATATTTTGTGTATTTGAGGTATTTTTCCTCGACTGCGTTATGAGCTTTGTTTTATTTTGATTGATTTGTAACCCTACTAGTTCGGAACAGTGATTTCCAAGCGAAGAGTTGTTAACGGAAGGATGGTTTCGTGTGGGTTCGGTGCTCAGGGACCACCTTCTTTAGTGTGTACCTAACGCCGAACGAATCGAAATCATATTTCCAAGCCAAGCTTAATGCTCTGGAGGGCGCTGTCTCGAACGCAGAGAGCAAAGTCCTCGTTGGGGGAGACTTCAACGCGAAAGCAATCGAATGGGGCATGCCTCAAACAGATTCGCGGGGAAAACGAATCCTGGAAATGACGGCCAGGACGGCGCTCGTCGTACTAAACACCGGAAATACGCCGACTTTCCGCCGTATTGGCTGTGAAGGAACCATACCGGATGTGACATTCGCCTCGGAGTCCTTAGTACCGAGGATACACGATTGGAAAGTATTAGAGGACTACTCAGCCAGTGATCATCAGTGCATTCTGCTTGAGATAAGTGATGTTGTCTCCCGACATCCGTGCTCTCGGCTTTCTACAACTGGATGGAACATCGGAAGGATGGACGTCGAAAGGTTCTTCGAGGTGCTCACAGCAGGTGAGCCGCTGCAGGGAGCTTCGGAGGGGACGGAAGAACTGGCAGCTCAAGATGTTGTGAACTCTACTATGAGCATCATCACGACTGCTTGCTGCGCTTCTATGCCCCGTCGAAAACCCCGGCACGGCAAACCCCCAGTGTACTGGTGGTCAACTGAAATCGCTGAAAAGCGAAGGGAGTGTCACAAGCTTCGACGTGAGGCTCAACGGGCGCGGAACCCTGACAAGGCATGCAACCGGGTGGCAGCATATAAGTCGGCCAGGAAAGGCCTTCGCAAATTGATCAACAATAGCAAGGCTTGCTGCTAGCAAGACCTAGTGGACAATGTGAACAAGGATCCGTGGGGTCTTGGCTACAAGCTAGTTATGCGGAAGCTTGGTGCCCTACGGAAGCCTTGCATACATGATGCGGAAAAGATGAATGAGAAAGTGCGGGGACTCTCCCCCACCCATCCCGTCCGTGCTGACACTGTCCATGGTGAAACAGCAGTCGAGTGTCCACTCTTCACACAGCCGGAACTGGAAGAGGCAGTCCTTTCACTGAAAGCGAGGATGGTGTTCCGGCTGAGATGATGCGGCTTGTCTATCACCATTGTCCTGACTTGCTGCTCAGCACATTCAACGCTTGCCTACGGGACGGGGTTTTCCAGGTACGATGGAAGGTGGCGAGGCTCGTGCTGATCAGCAAGGGGAAGGGAAATCCCGAATTGCTTTAGAGGAGGAGGTCCTACTAACGATGCGATCGCAGAGGAGGTGAGCGCAGTCCAAAAGGCAGAGGCACATAGTCGCACCAAGCGACGGATCGTTCGGTTGGTGACACTCGACGTCAGGAACGCCTTCAACTCCGCTAGATGGGTGGATATTCTAGATACGCTAGAAAATCCTTTTCAAGTTCCAGAATATCTAATGCGGCTTTTGAGGGACTACCTAAAAGACCGAAGCCTGCTCTACGACATGAAACAGGGCCTACGAAAGATGGCGGTTACATCGGGTGCTGCCCAGGGATCTATCCTTGGCCCAGACCTGTGAAACGTGTCTTACGACGGGCTACTGGGACTGCAGATGCCAGATGAGTCGCGCTTGATCGGCTATGCGGATGATGTTGCGACTTTGATCGCTGGACGCACCGTTGAACAAGCGCAACTTAGGCTAGGTATGCTAATGCGCCAAGTGTGAGACTGGATGACTGCTCCCGGGCTCAGTTTAGCACTGGAGAAAACCGAAGTGGTCATCTTGACAAAAAAGAGAATCCCTAGAGTAAGGATGATCAGTATAGGAGACATACAAGTCGAATCGAAGCCAGCGGTGAAGTACCTGGGGCTACTGATCAACTCAAAGATGAGTTTCTCTGAGTCAATCAGGGCAACAGCTGAGAAGGCTGCTTCAGGAGTATCGGCTCTGAGTCGACGTATGGCCAACGTAGGGGGACCCAGCCCATCAAGAAGACGCCTCTTGATGAATGCTGTTAGGTCCGTGCTACTGTACGGAGCAGAGGAGGTATGGGGCGACGCTCTCAGTAAGGAGGCTTACCGAAAACGCCTGGAACAGGTACAGAGAAGAGAAGCGCTGAGGATTGCATCTTCGTACCCGACAATCTCTGATTCGGCGGTGAAAGTGATTGCAGGCGTGATACCTGTCGGCCTCCTTGCTAGAGAGCGCCGCTCTATTTATCTGCGCCGAAACGAGGATGCGAGGAAGATGGTTGTTCACGAACAAAGACAGCGCTCACTCACAAGATTGGTAAGTTACGGTCCCCCGATTGTCGGTATTGCCCAGGAGAGGAAGACAATGACTGCAACACATGTTCTGCGTGCATAAAATGGGACAAGCTGCGAAGAGCCCTCCACAGGGAGACGGGAGAGCTCACTCCGGATAATATAGTCGCGGTGATGCTCGAATCGGTTGACAAATGGAACCAGGTGGCACATTATGTTCGGGCAGTCCTAAAAGATAAAAGGGGCTCACAGCAGCCGGGGGTGTTGGAGCTGGGGGATCGCTTTTCTGGCACTTCCTCTTCCCGTCTCTCCTCCGACTAAAAGAGGGATCCCCCAGCTTGAAGGCGCCTCACGAAGTAATGTGTCATACGGTTCCAGGCTAGGTTCTCAGGTTGATAGGGGAGGTGTTTAGTGGGTAGTCCAGTCGCCTTCTTGCGAACATGGGAGTCTCACACTCGGTGCGTAAATGGGCATTCACCTGGCTTCGCTGTCGAATTTCAGGAAGAGCTCTTTGGCAGTTGTTAATGACCGTGACAAAATGTTGATGTCGTCCGAATAGGCTACTACTTCGCCCAACTTATATAATGTAGTAATGGACCGACATGTAGCTTTCTCATGACGTATTCCAGAGCCAAACCAAACTAATAGATACGTATCTGCTGACCGTGTTGGACCGATTTTACGTATCTTATTTACAATCTACAAGCAGATTACATCAATTAGTACGCAGAAGCTTAGCGGAAACAATGCGACACATATAAAAACATATTCATACTAATCTAAATACTAAACAATTATAATATACAATCCTAATTTACTTTCCATTTAAATGTCCCTGCTTAACATAAATTATGTGTAAAATTTATACTATTAATATTAACTGTTTATATTTTCTAATTTGAATTACCCTACATTATATTTTTACAGGACGATATGATGGAAGAATGGGTTTCAGATACATTTTACTCATACTTTCCAAGTTTCAATGTATTGTACCAAAAACGCCAGAATTTGGCCAAAGATAGACAACGTGAATATCAAGAGTATTTAAAAAAGGTATACCATATCTGATTTTGCGGTTTATGTACACAAACGTAAGTATTATTTCCAGACAACAGAAGAGAAAAGAAGCAATCGGCATGTTTTAAAAAGCAATAAAGTTTCCCCTTTGCCTGAAGTTTACCAACTAAGCAATCAAAGTAGTAACGAATCTAATCCTCCTGGAAATATTAACCATGGCGATGACCAAAGTCAAAGTACTCCTACAGGCACCAAGCTAAAATTACTTCAAGACTTAAAACATACATCTCTTGCGACATTGATGAATAGTAATGAAGTGTCAGAGAGAAATAAGGAAATATCAGAGGTTTGTATCATATTACAATCAACAAACTTGATTCCAGACTTTAATTTTTAGAGTGAGAAGAAGAAAAAGTTCGAGTACCAACAGCAGCTTCTAAAACAAATCGAAGAAAAAAGAAAAGAAGTTGAAGAACTGAAGCGTAGGGAAAAACTCGAGGAGGAGTTGTTGGCAAAGTAAGTATTTCCGTGAAAAATAAGCGTTTATAATACTATCCAAATGATCCAATTTTTGATTGAAATAAAATTTGTTACTAGAAAAATAGAGGAACAAATTAAGACAATGCAGTTGGAAGACGAATTAGAAAAAGAAAAGATAAAAGCTGAAAAGGTGTTCTTAACAAATTCACATAGTCTCAGAGCTGGATAAACGTTCATTTCTTTTCAGATTCGAATAAGCATCGAACAAAATCAGGCTCTGCAAAAGAAGTTGCTACAAAAATTGGACAGTGATGAAAGGCTTCTCGAACAGCATATCAGCAAAACGCCCGTTCAGGATAATAAAGTGTACAAGTACTTTAGCAATTCTTCCCGCGCACATGATTACGATAAGTACAGTCATGAGAGTTTTTTCGAAATATCTGAATCGGAATCAGATGAGCTCCCGCTTTCCAAGACAACAGCACTTCAAGTTAAAGGTCGCTGCAAGTCATGTAATAAAGGAATGAAAACCAGCAAGTGCCTGCACCACGGAAATAGCGTAGCGAACAGCAACGAACAGAATTATTTGCATGCATGTCACAATTGCCAAAAACCATTTCCAAGTCTGTCCAACAAAGAACCAAATAGTCATTGTCTCTTCTGCCATAGTCAACGGAATATATGCGTAGATTGCATGCGAAACGTTTGTACTTACTGCGGAGAAATTACTTACAGTCCTACACCAATGACATCTCGGAGTCTACCTATTGAATCAGGTCGACTAAGTCAAGCAAGTTCAAATAAGTCTTTTAAAGTGCTTTATTCAAGCTTTGAGAAGACTGACCACGATGAAAGAAAAGAAAATAAGCCTCATGCCTGGAAAGAAATTGAAAAGTCATTGAATGCAAGCAGTCCTGCGTACTCAATTTTTAGTCCAGAATCGAAAATTATTGAACCAAAATTAAATATTTCTGCTCGAGAATCTCCTCAGAAAAAACAGACAAAAGCAGAAATATCGTCACGTTTATCGAAATATTTAAAGAATTATGGTGATTTAAGCGATCGATCGCCTAGTTTTTCATACAGTAGCAGCAGCAAAAGTAAAAGTAACCTGTCTTCAATGCCACTTTTGAGGGAACCATCGAAGAAAGTAGTTTCGAAAATAAGGGAAGAATCCGCAAATAAATCGGCAAACACGAAAAATATAAAAATACTATCTCAAAAATGGGAGGTAAGTATAATAAAACTGTACTCATACAAAAAATAACTTTCAGTAAAACCGCGTTACCTTGGGTTTTCTAAAAAAAGATACGGTACCTATTAAAATCAGTTCCCTTCTGTCCTTCTGTATATTCGTATGTCACAGTAATTTTTCTCAGAAACTATAGAAGCTACAATCAAACTATGAAAATGCCGTCAGTGTTAATTAAACGAGAATTTATAATTAGAAAATACGAGTATTTCAAGCGAGTCAAAGATATGATAATTACTACTAAAAGCAATTGAATATCTTATCGTTTCTGTAGAGAATAAGTAAATGAAAACTTAGTGAGACTAGTAATGAGCACATTGGATGCTGATACAAAGTATCAACATCCAATGTACATATTGTTTTTTCTAAAGCTTTCTTGAGAAACAATTTTCATTAGTCCATCTCTCCCTGCTATTAAATATTTGGCTTTAAGGTTTATTTTTCTTTGATTCGATTCTAGTAGTGTGTTGATCTTTCGATTTATTATTCCATATTTCAGAGTACCGTTTGCAAGAATTAACAACTAGTTTTCCCACAGATTCCTGCTGTTCAAAAGCATGTGGTTTCTAGTTCTTCTGGTGTCTTAACACAACTTGGTGCCTTTAAAAAACAACTTCAAATAGATAAGTTAGATTTGGATCAACCATCAAATGGAACATAAAGAAGCTGCGAATATAATATTCAAATTTCATGTGATATGATTTTTCGTCCTCATAGTAAATAAGTGAAATGTTTCGTTTATTTGTACAATTTCTTAAGTATTAAGTTTATAATCTCGAGATTCCATTTTTTATATTGTTACTCGAAGATTTTTTAAAATACAAAGCAATGTTTAGTACTCAGGCCTTTATTTATATTAATTAAACACAACAAAGGACTGCTACTAACTGAGCACTATAATAGTCTGGAGGTCGCATTCGAATGTAGTTGCCGATCTCTCCCACATTTTTTCGATATTTCGACAAATCTAACCTGATTATATCCGGTCATAACTAGCACCCTTGCGACAGGCAGTTTTAACCCTGATCTAGAAGGGGGAATAAAATATCTAGGCTCACAAGCCAACGACTGCATTATAGGGGAAGTAAAAAATCCCTAAATTATAAAAACAAGTCATCCATCCTTCAGACCTTTCAAATCACCTCAATACTGTAAGAAAAAGAAGTATTTTATCTCGGGCTGATAAAGTAAACTCGGTGGCCGTCATAGATATAGAAGACTATGACGAACAAGCCAACAATAAATTAAAATCTTGGTTGGTTTGGTGATGTAGGTTCGGTTGAGACGGAATCCTGATTAGCACTGGTCTGGCCCTGAGCACTTGTCGCCATAGGGGCTTTTACCAACCCTCGCATGGCCTCCCTACTCTGCAAAGATAACCATGGGACCAAAAAGGGGGACCCAATAAAACTGGAGCAACCAAAAACCCTAAAAAAAGATAAAAAGAACCCAAAAAGGTAGCATAAATAACAACAATGACGACGCAACCAGGGGCTGCATCCTGAAGTCCACAAAAAGATTATAGCAGAAAAGACAGGAGTGACCAAACAAATAAAGTGCGGTTGTGTGATTTCATTGCCTCTGTCGGAAATGTGGCGGAAGTACTGTACTTGGAAACGGAAGCCGGTAACCTCTCCCAAGAAAGTTGGTCACAAAGTACAATTGCCGCGCAGCGATTTGAAGAAGAAAGGCTAATCCGAAAAGCGGGAGATGTTCTAAAAAGAAAACAATCAGCATGTGACTCGCCAAAAATCAACAAAGCAATAAAGATTGGGCTCCTTGAACTAGAGGAGCTCCTAGACCGCATAGGTCATTATCGCAGGAGCTGCTTAAAGACCGAAGAAGAGCAGAAGGCTAAAGAGGCGCTTAGGTCTAAGTCTAAAGGACACGCGCAGGTAGCTCCACCATCTAACATCAATAAAAGAATGACGTCTAGCTCAATTGAAGGAGGTCGGGATGAAAGACCAAAGGAAGAGGCACTTAATGGGCATGAAACACCAAACCAGGGGTTCCAGATAGTACTGACAAAAGGAGCGAACAAAACCACAAAGAAACTCCTTCAAAAAGTGCCAGAAAATAAAGTTCCCATGGATATTCGACAAAAAAGGACCTGAGACGAAACGGAAGAGAAAGGAACCCCGACGAAGATCCCGGCGGCAGGCCTGCTCGTAAATCCCCAAGATAGCCGATCCTATGCGGAGACGCTGCCCGAAGACACCAACACTGCCATTAAAACATACGACAAACGCCGTTTGGCCACATACTGGTCGAATTTGGAGCAGAGGCCGACATAAGGGAAGCATTCTGCGACGCAGTAAAGAAAGTTCTCGGCAAAAGCGCAACTATAGTCTTGTTCGAGCCGATGACAAGTATCGAAAAGAGACATTGACTGCTTCACGGAAGGTAGAAGAGGCCATCAAAAGGGAGTTCTCTAGGGTGGGTAGGCTCAAAGTGAGGCTGACACCAGAAAACAACAGGGGACAACGCATGGCCATAATTGACATGACCGAAAAAGACATTGAGCAATTCCTGAATAAGGGCAAAGTTAGAATAGGGTGGGTGAGTTATCTGCAGGATACGGTGAAAAGCAGCACCTCTTCAATATTTCAAATGCCTTGGCTATGGTCACACCGCACAAGTATTCAAAGGACCCGATACGAGTTCCCTATGCTATAAATGCGGTGAAATGGGACACAAAAGAAAAGAGTGTACAAAGGAGGCATATTCTTTGCAAGGATGTTGATCCAACACCGAATCTTGGGCACGCCTTGTGATCAGGGAAATGTTGGTTTTCCTGGCCAAGGCAAAATTAGATCTTCGATGATCCGCATCCGGCAACTAAACCTACACCGCAGTTCAATTGCCCAAAATCTGCTTGAGCAATTTATGAGGAACAGGAAAGCCAACTTTATGCTGCTGAGTGAGCAACACCATAATAAAGGTTCTGCATCATGGTATCCTGAGGAAACTGGTACTGTCACAATCTGGGTTCGGAACAGTGGTTTTCAGGCGGAGAGTTGTGGCCCCCGTCCGCAACATGGGTTCAGTGCTCAGGGACCACCTGCTTTAGTGTGTACCTAACGCCGAATGAATCGATATCACCTTTCCAAGACAACGTAGATGGCAACGTGCTCGTTGGGGGGGAACTCAACACTAAAGCAATCGGATGGGGCATACCTCAAACAGATCCGCAGGAAAAATGAATCCTAGAAATGGTGGCGAGGACGGCACTCGTCGTACTAAACACCGGAAATACGATGACTTTCCGCCATATTGGCTGTGAAGGAACCATACTGGACGTGACATTCACCTTGGAGTCCTTAATACGGAAGAAGCACAATTGGAGAGTACTAGAAAACCACTCAGCCATCAGTGCATTCTGCTTGAGATCAGTGATGTAGTCTCCTGACGTCCATGCTCTCAACTTTCTACAATTAGGTGGAACATTGGAAGGATGGACGTCGAGGTGTTCACAGCGGGTGCTCCGCTGCAGGGAGATTCACAAGAACTGGCAGCTTAAGACGTGGTGAACTTAACTATGAGCATCATCACAACTGCCTGCAATACTTCTATGCCCTGTCAAAAACCCCGGCACGGCAAGCCCTTAGTGTACTGGTGGTCGACTGAAATTGCTGAAAAGTGAAGAGAGTGTCACAAGCTTGGGCTTGAGGATCAATGGAAACCGTGACGAGGCATGCAACCTGGTAGCGGCATATAAGTCGGCCCGGAAATGACTTCACAAATTGATTAACAACACCAAGGCTCACTGCTGGCAAGATCTAGTGGACAGTGTGAAAAAGTATTCGTGGGGACTTGGCTACAAGTTGGTTATGCGGAAGCTTCGTGCTTCGGAGACGCCTTGCATCTATGAAGTAGAAAAGATTCCCGAGATAGTGCGGGCACTATTCCCCGCCCATCCCGTCCGTGTCGATGCTGTCCGTGGGGAGACAACAGTTATGTGTCCACTCTTAACACAGCCGGAACTGGAAGAGTGTAGTAATTGAGCAGTCACACAAGCAAACTGCTTGAAAACATTCCTACCCTTTAACCGAAATTTTAATTGTAATTCATAAAATTGTTTTTTTTGTCTCTTATTATTATCAAACGTAATTTTTACATCAATTTTCTTTATCTCATATTTAAACGGTTCACTTTAATTGTATTCGTCATGAAATTTAAGTTTTATTACTATTTTGAAATCCAGTTACAGTTCGAGCGGTTAGATTTTGAAATTCAGTTACAGTTCGAGCAGTTACAATATCAAACTGCTCGAAAACACTCCTATCTCCTATCTAAATTTTAATTAATGGCAACCCATAAATGAGCAACTATAACAGTTGAGGGAGCTGTATGGAGGCGAGGTTGAGACAACAGTCAGTGTCAGACGTGAAGTGTTTTTGGCAGCTAGCGACATAAAAAGTTTTGTTGTGTTTGCGCAAACGATGCTTAATTTTGTGTTGCAGAAGTTTTTGTTGTGTAACGTTGCCCACTGCTGACTTAGATTTGCTTTCTTGTGATTGATATTTAACCGATCAGCAAGGAAAGCAGTTCTCTTGACATTGGAGTACCACCCTTAATATGGGTGAGGCGCCATGTTAGGAAAACAGGTGAAGGAAGTTAGTGTATAAGGCGAACGGTTGCGATGTAATGAATCCTGCGACGCCACTGGCGACCACCACCAACACACCTTGCAGCTATGTGGCTTGTCGTCTCATGTTGGTTGTGACGGATGCACAAAATTGACGTGGGATGTCAAGGTGAATTGACAGCCACATGGCAGTGGAGTGTGTAGGTAATGGCCGCCACCCAAGAAGAGTCGGCTGTCACTTTTTGAAGGGGTTGTCGAAGCCTTGCGTGTGTTCCGCAGTTTCAGTCACAAATTTGTGTGAATGTCGATATCTCGCAACTTAGCCAGTGGGACTGGGAGATATTATCAACGCTCAGCTAAAATCATACGTTTCGCCCGTCATAGATGCACGAATAGGCCATTTTTCCATATCGTCGTGATGGAGCGTAGGTCAGATCAATTCGAAAATTCTTGGCCAAAGTACATGCCCTGTATCACCAACAGCTTCATAATCATCTATCGCATCAACTGCAAAGAAAAAACCGCTTCAGGGAAGTTATTTAAGAGCGATGAAAGAACTCGCGAACAATCTGCGGATAATGCAACGGGATTTAATAGATGAATTCTTCAAGAAACAAGAGAAGCTTATGCGCGAAGAACATGAATTCCAAAAACAACAAGATGAAATTCTACTACGAAGCTTCGAAGAACAAACTCGATTGCTGTTGGATGGTGCTAGGAATTTATTGACGAACGCAGTCACCGATATGCCTGAAATTGTATACATTAACGAGGACTAGCAGGTCAGTGTTAAAATAATAAAAAAAAAACAAACGCAGATTAAGCAAGTTAAGCGTCACCGTATACATCCATTCATATAATGATTCAATCAATCAATTAATCTGAACTTATAGAGTAATCATAAAAAAAACAGAATATTAGCATGAAAAATTGCAAGCAAACACACAGAAATTATACAGAAGATACCAAGACGGGAATATATTGTAAGGGATTGAATAAACGACTTGAAATCATAGAGTAGTCGTAGACAAATCGCAAAACTTACAAATCAACCAAAATGTGAAATGTGAAACTGTGAACACAATTTTAGGCAGATAGTTCTATTATATATTCTATGACTCCTATTAAAATCCCAAAACGGTCTCTATACATTTCTAGTATTACTCACCAATCATATCTAGCTATTTAAAAAGAGTGATAATTATAGATGAAAGCAAACAATCAACTTTGTAGTAAACGTATACACAAATACAGAAAGACAAACCGCCTTACGAGTATGTAAAATTGAATGCTGGAATAGTGGAAAAAAACGATGAAAACGAAGAAAAAACTTTACAATTTCGTCTCTATTTACACACATACACACTCTACTTTCTCTTAACGTCCTTCTACAAACTCCTGACGTTCATTTCAATCATATTTAAAATATCTCAGTCGTGAATGAAAGTCGAAAGTAAAATGTTTAGTACGAATAAAGAGAAATGTGAAAGTTTTTTGCTCGTTCTTAATTTTATTATTTACGTTTTTTTCCCTTCAACAAACTAAAATCAGCGTCAAATAACAAAGAAAATATATACGTATATGTTTTTTTTCAATATTCTGAATTTTGTAACTATAGACTGTAGACAAATCATAGGATATTGCAAAGAACGCTTCTAGTGCTAGAATTTCACTCAAAATTTTAATTAAATCGTAATATTATATAAAAAAAAATTTTTTAAATTACGAAAATTTTTATTCTAATTACCAATTTTCGTTAGGGGAGTGGTTTAAATGCAGGATTATATCTAATTGACCGAATAACACTTTATTAAAGACTTCTAATCCTAATTAGTTTACTATTATCACCTCACGATTTAAGAGCTTGCACTCACCTCTAATATAAAATTATTACGGAAAATTTCATCTTTCATTAGCTAGAACTTATTTTTCAAATCATTCTAAAGACAAATTCGCGATTCAAAGTTGGCAGTTTAATTTTTGTTTTAAGTTATGGGGTAGAGGAATATAAGTATGTTTTATTCAACAAATTATTTTTTGGTATTAATATTATTTCTGTCACCAAGCAACAACACCATTCGCAACATAACCCAAACACTAAGTAACTTTCCGTTTTTGTTTTATTTTAATTATGATAAAGAATTAATCGTATAAATTATATAATTTGTTAATGAATTTGAATAATGGTTTTATCACTTTTTTTATATATATCTATATCACGAGGTATTTGTATTCGTATTTGAGTTACTATCCATTCTGCAGGTTAATTTAGGCTAAACCATCAAACAAGTTAATGGTGTTAATTATATCATAACTAAGTCCTAATATTTACTATTATTATGTTTATTCTTATGGTTATCAATATGATTTAATGTGTTTTTTTTGTAATGATTTTAACATTTTTACGTCCGAACGCGGAACCAACCTCTCATCGGTTCTAGACGTTAAGTCTGAGTAGTGCCAACGGATGGTACCAACCGGTCAACCAATCCGTGCACCGTAACCCATTCACGCGGTGGCTGCTCGTCGGCCAGCTAGTTCGGAGAGGATTTCGGTCGCGGGTCTCCAAATGGGTTACGCTCATTTACATATTTTCAGCCACCTATACACGCCCGTTTTTTTAAACGCGTTACAAAACAAAATCATACGGAGAAGAAACCTACTTTACGTTACTCCGTATTTCTTCCTATAACCAGTCAAAGAACAAAATCTCCTTTTTACTTTGCGTTCCCGAATTTCCGACGCGGTACCGAAAAGTATGCTACTCTAACTCAACCCGACGAAAACTACTCTAATAAAACGACAAAACAACAAAGGTACCGCGTACCGCGCACGACGCGAAACCGACCTCAGCGGATTTTTCGAAACCCTACCCTCGCGACGGCATACCTACCCTGCACTCACTTTCCCGCTGAAACAAAAAGAACCACTGAAAAGGAAAGTCGTTAATTAGTTAGCAATTCATGATTTTAATTGTAATTTTTCTCATACAATAAGACAAAAAAATAAAATATAAAACTGAAAGATTGCACAAATAAAAACATGCATATCTTTATAATAATAATAATAATTATTGATAAACCTAAGACTTTTCTTAACTCAAAATAAATGTATATATTTTCTTCTTATACTTTGTTTTTTTTTTGTTTTTTAATTTAATTCAATTACAACATTTTGATATTGTTTCTTTTTCGAGTTTGAAACCAACATGTTCAACAAAATGCTATCAGCATAAAATATTAATGATCACTAATATTTTCCGTTCTATTTTCTTTAACTTTTCCTTGATTTTATTAGTTTGTAATATCTAATAACATTATATCTAATATAATTTTCTCTTTTTCTTTTTTTTTTTATCAATTAAATTAATATGCCTCTGTGAAACCTAATGGTGTAAGAAATTAACCAAAAAAAAACTTGCATAGAAAGGTGAATTTAATATTTCCTTCTATTTTTTTGTGCCGTTATTTTTTTTATGGGAGTTTACATGCGAGTCCAATGCAATAATTCGTAAAAAGTTTTGAATTGATATTTATTTTTAGAAAGGATAGATTTAAAATAGATTAGTTTATGGAAGCAAGTTGCCTGAGAGTCGGCTTGTTTCGTTAATTGGTCTTGAAAACATCTAAAAATGTAAAAAAAATACTGTGCCTTTTCATGTGTGGATTAACACATACATGCTAACTAAGGCCACTTCATATTGCGAATAATAAACAGAAGCTCTTGAAATTCTGCAATTGCATCAGATCTACAAATCAATAAAGTGAACAAGCGCTCATATTTATATTTCTAATCCAGTTACTCTGAAGTTAATCCGGAAAATTTGCAAGGCTCATATTTCTACATGGTTCGAATCTTTATTATACAAATAGTCAAATTTCTGAAGGTTTTTTTTTTTATCAGTACTTGGAAGTATATCATAACTACGAAATATGTGTATCAAATATTTATTTATTTTTTTTTAAATTTGTTAAGTCTTTTTAGTTGTTCCTATCCAACTCTATCTTCTTGCCAATGAATTGCTCGCTATACCATTCCCGTTATAATTTTAATAAATTTCAAGATAAACGCTTTATCGGCTCACTATGGTTATACCTGACAATATACTATGTATATGTGATTTTTTTTTTATATTGTTGGATGTATAATGTATCGTTGGTTAAGCGGCCTTTATTTTACGAAACGTAAAACTCAATATTTCAAGTCTACTATATACTTGCAGTCCAAAATTGTTTCATGAACTTCTTCATTTTCTTGGTTTCTTTATTCTTAGCCTAACGTTTACGCTTAAAATACTACGTAAATTCGTCCTTAATTATGTACACAACTAAAACTTGTTACTCTAATAGAAGCTGAGGGAGTAATAATAAATTTGTATGTGTATAAAAATTAAATTAGTTGTATCAGAGTTTGAACATTTTAATATAAAGTGAAGAACAACTCCTCTGTCTATCTTCTGTTAATAGCTATGGGGGAATCGAAATATTTTGATGGAAACCGCCACCCTTATTCCCTTCTAGTTGAGTTGGTGAATGAGTACAATCATACGCAGCAACCTTATTATACATTGATACATTCACCCAGGACATCGATTTTTTTGGACCCCCAACTTTATGAAATAATTAAATATTCTTTTTCCTTACATATTTACTCGTACACATATAGGAAACCGGAAAGGAAATCGTGCATATTTTTACAAGAAACTTCGGACTGCAAAAGTATGTGCAGGTGAAGCTGCAGCGGTCAGGACAAAAAAACGATTTCGAAAGGCGGAAAATCCGCAATATCGAATTAATATGGAAGATAGATGCATTATTCTAGTTACCCACAAATTGTCAGTGTTGTTAAATTACAACTTGAACACTCCTGATAGTCGAATTTAGTATCCGTCCTACCATCCTCCCCAATAATACCAGCTTCATTAAAATAAATGCTAGTTACCTTCACTATTCTGCTAAAATTAAAGGTGATCTCTAATTAAATTATCTTTTAGCGATCCTCTTTGCTGTCATTGCTGTGGGTTGAAAGATTCAATGTTTCCAGATTTCCCGACTGCCTCGTTCTCATTGACGACCGAAGTTCTCGTCTTCGTTCTGGTGGTTGACATCCATCCAATTCTTGCGTCGCAGATGACCGTGGCCTTTTTAAACGACCGGATCTTCTCTCTTCATTACTATCGCGTTCTGCTCCAGAACTCATTGATCCTCTTCCTCCGACTCCAACTTTATTCTCCGTATCGTTCACAAACACTCCATGGGCCCACTGGTCATTTTCCACGGCCAACCCGCTCGCGAACAAACTGCAAGGTCTCGTCATCCGGGGAACAAGCACCTGATGGATATTTTCTCACTTTTCTTCTTTGCGGAAACCCCTTAAACAGAAATATCGATTCATAATTTATTTTCTGTGTGGCATCATTGTACCTACCTTCCGAAACGGAGAAGCAACCAGCCCTCCATTAGCTGCAGCACCGTTAACACGCCCGAAAAGCCCTCAAAAGGACATCAGACAGACACTCCACTGATATCTGAGGTTATCTTTCCCACGTTTTTCCTCCACCTGTTGCGTCGGACTGTCACTTTGACAACCACCGACAAAACAGATGTGGACTGGGAGTCGTCGCAACTGACGCGGAATGGAACGCCACATGGCAGCAATGGGCATTTTTATTGGTCGCCAGTGGCATAGTGTTTTGATGGCAACTGTGGGGGGCATTGCCAGGGTTCGGGATCGGAATCACTTCGATTCCCGGGCGTAGGCGTCACATTACACATTCCCCCCCCCCCCCCCCAAAATCGAAGTAACTCCGATCCCGCCTCCTATGTAAAAGGTCTTGGTAAGGGACGTGGCGGGTCGAAGGTCGTTTTCGAGGAATAGGCTACAACAATTTCAGTGAAGACTCGATAGTGGCAATACAGTAGGGAGTCAGGTGTTACTCGGAGGTCTTCGTCCAGGCAGAGATTTAGGTAAGCCATGGTTTTTTTCTTTCGCGTGAAATAGTTGCACTTCATCGTCGAAGGTCTTTTGCATGGTAAATTCCCAGGGTTTTACCAGCCATGTCCGCGATGAGGTATCGGGTGGGGCTTATTACTTGTAGGACTCGACACTTCACGAATTTCTTGTCTAGTTTGGCATTGTAATGTCGGGTGGCATCGCTCTGCCGGAAGTTTCGACGATATATTTCGTCGCCTGCCTTAAAGCCAGAAGGATGGGATCGCAAGTTGTACCGCTCCTCCCCCATCCGTCTACTTTCTTCAATCTTCTCCCGCAGTTGATCTCGCAGAAGTTGGAGCCTTTCGTGCGGTTCCAGAACCACGATTAGGTCCTCTAGCGATTTCAGCTGCCGCAATAACCGGTAAGCGCTTCCATGACGGATCATGTACTGGCCGAACAATGCGAAATACGGCGAAATGCCGGTAGTGGCGTGGTACGATGAGCACAGAGCACTAGTGATGGCGGACAACTTGCGATCCCAGTCCTTCTGATTCGGGTGGACATAGGCGCGAATGGCCGCTATGAGCGTACGGTTCAGTCGTTCGGATGCGTTGGCTTGTGGTGAATAGACGGCGGTTCGTTTGGTGAATGATGCCGTATTTGGACATTAGGTCTCGGAACTTGCTTGAGGTGAACTGGACCCCGTTGTCGGAGACAAGTTTCTCTGGAACTCCAAACATGTGAAAGACTCGGTTCTCCAAGAAGCTGAGTATAGGTCCAGTATGCATGTTACGTAGTGGTTCTATGATAGGGAACTTAGAGAGCTGGTCCAGGACCACGACAGCTCCCGTGTGACCAGAAGCAGATCGAGGGTAAGGACCGATAAGATCAATGTACAAGCGCTGGAACACGCGTTCGGGGACCTCAACCTTACCCATGGGAGGCCGAAGAATGGTGTTGGGCGCTTTAGTGCATTTGCATAGATCACAGGAGGCTACGTACGCCTTTATCTGTTGTGCCATCTTAGGCCAAAAGAAACAGGTTTTCAACCGCCTAAGTGTACGACCGTATCCGCCGTGCGCACTTGATGGGGGGTCATGAGCCCGTCTGATAAGATCAGTGGTTAATTCTTCGGGCACCCACAACTTCCACTGTTCTTCTTCTTGTATGGGGTCTCCGGATGCGTGTCCCATCCGCTTACAAATAAATCCATCCGTCAACCGCAGTTCAGGAAGCTGGGACAGTTGATTCTGGATAGTGTGAATCAGTTGGGTGTAGCTGGCTGGCTTGAAGGCAGGATGGTCCAGATCGATCAATTGGGGGCTGTCGTCCTCCTGAACCAACTCGGCTCCTTCAGGGGCGAACATTCTGGATAGGGTGTCGGGAACTACATGCTGGCTTCCTTTTCGGTGGCGAATTGTGAAGTCAAATGCCTGTAATTTCAGTGCCCACCTGGCCAATCTACCGTTGAGATCAGTCTGGCTCATTAGCCATTTCAGAGAAGCGTGGTCCGTAACGATTTCAAAGGTGTGTCCCTCCACATAGGCTCGGAAGCGTTTCACTGCCAACACCACAGCTAGACATTCCTGCTCGGAGACCGTGTAATTTCGCTGGGCTGGGTTCAACTTGTGAGACATGAAGGCTATAGGTCTCTCCTCGCCGTCTTGTGCAACCTGGACTAAGACTGCTCCCACCCCGTGTTGACTCGCGTCACAATGCATTGAGAACGGTTTGTCAAAGTCCGGGCTGTGCAGTACGGGGGGCTGTAGTCAGACTCTTCTTTAGCTCTTCAAAGGCTCGCAAGCTGGGCTCCTCCCAGACGAATTTACGTCCCTTACGCAGCATGTCGGTCAAAGGAGTGGTAATGGTGGCATAGTCACGTACAAAACGCTGGTACCAACCGCATAAGCCTAAGAATCGGCGTAATTGCCTGGTGGTCTTGGGTAATGGAAAAACGTCAATCGCTTGAGTCTTGTCCGGATCGGTCTTGATATGGCCATGCCCAATGATGTGACCTAAATACTTCACCTCCGTCATCACGAATTGACTCTTCTGTATGTTGATGGTTAACCTTGCCCTCCGTATGTGTAGAGCCACCTCCTGAAGCAGGTCGATGTGTTCGTTAAGGGTCTCGGTTATAAGCAGCAGATCATCCAAGTAAACGAAAACTTGGTGCCGCAAATGAGGTGGTATCACCTTATCCATAAGGCGCGTCATTGTTTGGGGGGCATTGCACAATCCGAATGGCATGGTCACGAATTGATACAGGGGCCACCTGGGACTGTGAAGGCTGTTTTCTCCTTTGAACCAGGGTCTAAAGGAATTTGCCAGAAGGCGTCCTTGAGGTCTAAGCTCGTGATGAAGTGGGCTTTAGGCAACCGACTCAAAATGCCTTCAATCAACGGTAGAGGGTATGCGTCCTTGACAGTGACGGCGTTCAAGCGTCTGGCATCTAAGCATAACCGGACCTTGTTCGGCTTGACAACTAAGGTGACTGGGGAAGCCCACGCGCTCTGTGATTCTTCGATTACGCCTAATGCTAGCATTCGATCCACTTCGGCATATAACGACTTTTCCTTCGCCGGAGATATGGCAAAATGTCTCTGTTTTATGGGTTTAGCATCCCCCACATCTATAGTGTGGAACACCAGTGCAGTCCGCCCGAGACCTTCCTTCTCATGCGATGGAAAAGCCGATATAGCCGAGTCAAGTCGCAGTTGCTGATTTACATCCAGTGTATGTCGTAATAAGTGAGTGGGTTGAGATTGGTCAGAAACTGTACCGGAAAACAGTGCCGGGCCAAGTTAAATTTTCGAACGAAATCCACTCCTAGATACAGATTCTGGGTTAATTGAGGTATGATGTAAAAGTCCAGAGGTTTAGTTACTCCTTTAAAGGTGACATCCGTCGTAATTTTTCCCACTACAGAGTGACGAGTTCCGTCCGCCGTGCTTAACCAGGAGGTGAAATGACGGATTTGGTCCGCGTGCATTGCCAGTACCTCCCCTGCAAAATCGGCAGATATGCAATTCACGCTGGCTCCCGTATCTACTAAGCCTGACACTCGTTTTTGCAGGAGGTGTACTGACGCATATGGCCGAACGTCATCCCTCAATAATTCGTCTAAGTGTATGTCCTTCAGCACCTTCCTTGACTGCCTGACTTTTCTCCAGAAGATCCGCATCCGACGCGTGGCTCGCTTTCTTCGCGGTGGGACAGTTGTAGCCAACTCCTCATGGAAGATGCGCTGTCGAGTAGCCAAATAATTCCGCAGCCTGACGTGAAAAGGTTTGACATGCCAAGGAACTTTCGCCTCGCTATCATTTCCCTGCGCGTTGGCCTCGGCAAAGGATGGCGTCGGTTGTGGAACTTCGGGAGAACTGTGTTTGGCGGTGCGAGTCAGCAGAATGGGAGTCATGTCGGGAGCTGAGTCATAGATAGTGATGGGGTCTGAATTGGTTCGTCCGGGGTTTAGGAGTGCCGACGGGTGGTCGCGGCACTCGGTGGCAAGTTTTTTCGCCCTTTGCAATTTGCACAGTCAGGTGCGTATGTGTCGGCCTTCCCGCAGCGGTAGCAGAAAAGCGTTGGCTCCGCTGGACATGCATAGAACCGATGTCCCGGTTGTCGGCAGTTCCAACAGACCGTCGGGCTTGTAATTGCTTCCAGTGAGGGTCGATCAATCAAGGCTGGGTCCTCAAGCTCCGGTGGTGCTCCGCTCCTCGGTACTGGTACTGGATCAGCAAGCAGGTGGTCCGCTGCCATCAACTCCGCGGTGTGATGATTTCGGGGATTTGGTCCCGTTATGCGAGGTTGTGGACGGAAGGTACCTCGCCGCTCATCCAAGTGTTCTTGTCTACGGGCATGGAGGCGCAGTCCCTGTATGGTGTTGATGGGAAAATGTAGAAGGCTGTTCTGGAGATCCCAGCGCATGTTCTCTCTGATAATTTCTACCAGTTCGTCCTCGGGCATGGTAGTTCGCAAGCGAGTGCTCAATCTCACTATACTTGTGTAGTACTGGTCGAACGGTTCGTGAGCGCCTTGTTTCCGTTTCTTTATTTGCTCCTTTAGCTCTCTCTCAGTGAAGCCATCCTCAAATCGATTGCGGAAGGCTGCACTGAAAGAGTGCCAAGTGGGACGTGGCGTTGATTCTTTAAATCTCCAGTACCAGTCGGCAGCGTCGCCGCTGAACAAAAGATGTGCATGCCGGAGGAAGGCCGAGGAATCACCTCCCAGGGTGCTGGATACTAACGCCTGAATCCGGAAAAGGAATCGGTCCGCCGATATCATATCGTTGAAACCCGTAAAGTTCAGGCGCCAACTCTCCATGATACGAGGCGTCGGGTCTCGAAAAGGTGTCAATGCGTTCCCGGGGGGGATCGCATCTTCGATTGACCTGTTGTACGGAACTGCCTCGGGGACTAGAGGTACCAACGGAGGTGCGGTGCTGTGTCGTGGTCTATACTCGGGAGCTCTGGGATCCATTCCCGAGTTCCTTGGAGGTTGGGCCCATTGCTCGGATGGTCGAGAGTGGGGCATAGCCACACTGGGATTGGGCTCCCAGCCAAGCGGAGTTCTCACGCGGCTGGGTGGTTGGCTCATGGGGAGATTCTGGAGCTTTCCCTCCAGGTTGCCAATCCTCTCCGACATATCTCGCATCAACGCCACGAGGGTGTCAATGGAGTGGGCGGAAGGCATGGGGGTCACCTCGGACATGACAACTGCGGCCGGAACTTCACCGCCTACGGCTCCTTGAAGGTCTAACAGTGGTTGGGGCGGTTCGGCCTCTGGAACTCCTTTCGCCACTGCTCCACGCGTTGGGAGGGGCGTTCCGAGGGGGACGTCTAGGGCGGTCCGCTTGATGGGTCGTCGGCATAACGGGCAAAGATCGGACGTGAGGAGGAGCTGTTGGACACAGGCACGATGGAATAGATGTCCACAATCCAATTGCACGCTGTGTACCCCCTCCACTACGTCCTCGAAGCAGATCCCGCAGTTAGCGGGTTGGACCGTTTTGGATCGGGTCCACCGCTTATCTGGGGTCCGCTTCGTTGCCATTTTCGTGTGGGTTAATCTGGGTGTGGTTGCTAATATTAAAAAAAAATATAAAATATACTTGTTCCTACTATAACCCTACTATAACCCTAATATATACGTGGACAAAACTTACTACTAAATTAGTGGCCGATAGTGGCGAGCTATTTATAGAAAGTAGAAAAAAAAATTTATCTGATACACACTTTTCTTTCCAGCAGTCGACTCCTTCAACGGGAAATGAGAGTGCGTGGTAATCTGCCGAAGAAAGGGTGCTTTTGGTCGATCTACGAAATTTAACCTCATACCCACCTACATTACAAAATTCGTCTCTAAACTACGTTAAATGACTCGACGACGCAAGTGGTAGAGCTACCGTAACGATTTTGTACGCGGTCAAAATTTCCCGACGCGTGGAAGCATTCCGGGCTCCGCAATTCCAGCATACGCCACCGAACGTTGAACCGATACCACTCGTCTATCACGCATACGAAATAAGTAGAATCCTTCCGCGACATAAAGGCAAGGTAGCCTTCTATTTTCTTGAGAGTCCATGCAGATAGGTAAACCCATCAGGCTGGCTGTTCCATCAAGAAAATAGAAGGTCCTTACAGGGGTTAGCCTGGGACAACACATCGGAAGGATTCTGTCGCGAAAACAAAATCAAACAAAGGAGAGCGGAAGCTACAACTCACGTGAAGCGACTGCTAGAGTGTATCACACAACTCCACTGCTCCTGATAGTGGGACTCGAGTACCAAGGTACTTTACATCCTCCGTAAAGGACCAACTCATCAGAAGACGCGAATTTCTTTCCCCCTTAGGATGTTTTAGGCCCCACGTTGGGCGCCATTTGTAATGATTTTAACATTTTTACGTCCGAACGCGGAACCAACCTCTCATCGGTTCTAGACGTTAAGTCTGAGTAGTGCCAACGGATGGTACCAACCGGTCAACCAATCCGTGCACCGTAACCCATTCACGCGGTGGCTGCTCGTCGGCCAGCTAGTTCGGAGAGGATTTCGGTCGCGGGTCTCCAAATGGGTTACGCTCATTTACATATTTTCAGCCACCTATACACGCCCGTTTTTTTAAACGCGTTACAAAACAAAATCATACGGAGAAGAAACCTACTTTACGTTACTCCGTATTTCTTCCTATAACCAGTCAAAGAACAAAATCTCCTTTTTACTTTGCGTTCCCGAATTTCCGACGCGGTACCGAAAAGTATGCTACTCTAACTCAACCCGACGAAAACTACTCTAATAAAACGACAAAACAACAAAGGTACCGCGTACCGCGCACGACGCGAAACCGACCTCAGCGGATTTTTCGAAACCCTACCCTCGCGACGGCATACCTACCCTGCACTCACTTTCCCGCTGAAACAAAAAGAACCACTGAAAAGGAAAGTCGTTAATTAGTTAGCAATTCATGATTTTAATTGTAATTTTTCTCATACAATAAGACAAAAAAATAAAATATAAAACTGAAAGATTGCACAAATAAAAACATGCATATCTTTATAATAATAATAATAATTATTGATAAACCTAAGACTTTTCTTAACTCAAAATAAATGTATATATTTTCTTCTTATACTTTGTTTTTTTTTTGTTTTTTAATTTAATTCAATTACAACATTTTGATATTGTTTCTTTTTCGAGTTTGAAACCAACATGTTCAACAAAATGCTATCAGCATAAAATATTAATGATCACTAATATTTTCCGTTCTATTTTCTTTAACTTTTCCTTGATTTTATTAGTTTGTAATATCTAATAACATTATATCTAATATAATTTTCTCTTTTTCTTTTTTTTTTTATCAATTAAATTAATATGCCTCTGTGAAACCTAATGGTGTAAGAAATTAACCAAAAAAAAACTTGCATAGAAAGGTGAATTTAATATTTCCTTCTATTTTTTTGTGCCGTTATTTTTTTTATGGGAGTTTACATGCGAGTCCAATGCAATAATTCGTAAAAAGTTTTGAATTGATATTTATTTTTAGAAAGGATAGATTTAAAATAGATTAGTTTATGGAAGCAAGTTGCCTGAGAGTCGGCTTGTTTCGTTAATTGGTCTTGAAAACATCTAAAAATGTAAAAAAAAATACTGTGCCTTTTCATGTGTGGATTAACACATACATGCTAACTAAGGCCACTTCATATTGCGAATAATAAACAGAAGCTCTTGAAATTCTGCAATTGCATCAGATCAAGCGCTCATATTTATATTTCTAATCCAGTTACTCTGAAGTTAATCCGGAAAATTTGCAAGGCTCATATTTCTACATGGTTCGAATCTTTATTATACAAATAGTCAAATTTCTGAAGGTTTTTTTTTATCAGTACTTGGAAGTATATTATAACTACGAAATATGTGTATCAAATATTTATTTATTTTTTTTTAAATTTGTTAAGTCTTTTTAGTTGTTCCTATCCAACTCTATCTTCTTGCCAATGAATTGCTCGCTATACCATTCCCGTGATAATTTTAATAAATTTCAAGATAAACGCTTTATCGGCTCACTATGGTTATACCTGACAATATACTATGTATATGTGATTTTTTTTTTATATTGTTGGATGTATAATGTATCGTTGGTTAAGCGGCCTTTATTTTACGAAACGTAAAACTCAATATTTCAAGTCTACTATATACTTGCAGTCCAAAATTGTTTCATGAACTTCTTCATTTTCTTGGTTTCTTTATTCTTAGCCTAACGTTTACGCTTAAAATACTACGTAAATTCGTCCTTAATTATGTACACAACTAAAACTTGTTACTCTAATAGAAGCTGAGGGAGTAATAATAAATTTGTATGTGTATAAAAATTAAATTAGTTGTATCAGAGTTTGAACATTTTAATATAAAGTGAAGAACAACTCCTCTGTCTATCTTCTGTTAATAGCTATGGGGGAATCGAAATATTTTGATGGAAACCGCCACCCTTATTCCCTTCTAGTTGAGTTGGTAATGAGTACAATCATACGCAGCAACCTTATTATACATTGATACATTCACCCAGGACATCGATTTTTTTGGACCCCCAACTTTATGAAATAATTAAATATTCTTTTGCCTTACATATTTACTCGTACACATATAGGAAACCGGAAAGGAAATCGTGCATATTTTTACAAGAAACTTCGGACTGCAAAAGTATGTGCAGGTGAAGCTGCAGCGGTCAGGACAAAAAAACGATTTCGAAAGGCGGAAAATCCGCAATATCGAATTAATATGGAAGATAGATGCATTATTCTAGTTACCCACAAATTGTCAGTGTTGTTAAATTACAACTTGAACACTCCTGATAGTTGAATTTAGTATCCGTCCTACCATCCTCCCCAATAATACCAGCTTCATTAAAATAAATGCTAGTTACCTTCACTATTCTGCTAAAATTAAAGGTGATCTCTAATTAAATTATCTTTTAGCGATCCTCTTTGCTGTCATTGCTGTGGGTTGAAAGATTCAATGTTTCCAGATTTCCCGACTGCCTCGTTCTCACTGACGACCGAAGTTCTCGTCTTCGTTCTGGTGGTTGACATCCATCCAATTCTTGCGTCGCAGATGACCGTGGCCTTTTTAAACGACCGGATCTTCTCTCTTCATTACTATCGCGTCCTGCTCCAGAACTCATTGATCCTCTTCCTCCGACTCCAGCTTTATTCTCCGTATCGTTCACAAATACTCCATGGGCCCACTGGTCATTTTCCACGGCCAACCCGCTCGCGAATAAACTGCAAGGTCTCGTCATCCGGGGAACAAGCACCTGATGGATATTTTCTCACTTTTCTTCTTTGCGGAAACCCCTTAAACAGAAATATCGATTCATAATTTATTTTCTGTGTGGCATCATTGTACCTACCTTCCGAAACGGAGAAGCAACCAGCCCTCCATTAGCTGCAGCACCGTTAACACGCCCGAAAAGCCCTCAAAAGGACATCAGACAGACACTCCAATGATATCTGAGGTTATCTTTCCCACGTTTTTCCTCCACCTGTTGCGTCGGACTGTCACTTTGACAACCACCGACAAAACAGATGTGGACTGGGAGTCGTCGCAACTGACGCGGAATGGAACGCCACATGGTGGCAATGGGCATTTTTATTGGTCGCCAGTGGCATAGTGTTTTGATGGCAACTGTGGGGGCATTGCCAGGGTTCGGAATCGGAATCACTTCGATTCCCGGGCGTAGGCGTCACATTACATTTTGGGGGTTTAATTTTGTGCTTTTGTAATATGCCTAAGGTTTAGATGTTTTGTATGATATTCAGTAGGCTAGACGCGATATAGTGAAAAATAAATTATGAGAATTATTGAATTCGGGAACTATTGAGATGCAAGCAATAAAGAATAATATGAATTGCTAAACTCTAACAACGACTTTCCTTTCCAGTGGTTCCTTCTTTCAGCGGGAAGTAGAGTGCATGGTAAGTTTGCCGTCGCGAGGGTAGGGTTTGAGAAAATCCGCTGAGGTCGGTTTCGCGTCGCGCGCGGTACGCGCTACCTTTGTTGATTTTGGTTTTTCTTTAACGTAGTTTTTTTCGGATCTACCTTAACGTAGTACATTTTTCGGTACCGCGTCGGTAAAGTTCGGGAACGTGGAACGGAAATTAGATTTTTGTACTTTACTGGATTGATGAAGAAATACGGAGTAACGTAGAGTAGGCTTCTTCTCCGTATGATTGTGTTTGACGCGTTTGAAACGGGCGTTTAAGGGTGGCTGAAAAATTGTAAATGAGCGTAATCCACTTGGAGACCCGCGACCGAAATCCTCTCCGATCAAGCTAGCCAACAAGCAGCCACCGCAAAAATGGACTACGGTGCACGGATTGGTTGACCGGTTGGTACCATCCGTTGGCATTACTCAGACTTAACGTATAGAACCGATGAGAAGTCGGTTCTTCGTTCGGACTTAGACATAAAATCATTACAGTGAGTTATAAAATTTCAATATGTTTGAGTGTGTGTCAATTGCTCACAACCTGTACCTTCAATGTACCGGTTTTTTTTCTTTGTAGGTTCGGGATTTTCCATTTGTGTATCGGAAGAATTAAAACAGATGCCTACAAAATGATCGACCTATTCATCCGGCTGTAGTGAATCGACAAGCGGAACGAGATTACTTACGCGCGCTGGCGAAGTGTCTAATTTTTGCGAGTTTCACAAGGAAAAAGGCGATAGGAAAATATTTTTTTGCATGGGAGAAAAGGTAGAAAACACAAGATTTATGATAAGTAATAGAAAAAAGTACATTACGGAGTGGTAATTTGGAGTCAGTCCTCAAAGCAACACCTAAATATAATTTCCAGGATATTAACCAAGGCGTATAAAAATATACATAATCTCTCAAGGCTCACACCAACTAACATAGTGTATCAATCATGTAACGCATTAACTTTTAACCAAATCATTAAAATGGAGAAAGCCAAGTTTATCTTCAAAAGTTTAAATCTCAGCTTGTCGTCACAAACACCATTTATTAAAGTCTCACAAAAGAATCAATACAGTACTAGGAACGCAAACCAATTTGTAATTCCTTTTGCAAGGACAGATCGCCTGAAGAACGATGCTACAAATGACGCCCTTCGTATATACAACAATCTTCCAGAATCAGTTAAAGAAGCGAATTCTCTTATGGTTTTCAAGAAAAGACTTAGAAACTATTTAATGAATAACGATTGAATCTCAGTGCAGAAACTTTCAACATAGCATCTTAGGTCAATTATTGATCCTATCTTCGAGATGCCTCGAGAAACACCTACTATTATTATAATATCAGTCCAGTAATTTCAACATAACATCTTAGGGCATTGTTGACCCTATCGTCGAGATGCTTGAAGAGACAGCTAATCTTTTAACTCAGAGTTTTTTTTTACTGCGTCGAATTTATAATTTTTTTTTATCTCTGAGAGCTGATCACGATATGGACAAGACAAGATTAACCGGAGGACTTCACATATTTTTGTGTGCCCCCTTATACCGATGTGTTATACATTGCCTGGGTGGCACACCTGAGGAAACGACGAAATGTGAAGTGCAGATCGCACGAGCGTAGTGCGACGAAGAAAGTGTGATGGAGAGAGTGGAAGGGAATGGAGGTAATTTAAAAAAAAAAAAAAAGAGAAGAGAGAAAAGAAAAAAAACAAAAGCAAATCAAATACAGAAGGATTACAACATTCTACGTCTGGCGTGTAGACGTGCTTTTAATCGCTCCTGTCATTAATTTTAAAAATTGATTAATTTTTCACAAAAGTCAGTTTCAAAAAATTGAAAGAATTTTTTACGAGCCAGTCGAAAGCAAGTTTTGATTTTATTGGGGAAGAATTTATCGTCGAAGGCATCGACCAACCATATCAATAAATCAAGAAAAGGCAACAAACCAAAGACTTAACTCGGGACTGCTGTATGGAGGAGCCCGACGGCTTCTCTCCGTTGGGGGGCCCCGGGGAAAGTGACAGTGTGAAATGGGCGGCAAGTGTCAACAAGCGGAGATACACGCGCACCCAAGATACCGCAGATGGCGGCCGTAAGACACAAGTGCTCGAGGATAGGCAGGAGGTGAGCCGACTTCGAACTGAAATCGAAGAATTGAAATCAAGAATCAAAACATATGAAGATATGTTCGAAACAGCAAAAAAAGTGCAAGATAGTGAACCGGTACCCAAAATCGAGAAGCAAGCAAAACAGAAGAAAGCTGCTAATCCAATCATCACTGAAGAAGTATTAAGGCACCGATGAAAGCCAGAATTACTTTACAGCGCTGGACGGACTCCAACAGGATATGGAGGTAGATGAAAATAATGGAGGTAATAAAGATAATGATAATTTTATAGTTTATTTAAAAAATAAAAATAAGGAAAATAAAAATAAGGAGAAGAAACCAGAATAATCCCTCCTTAAAAATTTTAAATATAATTTAAAAAATATTTACATATATTATTTAAAACGATTTACATGAAACGTACTACTCCTATTATAAATATTATAAATTTATTATTTAAATTTGATTTATGATCTTTTTTTTAAAAAACAAACGGAATACACTAGCAACTAAAATACTAAGAGGATTAAAAATGAATTGCTAAATTTAACTAAGACTTTCCTTTCTAGTGGCCCTTCTTTTTCAGAGACAGTGAGAGTGCATGGTAAGTATGCCGGGGAGAGGGTAGGGTTCGGAAAAATACGCTGAGACTGGTTTCGTGTCGCGTGCGGTACGCGGTATCTTTGTTGGCTTTGTTTATTTTTCTTAGCGTAGCTTTCGACGGGTTCAAGTTAACGTAGTGTTCGGGAACGCGAAATGGAAATTAGATTTTTTGTACTTGACTGGAATAATGAAGAAATACGGAATAAAGTAAAGTAGGTTTCTTTTCCGTATGTTTGTGTTTTCGACGCGTTTGAAACGGGCGTTTAATGGTGGCTGAAATATGTTATTGAGCGTAATCCATTATAAGACCCGCGATCGAAATCCTCTCCGATCTAGCTGGCCGACAAGCAGCCACCGCGAAAATGGATTACGGTGCGCGGACTGGTAGACCGGTTGGTACCATTCGTTGGCATGACTCAGACTTCATGTCTAGAGCCAATGAGAGGTCGGTTTCGACTTCGTTCGTGAGTTTAGATGTAAAAATCATTACAGTCCTTTTCCAGAAAAACAATGACCTAGCCATCGGGCGCGCTCCATCCGATCCTTAGTTTCAGGGACTCTCGTGGGTTGAGTGGCCTCTAGACAATGTGCCTATTTATAGCATAGGGTTATGTGATCCGATTGCATAACTCTTTGACATAAATTGGTCACCGGTATATTTCTTTTCTGATGGGAAGGCTCATACAAGTTATGTTGTATGAGTTTTCCACTCAGAAGGGAAATATATGGCCACTGCAACATTTTGGATCTTGATCCGGTTGGGCGGGTGCGAGGGGGCACCACCACCATCCGGTTGCCCCACTCTTCTTTGTGGGCCATGAGAATCGTCGGATAACGACTTCCCTAAGTCCGTCTGTTTTCACTCGTTTCAACTTGTTCTCTGAGCAAGCCATTTTCCCTTTTGGTAGTTACCTACAATTTTTCGACTTCGGTCGCCCGTTCTTTTGAGACCCGAGAATTCGTGAATGCGAAATTCTTTCGTAGTGGGTCCTTGTGCTGGGGAAACGAACCCGCCCTACGACACCGCAATGCTAGCCTTCCAGCGCATTCACGCATCCCCAGACAAGGGCATTCTCGGCGGATATCAATATCTTCCTTCGCCGAGGCAGCAGACTACCGCTGCAGTCCTTTACGGACATCATTTTAATACTTACCAATTCACTACAAGAGGCAGTCCTTCACTGAAAGTGTGGAAGGCTCCAGGTCCAGATGGCGTTTCAGCTGAGGTTTTGCAACTTGTCTATCACCATTGTCCTGACTTGCTGCTCAACACATTCAACGCTTGACTACGAGACGGGGTTTTCCCGTAATGATGGAAGATGGCGAGGCTCGTGCTGATCAACAAGGGGAAGGGAAATCTCGAATCGCCGTCTGCATACCGCCCGTTATGCATACTGGACACTGCTGGGAAAGTGGTAGGAAAACAAATCAAGGGAAGACTCACTGATGCAATTCGTACTGCTGGGAACCTATCTCCTCGGCAGTACGGCTTTAGAGCTGGACGCTCCACCATTGATGCGATTGCCGAGGTGGGGAGCGCGCTCAAAAGCTGCACCAAGCGACGGATCGTTCTGTTGGTGACACTCGATGTTAGGAACGCCTTCAACTCCGCTAGGTGAATGCATGTTCTGGATACGCTGGATATTCCTTTTCAAGCTGCAGAACACCTAGTGCGGCCTCTGAGGGACTACCTGAAGGACCGAAGCCTGCTCTACGACACGTCATACGGCCAACGAAGGATGGAAGTTATATCGGGTGTTGCCAAGGGATAACTCCTTGGTCCAGACCTGAGGAACGTCTCTTACGATGGGGTACTGAGACTGGAAATGCTAGGTGAGTCTCGCTTGATCAGCTATGCGGATGATGTTGCGGCCATAGTCGCCAAATGTACCGTTGAACAAGCGCAATTTAGGCTTGATATGCTAATACGCCAAGTGAGAGGCTAGTTAATGCTTGTGGGTTCAGTTTTGCACTGGAGAAAACCGAAGTGGTAATCTTGACAAAAAGAGAATCCCTAGAGTAAGGATGATCAGTATCGAATCGCCTGGGGCTACTGATCGACTGAAAGATGAGTTTCTCTGTGGAAATCAGGGCAATGGCTGAGAAGGCTGCTTCGGGAACATCGGTTCTGAGTCGACTTATAGCCAACGTAGGGGGCCCAACCCATCAAGAAGACGCGTTTTAATGAGAGCTGTAGGGTCAGTGCTACTGCATGGAGCAGAAATATGGGGCGATGCTCTCAGTAAGGAGGTACAGGTATATCGAAAACGCTTGGCACAGGTACAGAGAAGAGGAGCACTGAGGATTGCATCTTCGTATCCAACAGTCTCTGATTCAGTGGTGAGAGTTATTGCAGACGTGATACCTGTTGCCCTCATTGCTAGGGAGTGCCGTGCTATTTACCTGCGTGAAGTAAGGACGCGAGGGAGTTGGTTACCCTCGAGGACTGACAGCGCTCACCCAACGATTGGCAGCAGTCTTAGGTAAATTGCATGAAGGGAAGGTAGACTGTGCACCTCAGCCTGGATGTGAGACCGTGGCTAAATCAAACGCATCGTCAGACTGACTTTATTTGACCCAGAATTTGATTGGGCATGGGTGTTTTCATTCTTACCTGCACAAGACTGGTAAGTCACTGTCCCCCCGATTGTCGGTTTTATCCAGAAGAGGAAGAAAATGCCTGCCACACATCTTTTGCGTGCATAAAATTGTACAAGCTGCGAAGGGACCTCTACAGAGAGGCGGGAGAGGTCACCCTGGATAGTATAGTCACAGTGATACTTGAATCGGTTGACAAATGGAACAATGTGGCACATTATGTTCGGGCAGTCCTAAAAGATAAAAGTGACTCACAGCAGCTGGGGGCGTCTAGGTTGTGGGATCACTTGTCTGGCAATTTATCTTCCCTCTCCCCTCCTGCTAGAAGAGGGATCCCCCAGCTTGAAGGCACCTTATGGCGTAACAAAACGAGACTTAACCCGAAGTAATGTGTCAAACGGTTCCAGGGCGGGTTCTCAGGTTGACAGGGGAGGTATTTAGTGGGTAGTCCAGTCACTTGTGAGCACGGAAGTATCACATTCTGTGCGTAAAAGACATTCACCTCCCAACCACAAAAAAAAAAGACATCGACCTTGAAGAGCACCATTTTTTTTTTTTTTTTTGTGGTAGGGAGGTGAAGGCATTTATGCCCGCCGAGTCTGGCAGTGTGGGACTCCCATGGAGGATACCTTTGGACTACCCACTAAACACCTCCCCTGTCAATCTGAGAACCTAGCCTGGAACCGTTTGACACATTACTTCGGGCCAGGTCTCATTTTGTTACGCCGTGGGGCGCCTTCAAGCTGGGGAGTCCCTTTCCTAGCGGGAGGGGAGGGGGGAAGAGGAATTGCCAGAAGAGCGATCCCCCAGCCCCAGTGCCTCCGGGTGCTGTGAGTCCCTTTTATATTTTAGGATTGCCCGAGCATAATGTGCCACCTGGTTCCATTTGTCAACCGATTCGAGCATCACCGCAACTATATTATCCGGGGTGAGCTCTCCCGTCTCCCTGTAGAGTTCCCTTCGCAGCCTGGCCCATTTGGTACACGCAAAAAATGTGTGACAGGCATTGTCCTCCTCTCCTGGGCAAAACCGACAATCGGGAGACCGTGACTTGCCGATCTTGTGCAGGTAAGACTGAAAACACCCGTGCCCGCTCAAAAGCTGGGTCAGATAGAAGTCAGTCTCACCATGCCTTCGATTTAGCCACGATCTCACATCCGGGATGAGGCGCGCAGTCCACCTTCCCTTCGTGCAATTCCTCCAAGACTGCTGCCAATCGTTGAGCGAGCGTTGTCTCTCCTCGCGAACAACGATCTCCCTCGCATCCTCGTTTCGGCGCAGGTAAATAGCGCGGCGCTCTCTAGCAAGGAGGGCGACAGGTATCACGCCTGCAATCACTCTCACCGCCGAGTCGGAGACTGTTGGATACGAAGATGCAATTCTCAGTGCTCCTCTTCTCTGTACCTGTGCCAATCGTTTTCGGTATACCTCCTTGCTGAGAGCGTCGCCCCATAGCTCTGCTCCGTACAATAGCACTGACCCTACAGCACTCATCAAGAGGCGTCTTCTTGATGGGCTGGGTCCCCCTACGTTGGCCATAAGTCGACTCAGGGCCGATATTCCCGAAGCAGCCTTCTCAGCCGTTGCCCTGATTTGCTCAGAGAAACTCATCTTCGAGTCGATCAGTAGCCCCAGGTACTTCACCGCTGGCTTCGATTCGATCTGTATATCTCCAATACTGATCATCCTTACTCTAGGGATTCTCTTTTTTGTCAAGATGACCACTTCGGTTTTCTCCAGTGCTAAACTGAGCCCGCGAGCAGTCATCCAGTCCCTCACTCGGCGCATTAGCATACCTAGCCTAAGTTGCGCTTGTTCAACGGTGCGTCCGGCGACCAGAGCCGCAACATCATCCGCATAGCCGACCAAGCGCGACTCATCTGGCATCTCAAGTCTCAGTAGCCCGTCGTAAGACACGTTCCACAGGTCCGGACCAAGGATAGATCCCTGGGCAACACCCGATGTAATTTCCATCCTTCGTTGGCCCTGTGTCGTGTCGTAGAGCAGGCTTCGGTCCTTAAGGTAGTTCCTCAAAAGCCGCATTAGATATTCTGGAACTTGAAAAGAGTTTTCCAGCGTGTCCAGAATATCCACCCATCTAGCGGAGTTGAAGGCATTCCTGACGTCGAGTGTCACCAACAGGACGAAGAGCACCATTGGAGACTGGTACAAAGAGATCATCGCCAAATACGCAGACTCACCCGCACAACCCTGGGAATCAGCCTCAGTCGCTGACTTACCCGTCCATCACCAGATAGTCTCGAAAGGTCCACCGATTTTCAGGAGACCACATCGGCTCGCGAGAAGGATGCTGAATTTTTATCGCCTCTGCATGCCACACGCTGTCGAGTTCCAAGCGCCACACTCGAGGCTGCTAAAATGTTGTACGATAAAGGTAGCACTACTCACCTGGATACCCGATGCTGAAGCAGCTTTTGAACGCTGCAAGCAAGGCACCGTCGAGGCAGCCACGTCAGCCTTCCTTTCGCCTTCGTATCCATTGGCACTCCACACCGACAGCCTTGGCCACCGACGGCCTTGGACCAACAATGGGACGATGGCACTTGGGTAGCATTGGGTTTCTTCCCAAGGAAGCTCTCTGTAAACGAACAGTGCCATTCAACCTACGACCACGAGTTCCTCACGATTTTTGCTGCCATCAAGTTCTTTCAGCGCATCTTGGAGGGAAGGCACTTCATCAGCTACAGTGTAGCTGCTACACCGACAATCGGCCTCTACTTTTGCTCTGATGCAGTGTTCCCTGCCAAAGCAGAAATTTGGATTTCATCGCCCAATTCGATTCGCGAATGGAGTACACACCAGGGGATGAAAACATCATCGCTGATGCACTTTCACGTGTAGATACGGTCACAATACCCATCGCAATCACAGCTGGAGCAATCAGCAAAGCATAGGACACAGATGACCAGTTGCCCCACCTCGTGGCCAGCCCCCGTCTCAAACTGCATCAGCAGGTGTTGGATGGCTACTCAGTAAACTACGAAGAGTTTAACAGCACCATTATCTGCCAGTTGCACTCCGCCGTTAAGCTGCCGACTTTGTCTATCAGCGGAAGCATCCGAGTAGACGAGCGGAAAGACGTATCCCGGTGGGCCAAGCAATGCGTACCGTGTCAACTATCAAAGGTCCACTGCTACAACCGTGCCGAGATAAGAAATTTCAAGACGCCGGACGGGCGATTCGACCAAATTCATATCGATTTAATCAAGCTGCCGCAGGGTGAAGGCTATGGAAGCTAACTCACCATCATCGACCGCTATACACAGTGCCCTCAAGAGGTACCAGTGCGTGATTTCAGAGCTAGCACCGTTGCCAGGGCAATATTTGACCACTGGATCTCATTTGGTCCGTCACGAGGCCGCGTCGGACTAAGGATACTAGTTTGAAGCTGACCTCCTGATTCAGCTTGGCCACGTCCTGGGCACCAACCACGTCCATACCACTCCATACTACCCTCAAGCCAATGGCATAGTTGAACGGATGCACCGCACCCTAAAATCAGCGTTAAAGCGCGTTTCCGAGACATCATGGCTACAAGCATTTCCTCCGATCCTGCTGGGTCTACGAACCACATTCTAGGAAGACCTGCAAGCCTCTCCTGTAGAAATCGTCTTCGGCACATAGCTTCAGATTCCGGGTGAGTTCATTACACCTCAAAATTCACCAGCCGGCTGCCCACGAAATTTCGTCACCCATCAGTCAGACACTCCGTACGGTTGGTGTGTGTTCAAATACCTGGCCAGCTGTGAGCACGTCGATCAGCCGTACTCCGGACCTCATTGAGTGGTCAGAAGTGTCACCGCCAACACTAAAGTCATAGACGTAAACGGCGTCATCAAGACCCTCTCCACCGAACAACTCAAACCAGAATACCCAGTCCAATCAGATACCCATCCAGCGACACAGCAGTGACGCGGCAGGTTTTTTTCTTGTCGTCCAGATACCCTCTCACACCAGAAATTGTGAAAATTGCTTGTGCTACTCTTCTCGGTTCTAAAGAACCAACATATCGAGAGAACGCACAATGAAGAAGACAAGTTTTTCTTTGCAAGGTTTAAAATAAAATGTACAATGCGGGAAAAGCTAAGCTGTTTTAAATTATTTATAATTGCTAGTCAACTCATCGTGATAATTAAAAAAAAAGTAAAAACCGGATTTTCCAACGTTTATATAAGCATTTCCGGTCTGGAATAAATGTCTGGTGACTAGTACATTTCAATTGACCATTTAGTTTAGTACTTCGTCAACTGTCATCTGCATTGGGGCTGTCACTTACTGTTCGACCTGTTCGGTAAACTACTGCGGGTTTTAAAACAAATAAACTCCCTAAATGGCAACCATTGCCCGTATTTTAGCTAAGCCGACATCATCTGTCTGGTAATCAATAATGTTAACTTGATATTGTGTAAACAAACCGAACTTCTCAATAATACCCTTATAACCTCCGTTGTTGTGACATAATCATTTCCCTCTGATTCCAGGCAGAGATCTTTCTTTTCAACAAGCAGCATATTAAGCAAATCGCAATCAACGCGTGAGGCACCCTTAAAAGATGCTGCAGGGGTAATTGCTCGGCCAGAGGAAATTGAGCAAAAAGAGAAATTGAGCGGTCTCATCACAGTCCCTAAAAAGGTACAGCTGATCGCGTACAATCCTAATTTGTATATAATTATTGTTTTCATTTAAGGTGGATATTAGCCCGATTACGGGCGTTCCAGAGGAGCACGTCAAGACACGAAGAGTGCGTATCTATATACCATCGAAAAATGCAATGCAAAGTGGCACGAACAACGTAAATTATTGGAAGATCGATTTCGACAACAGAGAACGATGGGAAAACCCTTTGATGGGATGGTCGTCAACGTAAGTATAGGCTACTAAAATTTTGTATTTAGTTTAGTGTCAATTGAAAAAATTTCCGATGAGTTTTTTTTTGGAAAGTTAAACACAAAATATTGTGAACGAACTTTTTAATGAAGTACGTTCATGAAAATTTGTTCAAATTAAATTTATCCTAATTTTTAGAATTCAAAACCCCCGATTGCGGGGCTTTAATGAATTTTCTGCTTGTTATATTTGGTTATGAGGTGCCTATGACTTCAGACATATCTCTCTTAGTCTATTGCTCGCACAAAATCAATGTGTATACTGATCACAAAAATCTCCTGCACATCCTTTTACTCTTAAAAATTTATTCAATGAATCAAAAACTAATCTTAGATATGACATATAAGATGTGTGCCCCCTGTTACTGATGTTTTAAGATTGCCTGGGAGGCACACGTAGGAATCCACGAGGTGTGAAGTGCAGATCGCACGAGCGTTGTGCGACGATGAAAAGGGTGGTAGGCAATGGAAGCATTTTAAAAAAGAACCAATACGCCATCTTCACCATGCAAAAGAAAATCTTAAATTTTACATTAAATCTTCCTTATATCTAAAGATTCCAAAATAGATAATTTTTAAGAGTTAGTTGCTCTGCCTTTCAATCGTTATAGGTTATTTGATTCTATTCTCTTTATGGTGCCAACATTTGTTATAGAGGTAAATAATCTATGACTTCAATAGAATCCTATTGATCAAGCTATTCTTCAGATTTGCAACAAATTTCCACACTGTCCCCTGATATTCGCGAAAAGTTCCATAACACAGAAAATATTGAGTCCTTGTCCGGTTGATGCACGCGGTTAAAAATAATAGATTGAATGTTCTGGTGTGGATCACTGCCTTAGTATATGTTGTACTCCTTGTTCTTGTTGTTTTGTACCCTGAATTCTCCAAGTGCACTGGAATCGCACTGATGATTTAGAAGAAATAAATGTTTTTGGTAGGAGCGATCGAATTAATGCATGTATTTACATCGCAGACAGAAGGCCAAATAATCCTCAATTTCTTTCAAGACATTTATATTCAAACCAACAGGTTGTTTCATTTAACTAATAAATATTTTTTTTTTTGCTATTTCAGCGGTGATCCATTGTCAAATATGCAAGTAGAATTCAATTCAAAGGATGAGGCAATCGATTTTTGCGAAAAGAACGGTTGGCGTTGGTTTGTTGAATCTGAGAAGAAGCCTAAACCAGAAAAGGTGAAAAGTTATGCAATTAATTTTTCGTTCAACAAAAGAACTAGAGTTTCAACGAAATAAAGAATTGCCATAAATTATAAAATAATATGAAACTGATTTTGACAGCAATTTTCATTGTTAATATATACGCGTTAAAAATAAAATGCAGTGAATGGTGAAAAGTTCTTGAAATAAAATTTACATGTCTTTGTTAGATGCCAAGCAGTGTTAGCTGTGGATATTAGATGAATGGGGGACCATTTGGTGGATACGCACTGTAAGCATGTATGCTTCTACTTCTATTGTATCTTTTTGTTCTGTGGCGTACAATAAAACTGCTAAATGCTGTTTCCTCAGATGTTTCAACGAATGGTTGGGCACTTTAATATTCACACTGAGTCCAACCTTTGAACAGCATGTAAAAATACCTAGTAAATCAGCTTTTGATGGTGCATTTTTTAGCGAAAGGAAATATTTCAATTGCTTTACAATTGGAGTAAATCGGATTTCTTATAATGTTGGCATCAAAAAGACTTTAACAAGGTACATTCAACTGGCGTATCGGCACTCAGTCTCTGCTCATAACGAGAGGCAACATTCCTGGGTGAACGAAACGAGGTGAAGATTAACCGCCCGCCTAATCGATTTAAGATCGTGGCACTCTCGCTTGGATCAGAGTGAAGATCTGGATCATATAGAAGTCAATCTCACCGACTTCTATATGATCCAGATCTTCACTCTGATCTAAGCGAGATTGCTAAGTGACGTTCTCCTGACTGCAGTGAAATGCTAACAATTAGAAAGGGGTTATTTGTGCGCCTGGAGGCATCGAGTTTGTCAATCCTCCGAATGATCGAATTTTAAAAGGCAATATGCGAAAAAGCAATACGAAGGAATCACTCAGACAACAAAGAACAGAAAAAAAAAATTAAAACTACTTTGTAAATATAATAGGCAATGAAAACGATATGAAGAAATGCTGGTTGCAATATTTTCAACAAGTTATAAGCCCTAGTACAGGATCATCGCCAGTCGACTTCAATATCTCGGGCAATCCAGATGAGAGTGTGCGTCTATTTCAGCTCTCAAGGCGATGAATTCAGAAATCTTGCTCGTCTCTGAGGCTGAATTAAGCGCCCGCTACGGATGGCGAAACTATTGAAGGCAGACGAAATTACTTTCAACATGCGTTTACATCAACTCATTTGAAAAACATGGATCCAGGAAAACTCCCGCAAAAGTGTAAAAGTTTACGCTGACGTTAAACATTGGGAATAATTCGGTGAATTTAGAAAAGAACATTGATTGTATGCCATTCTTCTCAGTAAAAAATATTCAAATATGCTGGGAATATAACAACTATAAATTTGGATTTTCTAAAAACCTATGATGTAACAATCGAAACGCATTTACAATCTTAAGCTTAGCCTTAAATTAGGAATTCCAACAAAACGGCTCTGACTGATAATGATCACAATAGACAATATCGAAAGCCAAGTTAAAATTCAAATCGAACACACCGAGTTCTTTTCCCCGGATAACGTGTTAAGACAGGAATACGATTTGGCATCAACCCTCTCCACTCACGTTTCAGCAGTCATGAGGAAAAATTCGTCCATTGGAGCAAAATGTCATTTCTTTCAAGATTTGTATAACTGAAGCTTCTTTCCCATACATGCAGCTGGTCTTAAGGATCGTCCGAACTGAGTGAAAATTTCGTTCCCGAGTTGTATTCTTATTTCTTTGCCACGTTTTGACTCTGCTGCCTAAATATACAAATTTATCCGCCTTCTTAATATTATTTCCGCTCACTCTTGCGTTTTGTATGTGGGCATATTTTTCTCGGCTGTGTCATGATTTTCATTACTCTTCGAAATATTTCATAGTTCTAGATTCTTTCCGAACGACATATCGAACCTTCTGGTCTACCAAGGCCGCATTCATTTACAACCCAAAGCTCCTTCCTAGTTCCTATTGATGTCTTTCCTAGATTTAAGGAATATACAATGATGATGTAAGTACGAGTATTTTAATGGAACTTTTAAGGATGATAACCAAGCGTTTAATGGAAGCCATGCAAAAGCATGACATCCAAGTCCAGATTCACAGTGTGAAAACTACGAAAGAAGCGGCTATAGAAAAACGATCTTCTAATGCAGCTACTATTTCTTCTCCTTCGTAGCACTACAGCTCCTCCCGGGCCTTCGCTTCTTGGAACAGGCGCCTCCAATTGTCTCAGGCCATTGCCCTCGTCCTCCCAATTTCGAAATCCGAGCAGCGATTTCCCCAATGGTCTCCGCTCGTCAGTTCTACCAACCAATACCTTTTTGGGTATCCGTCGTTCGTCCATACGATTCACGTGGCCAACCTATTGCAGCTTTCACAGTCTTACAATCGTTGAGACCTCGATAGAAATTTCGGTTAGGGTCCATGTTTCACACCCATAGCACAGTACAGGTCTAATCAAGATTTGTATATATTTAGAGCTTTGTTTTCCTGTGTATGCAGCTCATATTCAAGATCGTCAAAACGGAATAAAATATTTTATTTGCTAGCTATATTCTTCGGCGTATTTCGTCTCTTTCATTACCGGTCCTCGTCATTTTGCCGCCTAGATACACCGATTCACCCGCATTTTCGATATTGTATTCGTGATAAGTGTGGCATTTTGGATATCTGAGGTACTCTTCCTCGACTGCGTCATGACCTTTGTTTTATTCTCATTCATCTATAGCCCTACTAGTTTTGTTTCTCTTTCGAGTTTCAGGAAAAGTTCTTTGGCGGTTGCTAGCGACCGCAACAAAATGTTGATGTCATCCACATAGGCTACCACTTAGCTTGACTTGTATAATAACGTACCTCCTGTTTCGATAGGTAGCTATCTTATGACATATTCCAGAGCCAAATTGAATAGCAACAGGGCCAGCCCATCTTCCTGTTTTAGTCCCATATTTGTGTCAAAGGCGTCGGTGAGTTGGTTATTCACGCAGATGTCATTGTCATTTTGGTAAGACGGGTTAATTTGGCTGGGATACTAAAGCAAAGCATTATTTGGTACAGTACGCTTTGATCAACTCTGTTGTATGCTTGCTTAAAGTCAACAAGATTTGGTGTACGTTTATGTTGAACTCCCGGCATTTCTCAAGTACCTGCTTGATAGTAAACAATTGGTCTATCGTCAATCTACCTGCCCTAAAGCCACCTTGATCCTCCCGCAGTGGCTACTTCTCCGAATCATTTACATCACACAATGAAAGCAGTGCTGTTACGATCTCTGAACTAGGCGGTTATCTCAATCTCCTAGAACTCGCGGTGGGTGTGGACAAAGAGATGGACATACGACTAACGAGGAGGTTCTGGGTTGCACTATAACCTTAAATACGGGCGAAGGTACTTCAAATTAATCTCCACTACTCCAAGCCGGCATCTAGTGTGTTTTTTTGCATCTGACTTGGAGCAGAAAGGAGATAGGATCAATAGAGAAGCCAACGGTGGCCAAAGATTAGTGTTCGGAATGCGCATTGATGAAGACGGACTTGTACTAGCAGGCTGATTCCTTATTAGAAATACTAAAAATGTTCTTATCCTCACATATTTGTAATGAAAGTGGGAACATTGTTAGTGTTGTCGATTGTATGATGAAAGCTCGTCATTTCTTAATAATACTATCAGGGCGCCATGGCATTCTTAAGCATTCGCCATCTTCCACGTATTATTGGTGTAGACGTGTGCGAAGTTTGATTTGGATTTCGAGCAGCATTGTAGATTGTAGATTATTGTATCCGTGCGTAGTGAACTTCAACCTGTGTAGGTTTATTGTGCCCCTGTATAATGATGTACTTAATTTCGTGCCAGCAGCTTAGTTTTGTTTAGAAAGCTGATGATTTATTTTGGCACCAGACTACCCAACTCTGCCTCGAGCAGGTAGTATGCTCCCACACTGTTTCTCATCCTGCGAGACTGCGCCTCGCAGTGTGTCTACCCCTCGTGATTTGAAGGGCTGGATGGAGTTCGATGACCATCATTTCCGTTTCTCAGTGCAGATGGTCGCAGCTTCGTTCCGTTCTGAGTGATTCGGCCTTCATTGAGAAACCATCTCGCTAATTCCTCTTGCATTTTCACTTCCTGGGAAAGGGGTTTCTAAAGAAGAAGACCGCATTGTTCTTCCACTTCTATAAAGCTACATTCGGCTCTCTTAAGTGCGGTATTGAAGTTGCTCCCCTGCTTAGCAAGAGTGTTGTGAAGCCTAGATGCAGCAGGGGTATCATTCACATTCTCACAAAACGATCTGAATCGTTTACGTTTTTTTACGTTTATCCTTCCCATAGTGTGTAAGAGTCCTATCGTATTCTTCCTAGTTGCTGATGCGCTTTGCTTTATTGTAAAGTTTGCATACCCTTACTCTAGATTTCATCATGCGGATTCTTTCGTCGTTTCGACGATGCGTAAAAGACAGTTCTTCCCAAAGGAATCAATAAAAGCCTTGTTTACATCGTTCACTGTGTTCGAGTTCAAGAGGGGTTTTAGGAGTTCTCTTGATCAAAGCGTGTTGTAAATTTTGCTCCAACCTGGTATTGTACACTTCCCAGTAGTGCTTATTTGAGTTTCCTCACAGTACACACCACATTGGCCACCTAAAATTTCAGGCCTCCGATTTGATTGCCGTGGCTTCATGGTTCTTGGATCAGTGCTAGACTTCCTTCTCCTTCTTCGTGGCACTACAGCTCCTCTCGGGCCTTTGCTTCGCGCAGGAAGCTGCTCCTACTTCCGTCCATTGCACGCGTCCTGTAATGTGACGCCTACGCCCGGGAATCGAAGTGATTCCGATCCCGAACCCTTGCACTCGGCCAGATGGGTATGACCTCGAAATGCAAGCGGACTTCATCTTTCGTGCGGATATCGTTGCGCAGAAAATATTTTTTTTATCTCCAAATATTTAGATCTGTGGATTTAAATATTTGAAACAGAATATTAATCAAAACCCCGACGCATTTCGAGACATATCCATCTGGGAATGCCCCCTCCACCGTGGCCATCGAAAAACTATGCCACTGGCGACAAATGGAGATGCACATTGCCGCCATGTGGCGTTCCATTCCACACACATCTGTTTTGTCGGTGGTTGTCGGATTGACAGTCCGGCGCCACGAGGAAAAAGAAACGGCGGGAAATAACAGAGATTTTTAGTTGTCAACGAAAAATTATATTTTTGTACGATTGACTGTTTAAAAAAAAAAGTAATTAAAATTCCGAGGTGTTTTTGTGAATAATAAATCGTTTGGAGAAAATTGCAAATCCCGGAAAGTTGGCCATCATCTGGTCTTGTGCCTAAGAAGTTGGAGCGGTGTTCGATAATTTCGAGATTGAAATGCAAATTGGACGACCTTAAAAACGAAAGGAAATGGACATTCTGGACATCGCGAGGGTGCTAATAAATGTCGATAAATAAAACCCTGCGCCGGAAAGCGCTGAGTGCGCTTCGTGGCGAAACGTGGCGTTGCGTTGGATCGCTCCGAGGATCTTTTGTACTGTTGCTCCGCATAAGCCTGATTGAAGGATGTATACAGATATGTATATTAAGCTAGAGAGCGCGTTGCGAATTAAGATGTGAAATGCTTTACAACTGCATTACTGTTTCGCCAACTCCTTTAATATATGATTCAAGGATGTAGAGAACGTTCTGTTTGATGGAAAGCAAGGTACCGCCGTTCTTAGAAACGAGTGTAAATGTTACTTGTCAAAAAAAAAAGGAGAAAGTAAGAAAATTTATCTATATAATGAAACAGTAGTAAATGTTCATGCATTTATTATTAACGTTTGACTAGGTATTATTAGTTATGACGGGTTGACTGTTGTCTGAAGGAAAGAATGTAAAAGGAAAGATATGTCAGAAAATATTTTCTGGTTTAATTTCCTTGTCACGCGCACTTCGCCATACTATTTAGGTCCGATATAGAACGATTGTTATATAATGTATTGATTTGGCTTAATATTTGTTGAGTATTATATCCTAGTCAAAGATTTTTAGATGTTGTAATGCCTGACATCGTTCAATATCCGTTTTGAAGGAAAATATCCGTTGATTTCCGGGATGCGAAGGGCTCATTTAGCTTGAGCAATTTTCGTTTTTGTTGTTTATCATTTAAGGGAATAATGGTTTGAACATTTTGCGGTTATTCCTTTGATCGTGAATGGAATATTATGAAAATATATTTAGCTGAGTCTCACTCTAGGACATGCGGAAGAAAGGGAATGTTTTTAATAGTAAATGCTACTATAGTCTTCACCGGGAAGGGTCGCGTATATTAATCATTGTGAAATAGTTACCTTGAGAGAATTTCCCAGAATATGCAGTTGGTAAGCTAGTATGTACTAGACTTTAACTGATAGGCGCGCTTAAGTACATGTCGGTCGCATGCCCTGGATTCGGAATCGTATCTACCCAATTTTATGCTTCAGATCTTCAACGTTTAGAACACCGAATACACCTGTAGAGGTCTTTTGGCTTGGTGAAATGTGGTACATAATAAAACAATCAGTCAAATTAAAACATATAGAAACCAATTGTTGCTTCACTTTCTCGAAATTTCAACTCTGATGTGCTCAAATATGCAAGTTACAAATTGATTTCATTAATTAATCTATTCGAATGTCAAATAAGTTATTGATCTAAAACTTCGCTCCTGTAGATGTAGGATATGAATCACACTGCCAAGATAGTAGGTAGCTAGGTAGAATATTAGCTAGCTAGGAATATTAGCGTGTTGATCTGCTTTTAGATTATTTCCATTAAATACCATTACATAACCTAAGACCAACCCCAATTGTTCCAAAATATTTTTAAAACGGCATTTCTCAAGTACCTGCTTGATAGTAAACAATTGGTCTATCGTCAATCTACCTGCCCTAAAGCCACCTTGATCCTCCCGCAGTGGCTACTTCTCCGAATCATTTACATCACACAATGAAAGCAGTGCTGTTACGATCTCTGAACTAGGCGGTTATCTCAATCTCCTAGAACTCGCGGTGGGTGTGGACAAAGAGATGGACATACGACTAACGAGGAGGTTCTGGGTTGCACTATAACCTTAAATACGGGCGAAGGTACTTCAAATTAATCAATTGTTCCAAAATATTTTTAAAACAAACAAGGGGTTAGTTCATAATCAAATCTTAGTAACAAAAACAAAGATGAATGCAAAAAAATTTCTTTTATAATGCTGCAAAACAGGAATCTGGCGACGATTCATCATCTTTTATTTTTGTATGGGCAGTATTTCAACTTTTGGAAGCATATTTGCTTGGGAAAGCTATTTAATTATTATGTTTTTAATTCAGGTTTGGTTCAGTATAATTGTTTCATTAAAGATTACTTCAACGGAAAGTTGACAGTTGTGAAGAACTTAAAGCAATCATTTATACTTCAAAGTGGATACCATTGAAAGGCTTTGTGCCTTTAGTGTTATGATTGACCCTTACTTTTAGCTACATTTCACTAAAGCCATCTGCGAAGGCATACATTATGATCGAAGTCACCTGCGTTTCTAGAAATATACTGGGTTTCTTGCCTTTGAATTCATTCTTTTGGAAAGGCATACACAAAACAGGACAATGAGATTAAAACTGAGCTACACCTTATTGTTTTTTTTTATGTTTCTACAATTGACCCCATTAAATTATATTGCTAAGCATAGCACGAAGGAATCAATTTCATAGACAGAAAATGAAAAATAAATACAGCTTTCGGTATAGTGTTGATAAAATATTAATTTAATTTGTTTGATATTTGTATTCCTGGGCGAAGAAGAGTTAAGTAATGAACATATGATTTAAAATAAAGAAAAAAAAACGTTAATATTTGTAAGAAAACAACAATCTTTAGGAAGTCGAGAAATTTGAAACATGAGTGCACACAAATTCCCTTAGTTCTTTCTACTGAAGTTTAACAACAACTAGGATAAATATATATAGAAGAATATACAATCGAACGCGGTCGTTAACTATTGAGAGAAAATTTTCTATCTCTCGATTCATTGATGTTAATCTTTTGTTTTCGAATTCCGCTTTCAAAAATTGATTATTTTACCGGCATTGAATACGGTTTAAAAAAAAAAAATATATATACACAAGGAAACTTTTTGAATATGAAAGCACACCCACTTTTGTAATAAGAATTTACGAACTGCATATTACTCTATTTTATACTATTAAATTAATACTCAACTATTAAAAATATAAGTTCTTAGAAATAGGACAAATCAAAACAAACGCGATAATGGAGATCATGTTATTATCAGCATACTTTTGAAAATCGGAAAACAAAATCGTTGAAAATTTAGATCCACTATTTTAGTAACTAGTATAAACTAATCTAGTTGAAATTTGGTCATAATTTCGGATACATTTAAAATTCATATTATAATATACACCCTACGGTTTATTCTATTTATTTTCATCATTAAGATTAATTAATTACGAGTTGAAACATTAAAAAAAAAATTTGTTCCTTATTTGCATGTCCGCATAACCTAGAAAACAAAACAATATATTGAACAATGTTTTCAAGTATTAAGTATGAATATGTTGATTAATTTTATATACCAGTACCTTGCTTAATTTTCAATTGAATATATACACGCACGTAGGAGTATGTGTAGGAGTAAAAAGAATAACAATAACAAACACATTCATACATCAGGCATAATTTTGTGTCAAAAGTTAATCGGCGATGATAGTTTGCTTATGTAGTGTAATCCGTTACGTATCTTGAAAATTTCAACCGTACTATACACAAGTTTAATATGTAACTTAAGTCTTACCATTCAATATAAATCCCTAATAAGATCAATTGTTGAAATTTAAGTAGGAAAAGCATGGAAAATATTAAAATGAATTGCTAATTGTAAACAAGACTTTCCTTTTCAGTGGTTCTTTCTGTTTCAGCAGGAGGGTGGGTGCATGGTAGGTATGCCGTCGCGAGGGTAGGGTTTCGTCAAATCCGCTGAGGTCAGTTTCGCGTCGCGCGCGGTACGCGGTACCTTTGTAGTTTTGACATTTTGTTAGAGTAGTCTTCGTCGTGTTAATTTCGAGTAGCATATTTTTCGGTACCGCGTCGGTATAATTCGGGAACGCGAAACGGAAATTAGATTTTTATGTTTTAACTGGATGAATGAAGAAATACGGAGTAACGTAAAGTAGGTTTCTTCTCCGTATGGTTTTGTTTTGATAACGCGTTTTGAAAACGGGCATGTTCAGGTGGCTGAAAATATTGTAATTGAGCGTAACCCATTCGGAGACCCGCGACCGAAATCCTCTCCGAACTAGCTGGCCGACAAGCAGCCACCGCGTGAATGGGTTACGGTGCACGGATTGGTTGACCTGTTGGTACCATCCGTTGGCACTACTCAGACTTAACGTCTAGAACCGATGAAAGGTCGGTTCCGCGTCTAACGTAAAAGGTTGAAAATCATTACAGTCCTCCAATTTCGAAACCCATGCAGCGATAAACTGTCTTCGTGGACCGAGTCAGACCGGGGTATTCGTTGTTTGTCCATACGATCCACGTGGTCAGCCCATTGCAGCTTCTGTAGGCTTATAATCGTTAGGACTTCCGGCTCGTCAAAAATGTCATACAGGTCATGGTTGTATCGAATTCACCATTGGTTGCCGTCTAGCTTCGCTCCGATTATTCGCCTCAGGACCCGTCTTTCAAAGGCGTTCAATATATTTGCGGATGCTCGGGTTAGAGTCCATGTTTCACACCCATAGCATAGCGCAAGTCTTATCACTGATTTGTATACTTGGAGCTTTATTTTCCTGTGTTTGTAGCTGGTCTTCAAGGTCTTCAAAACAAGGTATTTCATTACCGGTTCTCGATATTTTGGGACCTAGATACACAAACTCCCCCGCATTTTCAATACTGTAGTCGGCAAGTATGATATTTTGTGTAGTTGAGATATTTTTCCTCGACTGCGTCATGAGCTTTGTTTTCTTCTCATCAAGTGGTCAACCTCTTTTTTGCTACTTGCAAAAGGATTCAGCTGTTGTGGTAGCTGCTCGGTAGTAAGGCCCTGCATTTTATACCTTACTCCTGTGTGCTACCGGCGACTTATCCTTTGCCTGAGTGCTCGAGAGAAGCCCATGAGGTCCTTGCAGCCTCAAACGTTGGGGTGAATGCCCCCACTCCGGATTTCATCCCTTATTTGGAGTCCAAGGTGCTGTGCCTAACACACTGCCAGTTTTTCATCGTATTTCCTAGAAAATACGGTTAGTTCTTAGGAAGTGATCTTAAAATGTGGGAAAAGTTTATTATATATCCGAAAGATTTATTTATATCCGAATACAGTCGACTGCAGTTAACACATAAAAGAAACTTCTTTAATAAGTTCATACACCAAATTAATTACAAGACGATTTCGGAAGCACATGCTGTTTTGGTTCGCCGTTGGTTTTCGAGACGTAGGGCAAGATAAACATTACAGATACAATGATACGAAGTTTCCTACCCATTGGCGGCTAAATTTTTTAGTTTTCTCCGCTATCTAAAAATGCCCGGGCCAGTACACCCTTATTAGCCAGCAGCCCACGTTAGTCCATGTATGGAAAATGAATTTTGGATCCATGGGGCTCCCTATGTGCCGACTGGGAACACGCCAGTGGCCAGCAGTGAGTGCATCAGGAAAAGGATTTAGAGAAAGTGGATGGCTAGGAAATATATCACAATAGAATATGACCTATTTCAATCACTAGGCCCGATGCAACCATCCCGGCTGACTTTCAACAGACATTGGGGGACCGCTCTAGGCTCGTGAAAGTTTCTAATACTTGCTCAAGGGCTATGTATTTTCCCATCAGCTGGCTGGTTATTTTCGATGCTAAAGCAGAAAAATTTCCGCATGCTAAGCTTAATAATTTTAGACCAGCATGCCATAATTCCTTCTATTATAGACTTTGGTGAGAGTTGGCGGGTTGTCATCCTCGTCTTTGGAATCTTACCCCTCCATGTACCAGGTAGGGTGTGACATACCCCAGTTCTTTGAAAATCACAATAGTTTTAAAACTGAGATAGTGCCGCAGTTCGAATTCTTAGTAGCTGGAATTGCAACGTTGGCGCTTCGATCAGTGTTGTTAAGTCAGTCCAACGGTGACTGTCAAGTGAGTATTAAGTCCCTAAAGTGCGAATGGGTATCACACACCCCACCTTGTACGGGAAGGGGCGTTGATAAAAAGGTTAGATTTTCATTTGAAGTTTTTATCTATATTTGAAGTCTTCATCTTTGTGTATTTAGCGTTTTAAATGGAATAAAATTAATTACAGATAGTACATTAGTTACTATACAGGTCGAGCACAGTAACAGCCTATGGGGACAACATCAACAATTTATCACGGTCATTAACAACTGCCAAATAACTTTTCCTGAAACTCGACCGCGAAGCAAAACTAGTAGGGCTACAAATCAATGAAAATAAAACAAAGTTCATGACGCAGTCGAGGAAAAATACCTCAAATACACAAAATATCACACTTGGCGAATACAGTATCGAAAATGTGAGCAAATTTGTGTATTTAGGCCGCAAAATAACAAGAAATGCTAATAACCGAAGAATACAGCTCGCAAATAAAATATTTTATTCAGTTTTGACGATCTTGAAGACCAGCTGCATACATAGGAAAACAAAGCTCCAAGTATACAATTCTGTGATAAAACCTGTGCTATGATTTGGATATGAAACATGGACCCTAATCGCAAATAAATTGAACGCCTTTAAGCGATGGGTCCTGAGGCGAATAATTGGAGCGAAGCTAGACAGGGACCAATGGCGAATTCGATACAACCATGAGCTGTATGAAACTTTTGACGATCCGGAGGTCTCAACGATTGTAAGGCTGCGGAAGCTGCAATGGGCTGGCCACATGAATCGTATGGACGAACAACGGATACCCAAAAAGGTATTCGTTAGGAGTAATGAAGGCCGGAGACCAATGGAGAAACCGAGGAAACGCTGGTCTGACTCGGTCGATAAAGACAGTTCATCGCTGTTTGACACGAAGAGAGATATTGAAGACTGGTTAATTAGCTCCAATAAGAAATATTTTACAAATTTTTATAAAAAAACTCAAGAAGCGTACATTCCATTCGAAAATCTAACTTTGGACGAAAAATTGGTTGCTTTTAGAGAATGATGTGGATTCCGTCAGTACATTCCCTCAAAAGCGGCCAAGTACGGAATAAAAATTTATTCGTTAGTTGACAATAAAACTTATTATACTTTGAATATGGAAATATATTGCGGAAAGCAGCCCGAAAACAGCTCCTTCCCTGTGAGCAACAAACCGTACGACGTGGTTGATCGTCTAGCCCAATGTGTATCTCAGTTTTCTCGGAACATCACGGTGGATAATTTCTTAACTAGGTACGAAAGTAAAGAAAATTTACTACGTAACCATAAGCTCACGGTCATCGGAACTTTACGCGCTAATAAGGCGTGCTACAGTTTTCAAGAAGCTTGTGAAGTAATATAAATACATCAATATTTGGGTTTCAAAGGGTTTTTTACTATCTCATGTCTTCACTACACCATGGTAGAGTAATAGATTCTGCAACCGGAAGTCAACAAAAACCCGCAGCGATAACATTTTATAATCAGACCAAAAGTGGCGAAGATGTGGTGGATAAGTTATCTCGTACTTATGATGTTTCTAAAAATTGTAAACGTTGGCCGCTAACAATATTTTTTGCGTTGCTAAACCATGCGAGTATAAATGCTGTTAAGATTATCGAAGGGGCGAAGGGACGATAGGTTTGAAGAGGAAGATAACTTTTAATATATATGAATACGCTTTATATGTTTTACATAAAGGAACTTCTTATTGCACACGTCTCGTGGGCAACAGTCACAGACCAACTAAAGAAAAATTACTGGTGACGTAAGTAGTGCGCTCCGGCGCCTTAATACTGGGTTTCGCTCACGCATGTGCGGTGAGCCTATCGACGTACGATAACTTTACTTCTTAACACTCCCGCCGTTTGAGTGCATCAAGGACCCTATGCCTAAACCGTTACATAGATGCCGAAACTGTCTCTTTGGAAGTGCTTTGGTTAATATATCAGCTAGCTGCTGATTCGTAGGAACATATTCTACCGATATTTCCCCACTCTCCACAGTTTCGCGAACATAGTGATGCTTAATGTCTATATGCTTGTTTCGCTTGTGATACTCTGAATTTTTGATTAATCGGATTGCACTTTGATTGTCTACTCGCAGAACTGTCGCAGTTACTGATAGACACCCGAGATCGTTTAAAAATTTTTTCAGCCAAATGGCCTCTTTCGCAGCCGCAACGTACTCAGCCTCCATTGTGCTGGGAGTGACTAGCTTTTTTCATTGGGGTGACCATGTCACAATCCCGTTCGATAGACGAAACGCATACCCCGTGGTAGATCTACGCGTCTCCACGTCACTTGCGAAATCCGAGTCTGAAAACTCTGTAGCAACCACGGAAGTCACCGCAATTGCAGACATTAAATATTAGCAGAGGGGTGCGTAGCTCGGGGTGGCATCCTGAGGCCGGCTAGCGCTCAGTCGTGTCGTGGGTCTTCCGGGACACCCTCTGCTCGTGCTGAGCCACCTTACATAAAATAACTAGCACAAAGGGAAAAGGATGGGAAAGGGGGAGGTCATTTTGAGAAATAAAATATGATGAGCTTAAACTGACATGGCCGTTTTATTAAGTCCAACAATTATATTCACAACAAAAAAAAAACCTTACGAGTAAAAGGCCCTTTCGAGATTTAAACAAAAGAATATATACCAAAATACAACACAACAAATCAATTCAATTTAATGTAAAAGTAATTGCAAAATATTGAAACAAAATATGATTGATACTTACTTCTTTCCTTGCAAAACTCCGAGCGCCCGGTGAAGTACAAAAAAAGAAGCGTGGGGCCACTGAAAATCAGATTTTAAGATTAAAATGACGAAAAACTAAAAACACAACGGCCACTTTCAACTTTCTGATCCGGACTCACAGAAAACTCCACTCAAGGCACCTGGTCCTCTCCACAAACCGACAAAATTAGTTTTTTTTTTTAGTTTTTTCTTTCGCTGAATTTCAAATCAAAACTTTGAATTTTCGTCTTCCCGCACTTCAAATCAATAAAATCTTTTTTTTCTTTTTCACACCGCACAAAATCAACTCCCTTCTCTTCCAAAATCCAATATTCACCTCACTTTCTCAATTCTTTCACTCTCCTCCTTCGCCATTAAAACTTAAAAAAAAATCTATTTAATTTACCATCACATTCTCAATCCAAAACTTTTTTTTTCCAATCTTAAAACACCCAAAAATCACTTTTATCCCGCACAGCAAAACTCTTTTATATATTTTCCAAATACTTAAAACCCTCCAAAAATCAATTTTACTGCGCACATAAAACACCCTTATCTTTTCCAAATCAAAATCTGACTCCCCAATCCTCATAACTTAATCCCGCTTTTCACCTTTATAGATCAGATTCCGCAATCCTTTTCCCAATTACCGCTGCCGCATCTGGGTAACGTAATCGAAGTTCATTACACTTCGATTCCGCTACCCACACATCTTTTGTTCCATATCGACAAACTCAATAGTATCCATTGTTTTACATATGGCACTTTGCCCAATCCAAGAAGCGCTTGGTTGAATTCAAAGTGTCACATATACTCGTGCACAATTCGGAAGCTATTGGGTTTGCCGATACCCCACAAAAAGAGTGCTTCCGTGCGCCCGGGAGAACTTGAACTCAGGGTTCCAGCAGACCCTCGATCGAGGACTCACGACGCAGCTTATGGTGCCATGGATTGTTGATCTCCCATACATCTCATAAGCAAATTGAGCGTTGCATTTGGGCATGGGATTGAATTTTGTTAGTAGGGGAACGTGAATTAATTTTTGTTAGTATAAAAAATAAAATTTGTTAGCGGGAATAGAATTAGTTAGTATGAAGGAAAGGAATTATGTTTTGTTAGAAAAAAGGTATTGAATATAATTTTGTTAGTGGGAATTAATGAATGAAATGTTGTTAGTGGGAAAATTGAAATTATTAGTATGTATTATTTTTTTTTGTAGTTGGAAATAAGGGAAAGGGTAGGATTGTGATTATGGGGAAATAAAAATTAAAGGGAAAATGGAAAAATGTTAATAAAATAAATAAATTTACAGAGGAAAAGGTAGAAGTGCCCAAAGGAAGGTGGAGAAGTTCCGGCGGCTATTTGAAGTTGCGAATGGGAGAGAGTTGGTACGCCGGAATTCGCAACAACTCCTGTAACTCCGAGTTACTCCCGCCACTTTTGTACATTATCCCGACTTTTGTTGTTCCGACCAAGTACCGGTAGATTCATTTCACCGCTTGCCAGTGGCTCTCGTGGTGATTGCTAAGAAATTTACTAACTGAATTCACCGAATATGCGATATCCGGCCGCGTCAAAGCCGCAAGAAACATTAACGAGCCCATTGCTTCTCGAAACGGTACCGTACTTGAGTTTTCATCGTCGCAATCGTTTGAAACTAGTCACGCGTGCGGATCGGCAGGCACACTTGCCGCTTTTGCATCGATCATCTTAAATTTATTGAGAATTTTCTTCACATACGCTTCTTGATGCAAGAACATGGTTTTCTTTACTCGATTTCGTTCTATTTGTACCCCGACAAATAACTTTCCGTCCCCAATCATACTTTCGAACGCGTTACCCAATGATTTGATTACCAACTCGGGGGCTTTACTTGTTTTTGCTGCGATGAGTCCGTCATCTACAAAAAGCGCTAAAAACACATCTACACCGTCTACCTGTCCTTGAAAGATAGATACACTTGTCGGCTTCCGTTTGGCGAAACTGATATTTCTCTAAGAACTCACGAAACTTTTCGTTCCAGCACCTGGGTGCTTGTTTCAAGCCGTACAAGGACTTATTCAGTTTACAACCACGTGTTTCTTCTTTCTTGACGGTGAGTCCTTCCGGAATTTCCATGTAGATCTCTTTCCATGTAGATCTCTTCCTTCAGCTCGCCGTGAAGAAAGGCACGTCAAACTATGTGAGCTCCAAGTCCTGTTCAGCCACTATGGCCAATAGAACTCTCAGCGAGCCGTATCTCAAGACTGGCAAAAAGGTCTCCATGTAGTCCAATCCCACTTTTTGTTGAAATCCTTCCGCACAAAGTCTCGCTTTGTATCGGTATACATACGTCACTTGACGTGTCTCGTTTAACCTTGAACACCCATTTCGAATCTATGGGCGATCCGTTTTCCTTGGTACGATCCTGAAATGTGTTTGGCGGATTATATTCAGCGAAGTCGACCTCATACCTTATCGGTCGTCGGATGTTTGCACAATCCCGCAGTTGTCTGTCATTATCCGGTTAATTTTGATCTTCTTCTCGAGGATCTTCTGGTTGTTCGTTTCTTTCATGTTCTTCCTGAGCTGCCTGGCATTCTACCTCATGTTGCTGCTCGCCGGGCTCTGCCACATCTTTGTTTTCGTCCGCTGGAAGAATGTATTCGAATTTTTTTCCTTTTTTTGCCTCAAGTTGCGACTTCTCGTTGAATGTGACGTCTCTCGATACAGATATTTTCTTGTTCTGTGGATTGTACAAACGGTAATTCATCGACACATCTGGTGTTTTTCCAAACCAGATCTAGTATGGCGTTTTCTCTTTACTGGTAGCCAGAGCTCGGTTGAGCACGGTCACTGCTGTACTGACTGCTTCCGCCCATAGCGACAGAGGAAGTTTCTTTGCCGTTACCCTCGTGGGCGCACTCTCGATGATCGTTCTGCTGAGGAGTGTAAGGTGCCGTGTTTACCAGCTCGATACCACGAGCCTCGAGATATTGCTTCATTTCACGGTTGCAATACTCTCATCCATTGTCCGTACGTAACACCTTCATCGGCTTGCCGAATTTGTTGTCAATCAACCTTTCGTATTTTTTGTAAATATCGAAAACATCAGACTTGTGTTTCATGAAGTAAACATACCGAAATCCTGATGCGTCATCCTTGAAGGTTATGCAGAAGAATGGTCCACATACGTCCAAATGTTTATATTCTCCCTGTTTTGTGTTCCTTTTTTCTTGTTCTTTTTGAACGGTACCCTATGTGCCTTTCCGAAAGCACACGATTTACAGAAGAAATTGTCAATGCCCGCTATTTTCACACCTCGAATTAGCCCTTTTTGCATCATTTGCGCAAAACTTTGTTGTTTACGTGTCCCATTCGTTCGTGCCAGACACGCAAGTTGACAGTTGACACATTTGCTTCTCTCGCAACACTTGTTTTTCTCACTTTAAAGTGCATTCGGTAAATCTGATTGTCTTGTTGCACACCGACACCGAAAACTCCACCGTCACGGTTAATTGTTACTAGTTTTCCTCTAAACGAAACATCGAAACTTTTTCAGTGCATACGCCGACTAAAAACAAGTTCTTTCGAATCTTTGGAACGTAGAGCACGTTTTCGATTCGAGCTTCACACCATTTATCGTTCACTTGTCTATCGATGAGCACAGTGCCACCACCGGTAACGTCGCACACCCCATTGTCCCCAAGCGATATCGAATCGCCACTGCTTGGTTCGAACTCACTGTACCAGTCCTGTCGGTAAGTGATATGCCTGGACGCACCGCTGTCGGTAATCCAGACATCGCTTGTGTCGACTGCCATGAGTCGTTCTACGACTTCGCTACTCGGCACTGCCTCCGATTTCAATTGTCGCTGTTTTTGTTCACTTGTCGAAGCGACGAACGCACACTCGCGAGGGTTTTCACCGGCATTGTCCTTGTCCCTTTTCTTTTTCCGGCAATCGCGAGCTAGATGCCCATTCCTTTTACGATAGAAACACTCGAGGCTCGTATTTCTACTTTCACGGTTTTGTCACTGTTATTGTTTTGATTCGCGGCGAAGTTTTTCTTCTTTTTCCCGCCAAGACTAACAGCGGCTAACGCTCGAGTGACATCATCGTCACTTTCAAGTCCTCTTTCTTCCTTCAATAATCGTTCTAGTAGATTATCAAGGGTTTGACTTTCTTCGGGTATACTGTCCCATGCTGTCTAGAGAGCATTATACTTTACCGGTAGGCTGCCAAGTACCTGCGCCATTATGGCCGTGTCCGAAACCGCTTCTCCCAGATCCTTCAGTTGAGACGTCATGTTTTGTACCCGGGAAACGTGTTGTACAACCGACTCGTTTGGATTCATGCGATATACGAGTACGTGGAACTTTTGTAGCAAGAGCATCTTGTTCGACGCTGATTTTTGCTCATGAATTCTCACCAATTTGTCCCACATTTGCTTCGCTGTAGTGCAGTTGAGCATACAGTCGAGCTGAGAATCCTCTATCGATGAGGAAACTATGCACATGGCCGTCGCGTTGTCTTTCACCCACTTTTTGCCACCGGCCGAGTTTGCGTCTGCTGGCATGACTCGTGCATCCGTAACGACGTCTTGTAACGCGTTCGCGATAAGCATCGAGTTCATTCGAAATTTCCACGCTTGAAAATTCGAGCCATCAAACTTTTTGATGTTCTTTATCAGAGTTGATTCCGCCATTTTCGTTCGATTGTTTTCCCGTACGCGTTTACCGGCACATTACAATGGCGACCACGTGTCGACCACCCAGGAAGAAAAAATCGAGATAACCGTTTTCTCTCTATCGTTCTCTGACTTCGATAATCGGTTGTTGCGCAGGCTACTTGCTTGGGCCCATAACCTGTTGAGATTATCGAAGGGACAGAGGGACGATAGGGTTGAAGAAAAAGATACCTTTTAATCATAGATATAGAGAGTACTGGATCCACAACCGGTCGTGAGAGCCGAAGCAATTGGCAACCTTCGCTAAAGTTGTGTGAAGTTGAGGTTTGAAGTGATATGCTTTTGTTTTATTACTCTATTCACGGCGAAACACGTTCACATTTAAAAAGTTTATAATTTTAAAGATCGTGCGTACGTAATCGGAACTTTAATTCACTGTTTTAATTAAAAATTTACGAAGTTTTCATCCGCTTTGACACATGAGTTTTCCCGCGTGTTTCGCGCTCTTTTCGATTTTCTTTTGCTTTGGTTCGAGTTTTCCGTGAGAGTCATTTGTTGTTTGTACTCAAACTGTTTTCCGAATGATAACGAAGGCGCGATCGTGTGCACGTGAAATGAAATTTCATTGGTGTGCGCGGGTGTCAGTGGAGGAAGCGATTCTTCTGAAGAGAGAAAAGAAAAACCTGTCTGGAAAAAAGGGGAAGGAGAAGCAGAGGGAATCATATAGTTTCGAGAGCGTAAGTTGTTTATAACTTATTTATGTGGCAAATTTGCTTCTCACATGGACGAGTACACAGATTCTCGTTGCTGGTCCATATGTTTATATGTCTTTGCTTTTAATATATATGTGAGTACGCTTTATTTGTTTTACATAAAGGAACTTCTTATTGCACACGTCTCGTGAGCAACAGTCACAGACCAACTAAAGAAAAATTACTGGTGACGCAAGTAGTCCGCTCCGGCACCTTAATACTGGGTTTCGCTCACGCATGTGCGGTGAGCCTATCGACGTACGATAACTTTACTTCTCAACAAATGCAATGGTTGTTCAGATGTTCAATAATGGTATTGAAGAAGAAAAAAAATAATTTAAGAAGTAAATTCATTCTAGAGTTGGGCATTTTATTGATAAAAACCCTCTTAAACTCCAGAAGGCAGAACCAAAATATTCCAAGGGATCTACGCAATAGAATCACTAAATATTTCGATGATTTGCCTGAGGATTTAACAGCACCTCCAGCAAAAAAGTCTAATGTTATGAAAAGGGGCTCAAGTTGCCCTAGACATAAAGATCGTAAAACTAAATACACATATAAAGAATTTTACGCCCCGATATGTTTAGAGTATACTGATTTTTTTTGTGTCAAAACTCTAGTAAATTGAAAACCGATGATCTCAATTAAAATGTATCTTTCCAATGCTTAATCATTAGAAAATGAATTGTTGAGTGTTAAATTAAAACGATTACGATAATTAAAAGTGCCATTTAAATTAGTACACAAGATAATGATTACTAAGTTACAAAAATTACAGAAGTTAATAATAAATAATAAAAATCTTTTGATGCATAACATACTTTCTATTCAGGTTTTTACTTAAGACTAATTATTACTATGTATTTATAAATACCAAATGTTTAGTTACTACAAAAAAAAACGATAATTTTATCACTTTTATATTTTGGGGTATATCATGCTCCACCTATTGCACCTGCTATAAGGAAACTCAATTCTTTCGGGATTGATTTTAATATTGACGAATGTACATCGTTTTTCGCTAGTTTTGAATTTAGTTTTTTTCACATTAATTCATTGCAGATGAAATACAGTTAATATTAACTTAAAAAAAATCCCCGTTTTGTACGGCACATTATATTAGGTAGTGAAAGTACTGGTCGAATTAACTTATTATTCACTTTTCTCTATTTTTCTCAACTTATGTACTTTAACATGTAAAATAAATATCCATTCACAATAAAATGAAAGTTATGAATTGCTAAAGAAATGAATCTTTTCTTCCAGGAGGAAGTGAGGTAGCAGCTAAGTACGTCGCCGAGTGCTAAAGTTTAATAATAAGCCGTGACTAATTAGTTGCATGCCTTTGGGTCGGGTTCGCTGTGCCTTTGTTTTTGGAATGTTCAATTTATTACCGTAGGTTATTTCGGGTCGAATGAAAGTACTCGTAGTGCAAGTATTGTTGCCGCGTTAATATAGGTTGGAAATACGTGAGTTTGGTCTTGGTTTTCTTCTTGTGTTTTGTGGAAATTTTCAAACAGAAACATGCATCCGTAAAGTAACATAGATTATCGATGAAGACTTTAGACTCGTTTTAAAATAAGTATGTAATTTGACGGTGGTTGAGGATTGTAGGCGAGCATGGTCTATTCACGGTAATACTTACGACCACACTCCAAAGTCAAAAGCGCTTTTTTCAATACGAATCGTTTGTAATAATTTTACACGTCTCGTACGTTCGAGATTTCCCAAAGGAAATCTAAACCGACTTCTCATCGGTTCTAGACACGAAGTCTTGGAACGTGACAACGGACTGTACCCATCAGGTCAACAAGCCCGGACACTCTTAGTCTACACCGTTCTAGTTCGGAGAGGAGTTTTGGTTGCGGGTCTTACGCGAGCAGACTAAGTCCGAAATACAAAAACTCAGCCACTGGTTCAAATGCCCGATTTTAAACGCGTGGAAAAACTTCCATCGACTGTACTCTAAGTAACGTATCGTCATCCCGGAGAAAAGAAACAAAACCGCTGAAAAAATACGCGCTTCCGAGTATTATCAACGCGGTGGCCGAAATAACCTACTCGAATTCAAACCAAAAAAATCTACTCTAAGGAAAAACGCAAACTTAACCTATGGCACCGCGTACCAAACGCAACGCGCTAGACCGTTCGCGGATTAGTGGAACCCTACCCTCTCGGCCAGACAATTTGTTTCATAACCTCTCAGGTACGCAGTCCCTTGAGATTTCAAATTTCCTTTGGAATGCATTGACTTTCTACGGGTGGGTAAATTTTTCAAGGCGGGCCGAATGATGTGGCGCTTCGACAGCGAAGGAACAATTCTCGTAGTTGCGATATGCTATTATAGTACATAAATCAGATTAAATGAGAATAGGAAGTATTTAATCATAGAGATTCCATGATTCCACTTACCATTAAAAAAATGACGTGGGACGTGCCGACGAATAACGATGGTGGTGAAGGGAAAGTGGCAATTAAGACCGTAGCAGAACAGACGATCGGACATCAAGCCCAGCGCAAAAGAATTGATTGGTTCGATGATGAGTGCAAGTATGCATTGGACAAAAAGAATCAGGCGTACAAAGAACAGGTAGGTAGGAAAACCTGGACGAAGATAGAATATTATGGGAATCTCAGAAGATAGAACATTACAACAAATCATACAAAGTAGTGAAAAGCTTGAAACGTGATTATCAGGCCAAGAGCACGCTCTGCCGTGATGACATCGGCAACATCATCGCTGGTGAAAACAAGATTAGGAATCCTCCACACAGCTCCAGAATATTGGACCTTGTAAATATTCCCGGAGAGCTTCCATTGGCCTTACCAACTCTGAATGAAGTTTTCTCCACCACCAAAATCCAAAAGAATCATAAAGCTTATAAAATATGGTGGTAGCAGTGTTTAGAAAGCCATCCATAAAATCATCCAGCACACTTGAAAACAAGAACATATGCCGAAAGAGTGGAGCCAATCAATTATATTCTCTAGCCACAAAAAGTGATAAGCTACAGTGCGAAAACTATAGAGGCGTATTACTACTTTGTATAATGCTATTTTCAAAGATCTTAAAAAATAAAATCAGATTATACGCCAATAGTATTATATAGTATTCTCTTACTAAAATGACAATGACGTCGACAATCTCCCGACCAACAACCAACTCACCGACGCCTTTGACACAAATATCGGACTAAAGTAAGGAGATGGGCTGGCCCCATTGCTATTTAATTTGGCTCTGGAATATGACATTAGAAAGCTACCTGTTGCTACAAGAGTCGAGCCAAGTGGTAGCCTATGTGGATGACATCAATATTTTGTCACGGTAGTAACAACCGCCAAAGAATTTTTCCTGAATCTCGACAGCGAAGCAAAGCTATTAGGGCAACAAATCAATGAGAATAAAATAAAGCTCATGATGCAGTCGAGAAAAAATATCTCAAATGCCCAACATATCATACTTGGCGAATACAATATCGAAACTGTGGCCAAATTTGTGTATTTAGGCGGCAAAATAACAAGAAATGCTAATGAAAGAGACGAAATACGCCGAAGAAAACAGCTAGTAAATAAAAGTTTATATTCAGTTTTGACGATGTTGAAGACTAGCTGCATACACAGGAAAACAAAGCTCCAAGTATAAAACTCTGTGATGGGACCTGTGTTATGCTATGTGTGCAAAACTTGGACCCTAACTCAAGCATCCGCAAATATATGGGACGCTTTTGAGCGACGGATCCTGAGAAAGATAATTGGAGCGAAACTAGATTGAGACCAATGGCAATCTCGATACAACCATGAGCTGTATGAAATTTTCGACGATCCGAAGCTCTTAACGATTGTGTGAGTGCGAAAGATGTACTGGGCTGGTCATGTGAATCGTATGGAAGTGGGGAAGCCGAGGAAATGCTGGTCCGACTCGGTCGACGAAGAAAGTTCATCGTTGTTCGAATTTCGAAATTGGAGGTCGCGATCAATGAACCGAGGCAGTTGGTGGCGCTTGTTGCAGGAAGCGAAGGCCCGAGAGGGGCAATAGCACTACGAAGAAGAAGAAGAATATAATAAACATAACATATACCTATCCTTAACGTTAAGAGTTGTTTTATTCTAAGATATATTTCACAATAGCGATATAAACTTCATCTTAATAATGTATGTGTTGTGGCGATGGAGGCTACTTGTACTTGCTTGACAGCTTAGAAGTAAAGGCCTGTTTACGTAAGCTTCCTTAAAGGCCGATTATATAATTCTAAATTTCACAATTCTTAACACTAAAACTAAACATTGATACTTATCCCTAATTTTTAACACTAACAAACAACAACACTAAATGTAGCAATAATGTGCTGAAGCTCAAAACTAAATAACGAAAAACACAAAACAAAGCAAAATATAATCACGAATAATTTAGGTATTGTCATTCAACCACTTATACCTAGATTGCTCCGTTCCAGCTCGACCAGCCTTAGCGAATCTAGCATATGAGTATCTCCATTGGAATTGTCGGTCTCGTGAACTCAAATTTCGAGAATATTTTATCTTCTCATCGGTGACCCGTCTATATATATATATATATATATATATATATATATATATATATATATATATATATATATATATATGTGAAATAATTGCGACACCATCAAAATCAAAAACATATCGATTCATGTTTAAATACACGAATGCTTCTGGAAGAATGAAGCCAGTAGCGAGACAAGTCTCAATATACCCATCTGTGGGGGGTGAAACAGCTGTGAAATCCAGTTTGTTTACAGTCACAGATCTTGCGATATGATTCCGAAGAACTGTCAATATGAAGATATCGACTATCATCACTTAAGCAGTTTGATGAATTCTTCTATTCGGTATATAGTGTTTCCAATCCGTCTTAGGCTTTCTGTATAAACTAGTTCGTACATGAAGATTCTGGTTGTATCTGATCTGATATCCATATGTCAAAACTGGTCTTACCAGGGTCTTGTAACAGATAATTCAAACAAAAACGTTATCTGATACTAATAAAATGCTATCACAATTTTCCAAACCTAAACGGTAAACCTCCCCCGCCACCGTTTACCCTATCGTTTCTTACGGATTCAAAATCCTTGAGTGCCATAAATTGAGGTGGGTTACAGTGAGAAGCATGATGTCAGGCTTTTGCTTAATGAAGAACTCCTGGAAATAGTCAGGTCGATGTATAGCAAAAATGGAGTTGCCGTTGATCGAGATAAGAAAAAGCCCATCCATGGTAATGTGACTGGATGGCAAGCTATTTTGAGACATTTGAAACATTGAAATGCTTAATTAACGAACCTTGTTTGATATTTTGATAAGTAGCTCATTGTTGCTATTTACATTATTTACATCATTATCTGCTGGTCCTCTAGCGGCGAGTGCAAATGAGAGCCTGGGCTTGAAGTTGAAAGGTAAATTTAACTTTTGCATCTTGATATCGGGGCATCATCGATATGATGCTGGATGACCAGACACTGCAGTTAACGCAGTTTTCTTTAGGCTCCACCTGATCCAATTTGCGCTCAACGGGGGCATGAACATCTTTGCATTTTACGCACCGATAGTGCGTGGCGCAGTTGACAGCGGAATGACCAAATCGTTCACACTAGTACCATTGGTTGATTTCTCTTTTCTGAAGGCGTTTCCATCTCATTACTTCAAGTAACTTTGTAGTAATCTAGGAGCTATGGCTCTAAAAGCAGCGCTGACACAGGCACACAGCACCAACTCAATTTAACAAGGAGTAACCATTCAGTCACCTTCCTCATCGCAACACTCGTTTTTTTTCGCATGGAAAATAAGTAAAGAAAAAATTTCTTTTGTACTTAACACCCGGGAAACAAAATTCTAAAACTGTTTTGATGTGTAGTGATTTTATTTCAATATCTTTTGAATATAATTTAACTAATTGCGGTGTAACGCGGTATGCAAATGCTTAGAACGAAACGGTTAACCCCTTAAATTATAGGAACGATAAAATCATTGTATCATTTAAACCCCACAAAATTTGTCATATATATATATATATATATATATATATATATATATATATATATATATATATATATATATATATATATAATATTATACTATTCATTCTATATATATAGTATTACACTATTTATTCTATATATATAATATTATACTATTTATTCTATATTTATCTAAATTTTTTCTATCTAAAATTTTAATTAATTATTGTCAATATTTCACTTATATAAATGACAGAATTGTGAGAGTTTCAGCTACACAAAAAAAAAAAAAAAAATTTACTCTCGAATACTTAAATGTTCTAAAGTTCAATTCAGATTGAGTTAAAATTTTTCATATAACGTTCTCCGAATTTCTTGACTTGGTTATAAGTCAAATTGATTCGTTCCCACATCATAAATACTTTTATCGCGTATTGTGCCATCGGGCAGTAATGACAGATCAGTTACAGTGTGTCTTACGAATTTCTCGACACTCCTTACAAGTCCATTGGAGTCGTACTCTCGCATTCGCATATATCAGTCTCAGGCTTGACTCTGTTCGCTTCGAAAAATTCGTGGAATCAAATGAATCTCCTTTTCAAAGCACAAAGCATTACAATAACGAAGGATTGCACAAGTTGATGTTTTCTGTTTATGTTTTATAAATTCTGTTGAATTGTGTGATAAATTAATGCTTAATGTCGTCTTACATCTAGCAACACAAAGTCTATTTGAATGTTTAATAAACAGCACAATATAAATGATAAATTTAAAAGAAACGCCAGGAAAAAACTGTGAGAAGTGAAGAAATCGGTTAAATAGTGGGGAAGATTCTTACGGAAAATTGTGAAGCGAATCCAGATGATTTAACTTTGTACTCATTCTTAAGTCCTACTTTATATAAATCCAAGATCCAACAGAGATTTGAATTGGATACTTACCGGCTTTATTATCATCATAATCATAACATTGTCTTTAAAAAAAAAATAATCGATTAACGATATTTGTTTGCCATCAAAGCACAAGAGGCATCTTATCGTATTATATCATCCTATTACTCGCAAAGTCGTTAACTGTTATAGCACCTACGGTATTTTATATAAACAGTGGTTTTTTTTTGTTCATTATCATTTCTCCAGGCGAGCTATGTACAAGTATACATTCCTCCATTGTAGAGTGCAATTTAAAATTTAAGCTGTGTTTTTTATGATACTCGTTTAATTTGAGTAACATAGCCTTAAGATCTCTTTCTTTTTTCCACACACTCATCCTTCTCATTTAGTATTTGTAGCTTACATTTTAATTTCTTTGTTCTTAATTAATTTTTTATGAATTTATATAAAAATAAAAAAATGATGAATTGTTAAACAAAAATTGGTCTTTTCTCTTCCGGTCTTTTCCAATCGGATATAGGACCCGGTACGGTGGCAGGCTTCCACCCCAAAATATGAGCCAGCCGCCGGGTACAGAATAATTCCTTCTTTTGTTTCAGGAGACCTTATGGGTTGAGTGGCCCAATCCAAGTGCCTTTTTATGGCATAGAGTTATGCAATTCAATTGTATAATTCTATGACATAAATTGGTCACCGGGGTACTCCCCTTCTGATGGGAAAGTTCATATAATTCAAGTTGTATGAGTTTTCCACTCAGAAGAGGAATACCTGGCCACTTCAACAGTTTAACATTGGATTTATTCCGGTTGGGTGGGCATGAAGGGGCTCCACCACCACCCGGTTGCCCCTCTTTCATTTGTGGGCCCTGAATGTATTTGGGTAAAGACGAGGTCACCCCCAAATTAGTCTTTCTTGTCAGGTTGTACTTGTTCTCGCAACAAGTCGTAATTCCTTCGTGGAGGTTATCTACAGATTTGCGACTTCGGTCGTCCTCTTGATCTCTGCAAGCAATTCGTGAATGCGAAATGTTTTGTAGTGAGTCCTCGTGCCGGGGAAACGAACCCGCCCCACGACACCGCAATGCTAGCCTGCCAGCGCATTCACGCGTCTCCGGACGAGGGCATTCTCGGCAGGAATCAACACCTTCCTCTGCCGAGGCAGCAGAACATCGCTGCGGTCCTTTACGGACATATGAAAATCCATTATTCACTACAACTTATTTGTGAAGGGCCATTTTGTTAGTAATTTGTACCAGATCAAATGGTAAATTCTTCTTTTCTACCGTTGACCTTGTTGCAAAGGCTTTAACAGAAATAAATTAAATTTCTGGTGCAGCTTCTACAAGCGTACACCTCTCCGAACTTGCCGGCCGATCAGCAGCCAGCACGCAGTAGACTGAGTGTTCGAACCTGCTGAGTTTAAGAGTACGACCCGTTGACACTGCTCAAAACTCCACGTCTTGGATTCGTTTAGAGGCAATTCACACTTCCTTCAGGAAGTGATCGAACGAGTGATTTGAAATCATTACAAGTTTCGGAGGAAGGCTGTTACAATGCATAGACGGACATAGGTTGTTATATTCAATCGTTTCTGTCGGACTTGATATCTAATACTTTATTCTCTTTGAAAGTTGGATAACAATAGCAAATCAGTTTCGAAATAAATACTTTAATGCTTCCATAATTGTTTTAAATATTTCTTGTAATTCAAAAATACTTCAAATTTAGATAATTTATCCTATATACGAGTTGTGACAATTAAGTAATGAGACTGATTTTATTGCTTGTTTAGTTCGCCTGCTGTGTCGTGTTGAGTAGACGTGTGTTGGTGGTGCTTGTCACGAAAATGGAGACACGAAATCAAGAGCAACACGTATCGATAAAATTTTGCGCCAGATTGGGCGAAACAGCTTCGGAAACGTACGCTAAAATTACATGGTGATAGTGCTCTTAGTCGTGCCCAGGTGTCTCAATGGCATAAACAGTTTAAAGAGGCGCGTGAAAGCGTGGAAGACGAGGCGCGGAGCGGGAGACCAGTCGAGGTGCGAACTGACGCAAATACGCAGCGTGTGCGCGCCCTAATCCGTGAAAATCGGCGTTTAACAGTTCGAATGTTGGCCTCGAAACTGGGTATGAATCGTGAAACAATCAGACAAATTGTGCGCGAAGATGGTTCCAAAGAACCACACCGCCCTCAGCGTGTCCCAGTATTTGGCCTCTAAAGGGATCGCCGTGTTGCAACAGTCGCCTTATTCGCCCGATATGTCACCCTGTGACTTTTTTTTGTTCCCTAGGACAAATCGGTGGTCAAAGGAACCCATTTTGAGTCGATTACGGACATCCAGGCGGCCGTGACGAGGGTACTCGCGGACATCCCAGTCGAAGCGTTCCAGAAATGTTACGAAGCATGGAAAACGCGCTGGAATCGTTGTATAGCTGCCCAAGGGGACTACTTTGAAGGATATGGCAGAGTTGTAGAATAATTTTTAGATATACGGTTTTCATGGAATTAGTCTCATTACTTAATTGGCAAACCTCGTACTATATCTATATTGGAACGTACCTGTTATTTCAGCTGCTATCGCAAAAAGTTTAACACAACTTATAGTATGTTGATTTTTACTGTAAAAAAAGTGGGGACGGAAGACACATCAATATTCAAGAAGAGAAAATATAGAAGTGAAGATGAATGAAGTAACCGAATGTCACTTGTGCGTACGCTGCAGACTTATTTTCACATTATGCTTTGTCGTTTGATGGATAGAAAAAAAGTGAGTGTAGGGTATATATTTTTGGTACTACGAATGGTTCAGTAAATAAAGTTAATGGACGATAAGGTGTTCTAGAGTGACGAATATATTCATATTTGAAAAATTACAATGTATAAATTATTAATACAATATATTGCCTATCATATTATTTATTTACTGTAAAAAATTGTATTTAAATAACTACGAAATCATGCTTGGGGATGCAGTGTTTCTCTTATATACAACGACGATCTTCCCTTACCCGTCAGATGGTCGCTTTACAGATGCCCAGAACATTTCTCTGGCTACCTTCTTTGAATTACAGGACGAGGCAATTGAAGTACAACTTTGCAGAAACCTATTACTTTTTAATGTGTGAAAAAATTATGTTTGTACCGGAGAGAAAAATTTAACGAAAGTAATACAATTTCAACAATAAATTCATAAATTTTCAATATAGCGCCAACTATGACTATGAACTAACGCAATCTTCGGTTCAATCAGGAAGGAGGGCTTTCTTGACATGTTAACCGTGAGGGCCAATGTACGGTCAAAATGTAATTGATAAATAATGTACTTACCTCTTAGCGGTTCAAATTTCTGACAGTTGAAAATTCTGTGTTCGAGTACATCTATGGAGTTACACCACTTGCAGTTTTCGGAGGAAGCAATTTTGGCCTTCTTGAGTCTGGTTAAATTATACGCTCTGTTTAGTTGTTTTTGGACTTTGCTACTGCCAATAATTTTGTGAAACCATGGTTTGGGTCTATAGACTAGGTTCGTTTGGAGCCGTGGACAGAATTTTGAGTTTGGTAATTTCATTGGCATAATACGCCTCCCATTCTCTGTTGATTTCGATGTTAATTAATTCTACTGTGTCATCCAATTCAGTATAGTAATTTGCGTCTACGCCTGTCATGAAGGCTTCTTTCGCTGTTTTATCAACTGTTATATATTCTGGAATCCAGTACAAAATAAAAGTGATGTTCGCGTCCATGAGGACTTGTCTTATTTTGGTGGTGATGAATTTGTGGTTTTTAGGGTATTGTAAAATCATTTTACAATACCCTACTAAAATCGCGTCCTGTCTGTCCGTGTGTCACACCACTTTTTCTCGCAAACTACATAAGCTAGAAACATAAGATTTTGTAGGTAGGTGGGAAGTGACGCCCTCTTCAAAGTTTCACCACGAAAATAAATTTATAAGGTCTCTGAGGAGGGTCTCTCAATATAGGGGAGTTGCACCCGAAAAAAAGTTTTCATCGCATGTGGGCAATATGGATATCAAATTAAAGGTCTTAAAGAGAACTTATCAAAACAGATCTTAAACCAACAAGTTTTGCTTTGAGGGGCGCATGGAAAGGGGAAATGTACGAAAATTTTGTGTCACCTTTGACCGGAAAAATCTGAAAAAAATCACAGAGGCGTGACTTTAGGAGTACACGGGCAACAAATACCTCAAAAGTCGAAATTCGGGCAACTTTGTTAATAATAGTACATTTTATAAATTTTCCATTTTTGCCTATAAAATCAAGATGGGACCTTTAAATTACCCAAAACCTAAAGTTTATGTTTCTAAAAAGCAATAGTATGTGCCCCGAAAATTTCACAATAATTGAACAATAAACAGCTAAGTTACAGCCGATTGAATATTTAACAATTACAACGACATTAACACGTGATACTAGGGAGATACACGTTCGCAACGGACTTTGACACTATAAATATGTAGGAATTTTGATAAAAATCTTAGAAATGGTTTGTTATATTGATGTGTATCATGACTAATCAAGCAACGGGGTCAAAACACTTGAAACAAAATGGTGGCGAGTTTAAAATCATAATAACTATAATAATTTTTCGAACTCAATTTATGGAATCTGTATATTAGTCAAGTTTTGATATGCAGAATATATTGTTGGATTTACTAATTGTTTTACAATACCCTTCTGGCAGGAGCCCTCCCTGCTACTTCAACTTGTTGTTGTTTATTATTTCGTTGATTGCATTTTTGGCGTCCGAGAAAATAACTACAGTGCTATGAGGGCTGTTACTAGGTTCTGAGGCAGCTACAAACATTGAATTAATCTCTGCATCAATAATTTTAGGGGTATTGTTGAAACTGAAAAGCTTTGTTGAATTATCATTGAGGCAGTGGACAGCACATTCGGTGCCTAGTAAGTTTTTTGATGCATCTGTGAAATATATTCTGGCATTGTTGTTACGGAAAAACTAAGGTTTTTTCAATTGAGAAGAGGAAATTATTACAGTTAAGTTTGTGTAGGTTTTCCATTATGTTACTCATGAAGTTATCAACTTGAAACTTAAAATTCTGAGCCACAGGAAGTTTGTTTCCATAGCAGGTGTTGTTAAAGAAGCTAACTAAAGTAATTTTTCCTTTCCTGAATTTTTTAAGAAAAACAACAATAATTTACTAGATCAACTTATCCAATTTCTGATGGAAGCCGAGACAGAACTATGAAATACTCGACCAGGAATATCCCAGACTTTTAAATCCCTTAACCACTATTTCTCTATCTTACACTAAGTATAAACTCAAACTTTAACTAACTTACCCCAACCAATACTAAATAAAAATAAAACTTCTATGCAAGTCGGAGCTTAAGCAGCCGAGTAAAGGCCCCAAGTTTTCATAAGTCCCATGGTCAAGGCAAAGCAAAAAAAGCCTAGTAAAAGCCACAGGATATCATAAGTCTACAGGACCAAGGTCGTACATCGATAGCGTGTGCGCTCAAGCCATAGTCAATGTTATACCTAATCTATGGTTAGGCTGAGTAAAAAAAATAAACAAAGTGGCTGTCATTGTTTGTTGACGTCTGTTTCATGTGATGGTGCAAAGTCAAAACTGACGAGAGATACAAGCCATATGGCAGCAGCGCTTACTACCACACACATGACCATTAGTAGGCCGACTTTGCTGGCTAACTTACATGGCGTTATATGAAGAATTGTGGAGGTGCCAACAAAAATTTGAAGTTTGTACGGTTTAGAGACGGATTTCTACATTGAAATCCAGATGATCCGCGGAGAACACAATAGCGCTCCTAGTGAAGTGAAAATTATTTCAGTTCTTATGCCCGTTTAATTTTTATCGCCTTCCAAAGCGAATTTATAGGAGTTTGTTTACATCTCAGCGCTGAGCTATCAGTCGAAGGTGCAAAACGTGTGCTTCATTTGCTCGTCTTGGAAAGTTTAGGAGCACAATGGGCTATACAAGGTGAATTTATAGCATGCACGGAATGCGTTCGGCACGTTTTTTATTCGGGAAATAGTATATATGACGAAATATAAGCATTTGCTAATGCCGCAGTTGGGTGACAATTACCGGAAGCTAGTCCATAGTAGGCCGACTAATACATATGCAAATTGCTACCATATGGCTTGTATCTATCGTCAGTTTTGTGCAAAGTCCATGGTGTGCGGCAAAATAATGAGTTGCCCACGGCCTCAGAGCACTCTCGAAAACTGTTTCGGAGTACAGATTCACAATGATCTAGATTCCATGATCCTAGAACCCAATCGTAGATCGACCATCGGGAGTCAGCAAGGCCCAAACTGTGAAAAACGATACTGCTTGACTTTTGGTAGTCGTTTAGATGCCCAATTCAAGCACGACCATTTTATTTATTTACGATTTAATTAATCTTTGGATGTTCAGCTCAGCCATTTGTCATCCAGAGCGACGAGGATTCCGTTCGATTCGGGCCAAAATTTTCTGAGGAATCTACGGCGATATTGCTTGTTTTTCCGACCATTACCATAGCGTTTCCTATTGTAACACTGCCAGTATCGATGTAACGTGCATGATTTGAGACATGAAATATTTACTGACATTGAGGTGGAGGTTTCCGTCCAAATAAAGCGCAATCTCACTATTACGTATGGATTCCATCACGAATATATTTTTTTCCACAGAACTAAAACGCTAATGCTTTTGCACTCCTGTAAAAATAAAAAAGTTGTAGTCGAATGGCGCTTAGTAGTAGCGGTTCAAAAGTTATAGCAGTATAAGGTTTGTTGCAGTTCAACTTCCTTGCCCTTTGCATTGAAGTTATTTAGATTGCCAAGGTAGATACATTTATCTGCTCCGATCACTTAAAAATGTTGAAATTCATACTACCTTTCTTCATTGTATTCTTGCGAAGAGCAGAGCATGTAAAGTAAGTATATGGACTATAATTTTAATCAAGGGTCGGGTTGACTTAATTACACCAGGTAATCGTTTTGCAATATGTTTTTTCATTCAGTAAATAGATGAGTGAAGGTGGATCTTAGTTGGGATATTGTAATAATTATAGAGGGTGTGCAATCGTAATTCTATTATTTTGATTATACGACACTTATTACAAAAATAAATTTATAGGCCCATTTACAGTAGGTTTCATATTGTTTATTTTTACTTTTAGCTCATAGTCAACCTATTCTTACATCTATTAAATAACACAGGCAAACACTTAAAGTAACTATCTGCAGAGCATTCGATTAATCCGCCAAAATTTACAATCAAAACTAAAATGCATAAATGTATTATTCTAAAAGTTTTGTATAGATATAGTCTCTAATTTCCTTAAGATGGGGTACTGCACATCAAACTCAAAACATTGCTGAATGCACGATATACTATTAAATATGATCTAATGATAGATAATGATTGATTTAACTAAAATATTTAACACTAAATTGCATCTAGTGAACATTTGCTTGGATATGTGTATGGTCATTTATTATGCAAGTATAATTAGGAAATGTATTAAGTCTTACTAAACGAACCTAGAGTTTCACTTGTCTTTTATAACTAGTTCTTACGATCAATTGCAAATCGTTACAAGTGTATCTATTTTGACTAGAAGTACGAGCCACTTCTAAATGGCATAATAAAACGATATCGCGGTTTAAAAAAGAGTTGGTAACATCAGTAAATGTGCTTGGCTAATCAAAACTTTTCATTGCTTTGAATGCATGTATATTGATAAGCGTCCGGTTTGTAGTAACTGCAGTCATTCGATTCATAAAATTTATGCGTTAGTCGAAAAATTAGGATTTGTTTTTTAATGCAAAAATTAATATTGGAATATCAAAATGCAGACTCTATAGCAAAAGGCAAGGATCTTTAAGCGTTCCCGATGAGAGAACTGGTACAATCATTGATATTGTCGAAAGACCTGCTGCAAAGTTGGACGATGCGTGAGGCAACGCTGTATAAATTGGTGTGCTGAGCAATGCTCCCATGTGCCCTCCGCAAACACATAGACCCAATGCTGTACATCTGTATAATGCAACAATTGTTAAAGGAATTAAGTAGCGGTTTAATTTATTCAAGCAACACGCTGGAATTACCTGAGGGGTGTACTATACGTTTCTATAATCAGTATGGTGAGCGCTGCCAGTCCCGCTAAAATGAGCCCTTGTGCGGTACCCCCTGTCCAAATGACGTGCTCATCAACGAACATAAACCCAAATGCACAGCAAAGCATTGTTGCAAACGAAAAACAAGTAGCTGAAATAAAAAATAATATTTGATTATGAAAAGCCCTACAAGTATGTAAATAAGATTGTTAAAACCAGAAGAACAAAAAAAGTTGCTTATTCCAACTACAATACTATCATATTGACTAATAGTATGATGGGCTTAGATTTTTAGATTTAGAATTTTCGAATTCTTTAAATAAAGCCCATGAAAAATCAAGTCTTAATTGATTAATTTAAATAATTCTTAGCAATAGAGAATCATTAAAATTGTAGTACGGAGCCCCACTAGTATGTAATGACATCCGCTTAAAAAAATCTTCACAGAAACTTACAGAGTTAACTACTTAAAAAACATTTATACGAATTCTAATGGTATAGTTCATATTTTAAAAGCCAATTACGATTTTCCTACTTACTTGCAATCCGGCTTCGCCCAAATCTATGAATTGCTTCGCCCACAAATGCGACACATAGGACTCCTGGAATTAATGCACCTAAATGCGAGCGCCACAGCGATTCCAAAAAAATATTGTAGTCAAATTCACGATCACAGTTCCGAGGTAGCCGAATTTGTTCCGTATTATTTTTTACGCAATTTATGAAATGACGTTCGGTGAGATCTGTATCAATTAAACTAGAGTATTGAAAATTAGCAACATATTATTTTCTTGGCTAGGTAAAATTTACGTACTTGACGTTATCCAATATACTATTCGTAAATGTGGTTCTACTTGTCTTGACGTTAGCGAATTCAGTATCTACGAATGAGCAATTCTCGAAATGTATGTGACTTAGAAAAACTCTTCGGAATGTACAATTGAAAAAACTGCACTGACTAAATACCAAGTTTTCCATACTATAATTGAATACTACATTATCATACGATTTGTGGGCTTTTGTCGCCTGGAATTAAACAAGTAGATTATATACACATTTTATTTTTATGAAAGCTATTTTTATAAATAATTTAATCAATTTAACTGTTTTCATGTTAACTCCATGAGAACAGATACCAAATCTATTAAAGCAATGCCTTGTTCCATTCACATGTCTCCTCATTTCCTGCCAACAGATCATGGAAGTGCTCCAATGGGCTTGGTAAGTCCCTTAATTATCGCACTTACAGAGCATATATACTAACTAGCACCTGTAATCGAGGAGCTGTCAAAATGAAAAGAGAGGCAAATAAACGTGTAAAAGATGGATTAAAGTTTACCTTGTATTGGTGAAAATGCAAGCAAATTCAAGTTTTTGTTTACCATACATACGCACTTTTAGTCTAATTCTCTCTACTCCATAAGTACCGTAAGAAATAAAATTTGTTCTAATTGCAGCTGCTATTTAGTAGATGTGCTCTGGCACTGACAAGCTGGTTATTGGTTAAAATCTATGGTAGCATAATTTGTTTTTGTACAACTAATTAACTTATTAAAAGGTGTTTGACTTCAATATTTTTAGAATTCTTAATTTCAAAACTTTGAAAAATGAAAATTACCGTCTTTCCTCCTTCTGAAGCATGACGAGAGCAAATTATGACTTGTCTTGCTTGATCTGAAGCCGATACCAATTCAATGCACATCCAATCATGAAACATGGTCGACAAGTCTACTTCGAAAAGAACGCATAAGCATAACCGTAGACAAATTATTTTTACCAGCTCAGATTTGAAGCCAATGAAACCTGGCTTTCTTTACTATGTAAGCCTTTCGACGCCACAAATTTGGCTTGTTTATTAACTCGTAAATCTACTGTATTCCGTTCCGGCTTATCAGGCGTCAGTTAAAATACGTGTTTCATCGTGAAATTTTTGAAATCTTTGGACGTTGTCCTATCATATAATGGATACATTTTCTGTAAAACCCTGTCTCCATTAAATTCCTACCTAATTCTCAAAGCAATATAGCAGTTCTTAAATTTTCCGACCCCGTCGTATTCGGATCGTTTTTAAGGCTGCAAAGGAAACAAAAAATAACGATGACGCAAGCAGCGGTTGCAGCCACGATGTCAACAGTACATCGCGAGCGGTACTAACAACGACAAAAACGAAGACTAACACAACGACAGTGAAGACGGACGAAAACCGAAGAATAGCAGACAGTCTGGTTCAGACTGAGATTCCTGCGGCGTTCGGGCGCAGCAAAAAATGATGCGAACGCCCGAGCGTCCTATTAAGCGGTGTGAAATAACATAAAGAGCACCGAAAATTCGATTGTCACTGCTGCGATCGTTACCGAAGCGACCGATGCAAGCGTCGCATATCCCGACATTGCAACGAAAAATCCAGAAGCCAACGAGGAGATTACGGCACTAAAAGCAAAGAGTGACCAGACACCGCGTGAATGCACCGCCAACGTTGAAAATGTGGCGGAAGTACTGCACTCGGAAACGGAACGCGATAACCTCTCCCAAGGATGGTTGCAAGGTACAATTGCGGCCCAGCGATACGCAGAAGAAAGACTACTCTGAAAAGCGGGAGATGTTCTGAAAAGAAAACAAGCTGCATGCGACTCCCCAAAAATCAGCAAAGCAGCAAAGGCAGGGCTCCTTGAACTAGAGGAGCTCCTAGATCGCATAGGGCACTATCGGAGGAGCTGGTTAAGGGCCGAAGACGAACAGAAGGCTAAAGAGGCGCTTGAGGCGAAATCTAAAGGCGACATGCAGATAGCTCCATCATTAAAAGTCAATAAAAGAATGGCGTCTAGCTCAATCGCAGGAGATCGGGATAAAAGAAGGAAGGAAGAGGCACTTGATGGGCGTGGAGCACCAGATCAGGGGTTCCATACAGTGCTTACAAAAGGAGCGAAGAAAGCCGCGAAGAAAGCCGCAAAGAAACTCCTTCAAAAAAGCCAGAAAATAAAGTTCGTACGGGCGCCCAATTAGAAAAAAGACCTGATGCAAAACAGAAGAGGCAGAAGCCTCGACGAAGCCCCAAGATGGCCGATCCTACGCGGAGGTACTGCGGGACATCAGGGGAAACGTAAGGCCCGAAGACACCAATACTACCATTAAAGTAGTACGACCAACGCGGTCGGGCCACATACTGGTCGAATTCGGAGCAGAGGCCGGCAATAAAGAAGCATTCTGTGACGCAGTAAAGAAAGTCCTCGGCAAAAGCGCAACTATAGCCCCGCTCGAGCCGATGGCAACGATCGAAATACGAGCCATTGACTGCGTGACGGATCTGGCCGAGGTAGAAGAGGCCATCAAAAGGGAGTTTCCTAGCGTGGGCAGGATCAAAGCGAGACTGACACCAGATAACAACAGGGGACAACACATGGCCATAGTTGACTTGACCGAAAAGGACGCCGAACAATTCCTGAACAAGGGCAAAGTACAAATTGTGTGGGTTTTCTGTAGGATACGGCGAAGAGCAACGCCTCTTCAATGTTTTAAATGCCTTGGTTATGGTCACACCACACGAGTATGCAAAGGACCTGATAGGGGTTCCCTATGTTACAAATGCGGTGAAATGGGACATAAAAGAAAAGAGTGTACGAAGGAGGCACACTGTATTCTTTGCAAGGATGCTGATCCAAAACCTGATTTTGGACACGTCTTGGGATTAGGAAAATGCCGGGTGTTCCAGGAAGCCCTAGCCAAGGCAAAATCAGAGCTTCGATGACCCGCATCCTGCAGCTAAACCTACACCGCAGTTCAACCGCCCAAAATCTGCTTGAGCAGTTTGCGAGGGACATGAAAGCCGACTTCTTGCTGCTGAGTGAGCAACACCATAATAAAAGTCCTGCATTATGGTATTCTGATTAAACTGGTACTGCCGCCATCTGGGTTCGGAACAGTGACTTTCAAGCGGAGAGTTGTGGACGGGGGATGGTTTCGTGTGGGTTCGGTGCTCAGGGCACTTTAGTGTGTACCTAACGCCTAACGAATCGATATCATCTTTCCAAGCCAAGCTTAATGCTTTGAAGGGCGCTGTCTCGAACGCAGAGGGCAAATTGCTCGTTGCGAGCGACTTCAACGCTAAAGCAACCGAATGGGGCATGCCTCGCAGATCCGCGGGGAAAACGAATCCTGGAAATGGCGGCCAGGACGGCCCTCGTCGTACTAAACTCCGGAAATACGCCGACTTTCCGCCGTATTGGCTGTGAGGGAACTATATCGGACGTGACATTCGCCTCGGAGTCCTTACCACGGAGGATACACAACTGGAAAGTATTAGAGGACTACTCAGCCAGTGATCATCAGTGCATTTTGCTTGAGATCAGTGATGCTGTCTCCCGACGTCCGTGCTCTCGGCCTTCTACAACTGGATGGAACATCGGAAGGATGGACGTCAAGAGGTTCGTCAAGGTTCTCACAGCAGGTGAGCCGCTGCAGGGAGCTTCGGAGGGGACGGAAGAACTGGCAGCTCAAGACGTGGTGAACTCTACTATGAGCATCATTACGACTGCTTGCTGCGCTTCTATGCCCCGTCGAAAACCCCGGCACGGCAAGCCCCCAGTGTACTGGTGGTCAACTGAAATCGCTGAAAAGCGAAGGGAGTGTCACAAGCTTCGACGTGAGGCTCAACGGACACGGAACGGTAACGAGGCATGCAACTGGGTGGCAGCATATAAGTCGCCAGGAAATGCCTTCGCAAACTGATCAACAGTAGCAAGTCTTGCTGCTGGCAAGACCTGGTGGACAATGTGAACAAAGATCTGTGGGGCCTTGCCTACAAGCTGGTCATGGGGAAACTTGGTGCCCTACGGAAGCCTTGTATATATGATGCGGAAAACATGGACGCGATAGTGCGGGGACTCTTCCCCGCCCATCACGTCCGTGTTGACGCTGTCCATGGTGAAACAGCAGTAGAGTGCCCACTCTTCACACAGCTGGAACTGGAGGAGGCAGTCCTCGCATTGAAAGTGAGGAAGGCTCCAGGTCCAGATGGTGTTCCGGCTGAGATGATGCGGCTCGTCTATCACCATTGTCCTGACTTGCTGCTAGGCACATTCAACGGTTTTCCCGGTACGATGGAAGGTGGCGAGGCTCGTGCTGATCAGCAAGGGGAAGGGAAATCCCAGATCGCCGTCTGCATACCGCCCGTTATGCATACTAGACACGGCTGGGAAAGTGCAGAGAAACTGATCAAGGGAAGACTCACTGACGCAATTCGGGCTGCTGGGGACCTATCTCCTCGGCAGTACGGCTTTAGAGCAGGACGTTCTACCATTGATGCGATTGCAGAGGTGGTGAACGCGGTCCAAAAGGCAGAGGCACATAGTCGCACCAAGGGACGGATCGTCCTGTTGGTGACACTCGACGTCAGGAATGCCTTCAACTCCGCTAGATGGGTGGATATTCTGGACACGCTGGAAAACTCTTTTCAAGTTCCAGAATATCTAATGCGGCTTTTGAGGAACTACCTAAAGGACCGAAGTCTGCTCTACGACGCGACACAGGGCCAACAAAGGATGGAAATTACATCGGGTGTTGCCCAGGGATCTATCCTTGGTCCAGACCTGTGGAACGTGTCTTACGACGGGCTACTGAGACTTGAGATGCCAGATGAGTCGCGCTTGGTCGGCTATGCGGATGATGTTGCGGCTCTGGTCGCTGGACGCACCGTTGAACAAGAACAACTTAGGCTAGGTATGCTAATGCACCGAGTGAGGGACTGGATGACTGCTCGCGGGCTGAGTTTAGCACTGGAGAAAACCGAAGTGGTCATCTTGACAAAAAAGAGAATCCTTAGAGTAAGGATGATCAGTATTGGAGACATACAAATCGAATCGAAGCCATCGGTGAAGTATCTGGGGCTACTGATCGACTCGAAGATGAGTTTCTCTGAGCAAATCAGGGCAACGGCTGAGAAGGCTTCTTCGGGAATATTGGCTCTGAGTCGACTTATGGCCAACGTAGGGGGACCCAGCCCATCAAGAAGACGCCTCTTGATGAATGCTGTAGGGTCAGTGCTACTGTACGGAGCAGAGGTATGGGGCGACGCTCTCAGCAAGGAGGTATACCGAAAACGTTTGGCACAGGTACAGAGAAGAGGAGCACTGAGAATTGCATCTACGTATCCAACAGTCTCCGACTCGGCGGTGAGAGTGATTGCAGGCGTGATACCTGTCGCTCTCCTTGCTAGAGAGCGCCGCGCTATTTACCTGCGCCGACACGAGGATGCGAGGGAGACAGTTGTCCGCGAGGAGAGACAGCGCTCGCTCAACGATTGGCAGCAGTCTTGGAGGAATTGCACGAAGGGAAGGTGGACTGCGCGCCTCATCCCGGATGTGAGACCGTGGCTAAATCGAAGGCATGGTGAGACTGACTTCTATCTGACCCAGCTTTTGAGCGGGCACGGGTGTTTCAGCACAAGATCGGTAAGTCACGGTCTCCCGATTGTCGGTTTTGCCCAGGAGAGAAGGACAATGCCTGTCACACATTTTTCGCGTGTACAAAATGGGTCAGGCTGCGAAGGGAACTCTACAGGGAGACGGAAGAGCTCACCCCGGATAATATAGTTGCGGTGATGCTCGAATCGGTTGACAAATGGAACCAGGTGGCTCATTATGCTCGGGCAGTCCTAAAATATAAAAGGGCGCTGGGGCTGGGGGATCGCTCTTCTGGCATTTCCTCTTCCCCTCTCCCCTCCCGCTAGGAAAGCGACTCCTCAGCTTGAAGGCGCCCCACGGCGTAACAAAACGAGACCTGGCCCGAAGTAATGTGTCAAACGGTTCCAGGCTGGGTTCTCAGGTTGACAGGGGAGGTGTTTAGTGGGTAGTCCAGTCGCGCATGGGAGTCCCACACTCTGTGCATAAATGGCATTCACCTCCCTACCACAAAAAAAAGGCTGCAACAACGTGCTTATACATTTCCATTATTGCTTCCATTAGAAGGCTTTTCATTTCGTAGTAAAAAACTATACCACCATCTAAAGTAGCTCAGCGGCACATTTACATTATCTTCACATACCAATTCCATTATTTTCTTCTTCTTAGCACTACAGCCCTCTCGGGCCTTTGCTTCCTGCAAATAGCGTCTCCAGCTGTCTCGGTCCATTGACCGCGTCCTCCAATTTCGAAATCCGAGTAGCGATGAACTGTTTTCATCAATCAAGTCAGACCAGCGTTTCCTCGGTTTCCCTACTGGTCTCCGGCCTTCAGTTCTCCCAAAGAATACCTTTTTGGGTATCCGTTCTTCATCCATACGATTTATGTGTCCAGCCCATTGTAGCTTCCGCGGTCTTACAATCGTTGCGACCTCCGGTTCGTCAAAAACTCATGGTTGTATCGAATTCGCCATTGGTCCCCGTCTAGCTTCGCTCCGATTATTCGTCTCAGGACACGTCGCTCGAAGGCGTTCAATTTATTTGCGAATGCTTGGGTTAGGGTCCATGTTTCACACCCATAGCATAACACATATCTTATCACAGATTTGTATACTTGGAGCTTTGTTTTCCTGTGTATGCAGCTGGTCTTCAAGATCGTCAAAACTGAAAAAAATAGTTTATTTGCGAGCTGTATTCTTCAGCGTATTTCGTCTCTGTCATTACTGATTCTCGTTATTTTTGCGCCTAAATACACAAATTCGCTAACATTTTCGATACTGTGTTCGCCAAGTGTGATATTTTGTCTACTTGAGGTATTTTTCCTGGATTGCGTCATGAGCTTTGTTTTATTTTCATTGATTTGTAGCCCTACTAGTTTTGCTTCGCTGTATAGTTTCAGGAAAAGTTCTTTGGCAGTTATTAATGACCGTGATAAAATGTTGATGTCGTCCGCATAGGCTACCACTTGGCTAGACTTGTATAGTAATGTACCTCGTGCATCGACAGGTAGCTTCCTTATAACGTACTCCAGGGCCAAATTGAATAGCATCCCCCTGTTTTAGTCCGATATTTGTGTCAAAGGCATCGATGAGTTGATTATTGGTGCGGACTTGGGAGATCGTTACGTTGTTGTCATTTGGGTAAGACGGACTAATATGGCTGGGATGCCAAAGCATCATTTGGTACAGTACGTTACGATCAATACTGTCGTATGCTTGCTTAAAGTCGATGGAAATTTGGTGTAAGTCTATGTTGAACTTCCAGCATTTTTCAAGTTAGTCCTTGACTGTGAACAATTGGCCAATTGTCTATTTGCTCTAAAACCACCTTGATGCTCCACAATAATACTGTTGGCGTATGATCTGATTTTATTTTCTAACATCTTTGAAAATATTTTGTACGCCGTGCAATGTAGTGATATACCTCTATAGCCACTGTAGTTTGTCACCTTTTTTGTGGATAAGGAATATAAACGATTGGCTCCACTCTTTCGGCATATGCTTTTGTTGCCAAATGTGTTGGATGACTTTGTGAATAGCTTTATGAACTCTGCTGCCCCCATATTTGATGAGCTCCACTGGAATCTCTTCGATGCCCGGCGCTTTATTATTCTTTTGGGCTATGATGGTGGAACAAACATGATCTAGAGTTGGTGGGGCCAACGGAAGCTCTCCGCAGACATCTATAGGCTGCGATGTTCTGGAGCTGTGCGGAGGATTAAGGAGGCTCTTGAAATATGATGCCCATCTTTCCTTAATCTTGGTTTCATCAGCCATGATGTTGCCGATGCCATCACGACAGAGCGTAGTTTTGGGCAGATAACCACGTTTTAGACTTCTCACTACTTTGTTTGCTTGTCTTGTATTGTTGCTCGCTAGGCTTACATCGAAACTTCTCAAGTGGTCATCATAGTATTTTCTTTTCTTAATTCTAATTATCTTATTTGCCACTCTTCTGAGATTTTCATAGTGTTCTCTCTTCGTCCTGGTTTTCTTAGGTACGTATTCTTTATACGCCTGATTCTTTTTGTCTAACGCATTCTGGCACTCATCATCGAACCAATCATTTATCTTGCGCCGGGCTCGATGCCCGATCGTCTGTTCTGCCACTTTTACTTCCATCCAGAGCCCGTTGCTTGTCTTTAGCGATGCGTCTGATAAGATGCGAGCCATCTAGTTTTCGAGGGTCTCCGTGAAATTTTTGGCCAGAGACGCCGTTTGGAGCGTTTCGATGTCACATTTTTGTAGCGGGCCGTTCTTTGCCGAATATGTCTTTGACATACGAAATCGATAGGTTAATTTGATCAAGTAATGATCTGAGTTACAAGTGGTTCTTCGGTATGTGCGGACGTCAAGTATGCTTGAGGCCCAACGTTGTTGGATCAGAACATGGTCGATCTAGTTTTGTGCGTTGCCATCCGATGATACCCAGGGCATTTTATGAATGTGACAATGTGGGAAGCAAGTCGAAATTATGACTAGATTTCTGCAACATGCGAAGTCTATCAGGCGCTCGCCGTTGTCGTTTGTTTCATCATGGAGGCTATATCCTCCAGTCGTTACCCGAAGAGATAGCTCATTGCCAACCTTAGCGTTGAAGTCACCCAGAATTATTTTTGTGTCGTTTGTAGGCAATGAGTCGACCAGTCTTTCCAGGTAGTTGTAGAACGTTTCCTTCGTCCTTTTCTTCGATCGGGGCGTGAACATTTACCAGCCAGATTTTGAAGAATTTCGCTTTTATACAAATCGCACACAAGTGTTCATTGACTGCCTTAAAATCAATAACGTGTGATTTGAACTCCCTATCTACAATAAAGGCCACTCCGAATTCTCGCTTTCCAGTAGGCTTCCCACTTTTGAATATTGTGTGCGATCTCATATCTTGAATATTATTTCCAGTCCAGTTCGTTTCCTGGATTGTCAGTATTATTAATTTATATTGACTGGCCTGTTGTAAAAGGTCCTTAACAGCACCAGGGTAATTGAGTGATTTCACATTCCAGCATCCAAAGCCATAGTCCTTTTTCCGTTTGCGAGGTCGTTGCCGTGAGTCCAATCCATTCCGAGGCCCTTCTGCAGGTTTCGAAACATTGTAGGATCTTCCAGAGACGGGGAGTTAGCCCGTCGCACAATCTCTATTCCGGCGGCATGGTTATTACTTCGATTCCGTTACCAGGCTTAGAAGACGCGTCTTCTACCTCTTACGTCCCCACACAGGAAGTGTAAGTTGGATTTAGTAGCAGAGCTGTAGATGTATTTACAGTTATTAGCATTTCTCGGCATTTAATGTCTCATTGTTGAGGAACCAGTAAAACCAATGTGCTACCATTTAATTGTGGGGTTTAGGATGAGGAATCATGGAAGCTGTGGGTTGGCGAAAAAAGGGTTCTCTCCTCCTTTCTCAAAAGGGCTTGGGACCGTCTACGGTGGAGTTGAAATAATAACTACTATAAGGAAATCGACAACCATCAACAGCAAAAATCAACAAGGATTGGAAATTCCATAAAATCAGCACAAGGATAAAAAGTACAGACTAATGTTATATACACTTGAGGCGCATGCAATCCTGGAACTATTCAAAACCTGCAGCATTTCCAAGGACTATTGAAGCTATGAGAATTTGAGAAGGTCAAAATGTACGCTCAAGTCCCATTACAATTGGTAATGAAGATCATACAGATTAAGGGGAAACACAACCGGAAATATAGTCATATCGCGGGTAATATTTTGCCTAATTATTTATATAACTTATAAATCAAAGTGCATCTTATTAATGGAAACCTGGCAACATATCAAAAAGTTTACGTCAAAATTCTAGAATATGGAAGGTTAACATTTTAGTAAATAAATATTTAACGAGTAAAGACTTTAGAAAGCCAAGGGTTACGACCGGCAATGGACAGCATTGGATGGAATCTACTTATTCCTGAGGGAAGTCGAGAAAATGATGCGAGATTGCAGTTGGATTGGCAAATAATAATAAATTGCAGAGTTTAGTTCATTTGCTGGAACTAAGTTATTGGGCGTATATCCGATTCCAATTTTATCGTACGAACGGAAAAACTATGTTGATGGACAGGTAAAGCAATTGAGAAAATTTTATATAACATTTAAAATTCTTTCTTTAAATTAAAATTGCTAACGTTATCATTTTACTTACTCAAAAATTTATCAAATATAATTTTTCAGTATGCCTCAAATAGATTTGTTTGGTTTCCAAATAAGAGTTTCAACGTGAAACAGAGTAGTTACGTGTAGATAGGAGACAAAAACAGGGTGGAAGTAAAGACTTAAAAACTGAGAATAATCAAAAGATTAAAGAAAATAAAACCCAGTCATGGTCATCTTTTTGATACGGTGAAGGGAACTAAAAGAATGTTGTACAGTAACTTAACTAAGAAAGACTGGTGTAAATTTCGTTGAATTCATGATGTAACATAAAACATCATGATGGCAATGAATCTGTTTTATTACAAATAAACAAACCGAAAGGCTATCTTATAGATAGGTCAAAGAAGTAACTCCTGATTTTTTTGGCACATCTACTTACTGTTTGTTGACTATATCGGTCTTGTTCAATTGCTTTCGAATGAGCCGCTATAAAGAGCGTCAATCCATGATAAACAAACATTGCAACAAACCAAGACGCGATTAATAAAATAGTTGTTTTAATGTAAGTTTTGCGGAAAAGTTGAAAGAAGCTGTTAAAAAACTGAAATAAGACAAATTAATTTTGATTTTCTTCAGTATTTATCAATCACTTACCATATGAATTCCATGCGCCATACCAGCAAGAACTGAAGCTGGTATATGATGCTTATGTGCTCTAGCTCCAGGAAGTTCTAACTCAGTCAATGTGTATCCACCACGAGCTCGATTACTTTTGTATATTTTCTATAGATATTAAAGCGTTACATTATCACTTACAATATGTTATGATAGTAATTTTAAGCACCTGATATATGGACAAAGCATCAACTTCTCGACCATTGTCAAGCAGCCATCTTGGAGACTCTGGTAGCCAGAAGAGGCCAAGAATTGATACAACTGTCGGCAATGAAATTATGAGTAAGTACCGATGCCAGGCGCTGAAGTGTTCTTTACTCTCTAGCATAACCTCTTGACCTGTTTGCGGGACGGTAATTATGGCAATGCCACCAGCAAAGACGGCTCCCGATATTCCCAGCGTCCCGAGTAGTGATAGAATGCGTGTTCTGGCATATCCTGGCGAAATTTCACACAAATAACTTGCACCCGCTGGAAGTGCACCACCAATCCCGGCAGCAGCACAAAATCGCGTCATCATAAAGGGACCATATGTGGGCATGAATGCTGCAACGACGGAAAATACTCCCGACACTGCCAGACAGCTTAGTAGAGTTTTTCTCCGGCCTGTTCGCCCAGCCAATCCACCCCATAGTATCGCACCGCATCCTAATCCTAACAATGTAATACACCCTAACCAACTTTTTTCGCTTTCTAGAATGCAAAACTCTAACTCTGCCGAGGGCAGAATATAAAATACCGCATACACTTGAATTGCATGACCGGCTAGGCCCAGCCCGATTATTAGAGATGCAAGCAGTTGAAATTTTCCGCAGCCAGTCTGTAAAGAATAATGCCAAAAATTTGCTTTGAGAAAGAGATTTTCCATACTATTAAACTATAATTTATTAGTGTGTAAAGAGTCAAGCATCTTTAGATGAATCAGATACAATGTAGTCTTCAATGTTATGAATGGTGATGGGTTTCCATAGATAAATAACGAGTTGGGTAACACAACTACGCTCATCTCAGAAGGGTTTTGTACTCAACCTTTTATATGCAGACACCAATAATGAATAAACTCAAGAAAAACTTTAACGACATCTACATCTAATACCTACTCGCTTTGAAAGGAAAACCACTGTTACACCATTTTAACCTGCTTCAATTTTTTTGCAATGTCACTAACAACTATTGACTGAATGAAAACTTAAAGATATTTTTATTATTCATTTTACTTGGAAGTTAAAAGATCCAATTAAACGTGTAGTGTCGTTGCCTTCTAACTCAGGCCCGAAACCGGAAACACTACGTCACGTCGCGAGCTAACCTCTTTGAGTAGCCTCATCAGCGCCATCTAGTGCTGTTTAAATTAAACAAATTTTCTAAAAAATTGTAACAGTACATATGACTGTAGTTTGAAATTTTATCAGTGATATGTCAACGATTTATTTTAAATATGAGGCGTCGAAGACATTAGCGCGCAAATATATATTTCGTTATCATGTATCATTTCAGCTAAATTTCATGTTAGAAATGTCATACTTCACAATCTCAAAAGCCTTCTTTCGGCCTACTGTAATGCTGCTGTCAAGTTTTCTGGACAGCTGTTTGTGGAAATTTAGAACTACTGAGCAGCTGTTTCCGGTACGGGAAGTGACGTCAGGTACGTTAATTGATTTCCTTATGGGCCTGAGTAAGAAGGCAAAGGTAGTGTCCATTTCAATGGAAAGCCCAAATGGTAGAAATACCGTCAATTGTTTTTGTTGTACTCGAAGAACTTTCAAATAGCTATTACTTCCGTGAATGTAATTTAACTTTATTTAAACTTCCAGACTATAAGGACCTTTCCTTGGACTACTTAAACTTAAGTGTGTTCTATCTACAAATTCTACTTTTATTAACGAACTTGAATAAATTTCAATTTATATGGTATTTGTTATTGTTGAACTCTTAAAAACCGAACTTGAATAAATTTCAATTTAAATGGTATTTGTTAAAAACCTAACCATAATTCTTCCACCTTTAAAATGTATTTTTTCATCAAATTTAGTCAATATTCTCATTCAAAACGGCTACCATTTTGTTTTAATGTTGCTAACATCACTCGTTGAACAAATTCTCAAAGATGGGCATGAGACATAATCTTTCTGAAATTTTCATACAAATGCTAACAAGCTGGTAGCGCCTGAGTCGATTGGAAGTATATATTGCTCGATAGCCACGTATTGTTGCTGTTGTTGCATCGAAAATTCAAACCAGCATAACTTTGTTAAATACCATCCGATTCTACTGAAATTTTTATGGTTGATTAGCCTTCTAAGTAACCATACGGGTGTCATTTTGATTATATTCAAGAAAATGTAAAATTAATAAACCATACTATTACGAGTACTAACAAAGTTTAGCGAATTCCAACTTCTCAGGTATTTGTTTTCAGTTCACAGGTGTCCAATTGCGAGGGAGGAGACACAATTTTTTCGTGTTTTTCCGCTTCCCCTGCCTACCCCATCATTGATAATAGATATTAAAAGATGTGATCAAAACCTTACATTTGATATCCTACTCGACTATGTTCGATGCAACAAATTTTTAAGAATTCTCTTCCTTATATGGGGAGACTCCCCTTAAAAGCCTTTGAAATTTTTCCGAAACTTTCATTTACCACAAACCTCTGACCTTTTCACAAAATTTGATGACTGTAGCTTCTATAGTTCCCGAGAAAACTTGCCGTAAAGCACTGAGGGACGGACGAGCAGGTACCGATTTTAATAGGGTATCGTTAAAATTTTTTTTTTACAAAACCCTAAAAAGCAATTTGACGATTTGTAATAACTTTGAGTGACTGATATATGCGGACAAGTAAATCAACTGACAACCCATTGCAAAAAATGATCGTTAATTATGTTTTGAGAATAAATAAACAACTAGCAGTAACGCTGGACAAAAAAAAAAACTGATAGCCTGGCCTTAGGAGTTTATGCAAGCCTTTGGCTGCTGAGAAAACAGAAAATGTTCGAACGGGAAAATGCTTTCATGCATCGGAAGTATCATCACTTCTAGGAGGTTATATTCTAGGTTGAATGGAAAGCAGTCGCCAAGGAATGGAAAGCAGTCGCCAAGGAATTTCAACTGTACAAGACCGGTCAGCTTGACTCCGAATATTGCTAATCCTACAATGTGGCACAAAGTTAGAGGAACCAAAAACCTGTTTCGTGGTTATGGGCGTTTAGCTGGACGTCCTCACGTTGAGGTACCGAGTGTTCAATCTTCAGTAATAGCAAGCAAGAAATTAAGGCCTAATATTAAATAAGTTGAGCAGCCTTTTCGTCGGTCCCATGTATATACTACCTGAGTCCACTTTACACTAATTAAAACATAGCGAATCCCATCTTATGAAAGCTTACCAACTGATCCCAGTCTTTAACAGAGGGGTCGGCTCACCCCAATGCTGTTCAACAGTGGTTTTGAACATGTTGTTAGGAAAGCGCAAGCTATAACCTTAGGCACGCAACCTTACAAGTTTACACAAAAAGTAACGTATGCTGATGTCATCAACATGTCCAGATCAATTTCAGACACCAAGTAAGCTTTGAATACGGGCAATAAGGTCAGCTATAATAAGGAAAGTAAGTAGCAAACGATGAAAGGACAGTATTATCGCGGCTCAGAAAGAACATAGGCACATAAATTCATCCAAAGACAGGAAAAAGCCAATTTATTCACAATGCATACTTGTTGAGCCAAACCTATCCGTTGAGGATGTCGTCGGATCACGCGGAACAATAGTTACTTTTAAAAGGGAAAGGGTCGATGAAGTTTGCTTCATGTTTTAAACAAGACAAGGAAATTATCAACAGGGTTGCAAATGCACTCAGCAGAGTAAGCACTGACACTAATCTGTCTGGCCAGTAGCCGAGCATGCTTTAAGCACAAATGCTCGTTCATGGTATATTAATGGTCTTTATGATACCAAGGGCTAGATTCGACCCAGCAAAAGCAATAGAAGAATTTTGATCTGTCATTGCGTTGGCCTTGTGTGCGTGTTCGCACAGCAACCGCGCCCTCAGGTGGCGGATAAACCGGCTAGCTGGCGGGTATGTGGGAAATAAAATACTACTCGCGGACCTAAAACCATCTGTCAAAGCGCTGACAACGCTCCACTTAGTATTTACTTGTCATGGAACCAGGACAACTGCCTCGGATCGGATTGAATAAACGGCAAAGACTATCGCAAAGTACAAAGGACTGTCCTTTTGGAACTTGGAGTGTTAGAGCATTGAACAGACCAGGTGCACTGCGACAAATTTTGAATGAAATACAGAATCAACATCTTTGCAGTGCAAGAAACCAGATCTATCCATCCATCTAAGTAACCTACATTGATTACTATGCAGAATATGGTCAGAAGACCGGTTACCAGATGACTGGCGAAAAAGTAGAAACAATTGGTAGCATATGCTAATGACGTCAATATTATGGCATATTTGATCTCAGTAGGCAAAGGATCATTTCTGAGCCTAGAATCTGAAACAAACGAAATTGGCCTACGAGTCAATGAAACTAAAACTAAATTCATGACTCAAACGAGGAAGAACACGACATTTCAACAAAACCGGATTGTAGCAAACTGTAACCTTGAAAGTGTGCATAGCTTCATTTACCTTGGAACCAACTTGAATAGAAGAGGCACCGGAAGTGATCATATTGGAAGCTACATATATGCCGCAAATAAAGCCGTACTTCCCATTCTAAGGGCCAGAATTGTGCACAGGCAAAATAAGTTTCGTGGTTATAAATCACAAGTCAAACCTGTGCTGATACTCGTATATGGAAGTGAAATACGGATCCTGATGAGTGAATTCGAAAAAGCAATGGGTATATTTGAACACAAAGTGCTCCGGAAAATCGACGGCCTAGTGAAACAAGGAACAGAGCGGAGACTACTTTACAACGATCAGTTGTATGAGCTATTTGACGAAACATTTGTATTTACTTGCGTATAAAGTTACGCAAATTGCAATGAACAGGCCATGTAGAAAGAATGGAAGAAAACCGTCTACCCCAAAGAACACTGAAGGTTAGAGCATAAGGTAGATGTCCAGCGGGAAGACCGAGGACTCGATGGGATGACACGATAAAAGCTGAAAGTACATCTTGCTGCTTCACAGACGACGAATAATCAAGCGCTGTTCCTGAATTCCAAATTAACCAGTCAACTGTTATCCTAGAATACAAATTAAGGCAGTTGAATCTCCAATTATCTCATATCACAGCTTTAGTGAATGAGATGGCGAAACAGTATGCGTCCACAGACCATAACAGGATGAGTATATATGTCATTGTTGAGGACTGTTTCCGCGAGCTTGAACATAAATATGCCCAGTGGCTGAATGCCATATATGACTATGGGCACATTTTGGACTTCATCACGCCACACAGTATCGAAGAGATAATTGCGACCGCATCGGCTAAGCTTCATTTCACCTAACGGAATTCAGCTATACGGTTATCTACACATCCTAGAAAATATGATATGAAACAACACGGTTTCAATAGCAGTCGTAGATGCTTCAACTTTTGCAATCGACTTCAATGGCCAGGACTATTTCGCCTTGAGGAAGGATGAGCTAGATGCTTGTATCATCCATAAAAAGCAGATTTTCTTATGCACCTGGCCATTGTGCATAATATAGACAGCAGTCCATCCTGGGTTGTGGATGAAATTTACGGACGACATTCAGCTAGGACCTACGATTCTGACTATTTGTTTGGAATAGCTCATAATGAAAAATACGTGGATGTACATTTTTACCCAACTGACCTTTGTAGACTTCTTTTGTAAGGGTACCAGGAAAGGGATTTCGCTGAACACCACTGGGATCATACACCTGCAAGACAGCAGGTTGATAAAAATAAGGAAAGTCACACTAAAGGTAACGAGCAACATATAGTCATCTCGAGTCACTTTAAGTAAACTCTCTCCATGCCATCAATTCATGCCTCGAAGAAGGCTCGTATCCTGCAACACGGAGTAATAATTGAATTGAGACATATCGACTATGTCTCTCTCACAGAGCTTTCATTTGAAAACCCTTCACGAAATTTTCTGAAGGAGCATCATAATAGCTACAACGAACGTTTTCATCTCGGTTATTTTGGCAGTATTATTATCTGAAAACTGGAAAATATTTACAGCCTTCGTCAGCGAAAAATATGCAGCACTAAAAAAATCCACTCATGAGGAGTCTATTCAACTGACACCGACATCAATTCGAAAACGGTTTGACCAAGCATTATCAACTGCTGGCCCTTAGCATGTTTTAACCGAAACAAATTAAGAATGACCCTGACTCAGAACTTGTTAAACTAAGCAAATAGCAATTGTAAATTCTTTCAGTACATTCACCCATTCTTTCCCATTAAATTCGAATCAGCACTTTTAACTTTAATTTTTCATACCTTAAAGTACATTGGCATTTATAGTCAGCAATTTTATCTTTAATTTTTCATTGAAACTCGGTTAATCAATGTCATCATAATTCTACTATGAATTAAATGTGAATTATATCAATAAAGAGATTTTGAATTCCGACATCAAAGCAATAGTCGAGTTTGATTTCATTTATATTTAACTCAACGCATTGTTGTGTGAGCAGACGCGTTTCGACTCCTTTGAGTCATCTTCAGTATCTAAACGATGTGTGGAACACTGAATGTGGTTCAAAGGAGTCGAAACGCGTCTGTTCACACAACAATGCAAGGTCCGATGGCTATTCAAGAAAAAAAAGAGAATTGGCCAGCGGATATCAAATGAACAAAATAATTGACTAATTTACGAATTAAAAAAATTACTACTAAATGTTATTTAACAACGAATTTTTTTTTTAAATTTTTGTAAAATTATTAGAAATAGCAAAATGGCATCTCTAAACCTTTATTTGTTGCAAAGTTATTTACAAAAAATGTTACACTTTTTCAAACGCCATTTTGAAGGTGAAAAAAAAATGAAAATTTTTACATTAGAGAGCATTTCATCAAAAAAATAAAATATTTCGTTAAAGAAGTAATATTTTTTGATGAAATTTTTACTGGAACTTAAGGGTCATAGAAGACGAAATTATAATCATTTAGATGCTTTTGAAGAAATTAAAAATAATTGAGAATTTCGAAAATTTGCGCGGTTTTTTCCGTTATTTAAATATTGTTAACCGATTTTAATTTAGCAACCCTCAAACTGCCCGTTTTTGAGCGTTTTAATAGTAATAACATTTTTATTGTATATCTTATCGGCAAAAGTCTCTGAACTATATAAAAAAATCGATTATTCACCCAGTTTATCGTTTAAATAATGTTCAAGCAGAAAAAATTACAGATATTTCAATGGTATACGAGTATATTCCTCACAAAAATACATCGGTTTTTCTACTTTTTTGACTAATTCGACTGTACTGTTACTACAATAATTTATTATGACGGGTCTGCAAGAACTGCAAGTGAAAAATTAATGAAGATCTTATGACATACGGTGCATAGGTGTTAGAGAACAGATTAACGATACAAATAAAACGAACTTTATGATTTTTAGGCAACTTTACAAAAGGGACGCAGGTATATTTTTGGATATTCATCTTGGAATCAACAAATAAATAGTTTAAAAAACTCTTAGAAAAAAAAAACCGACTTTGGAGTGCCCTAAACTGGATGAAATAAATTTTTTTGGAAGCGGTGCCATATCATTTTTTCCCCCATTCTTTTGTGATGGTGCAGATGTTGGAAGTATCTATGTTGAAATGGGGAAATTGATTTGGCACCGCTTACAAAAAAATTTATTTCATCCATTTTAGGGCACTCCGAAGTCGGTTTTCTTTTTTTTCTAAAAGTTTTTTATTTCACCCTTTTTAGTGGGAAATTTTTTCATTTCAAAAAATTCAAAACTCAGTTTCTTGAAAACATTGTATCATGTTCTCGTATATTAACATATAATTTTTCACTGCACTGCAAAAACCACTACGGCTAAAATCTGCAGCGTTCTTAGGAGTCGAATTTAACTCTGGTACATTTAATGCATGATCTCATATATATATATATATATATATATATATATATATATATATATATATATATATATATATATATATATATATGTATATATAATATAAAGATATATAAATTTATGTATATATATATATATATTATGTATATATATATATATTATGTATATATACATATATATATATATATATATATATATATATATATATATATATATATATATATATATATATACAAATATATACACACACACACACACACATATATATATGTACATATATATATATATATATATATATATATATATATATATATATATATACATATATATATATATATATATATATATATATATATATATATATATATATATATACATATATATATATATATATATATACATATATATATATATATATATATATATATATACATATATATATATATATATATATATATACATATATATATATATATATATATATATATATATATATATATATATATACTTGTATATATATATATATATATATATATATATATATATTTATATATATATATTTATATCTATACATATATATATATATATATATATATATATATATATATATATATATATATATATATATATATATATAACATACAAATATATACACACACACACATATATATATGTATATATATATATATATATATATATATATACATATATATATATATATATATATATATATATATATATATATATACATATATATATATATATATATATATATATATATATATATATATATACATATATATATATATATATACCTGTATATATATATATATATATATATATATATATATATATATATATATATGCATATATATATATCTATTAATATATATATATATATACTTGTATATATATATATATATATATATATATATATATATATATATATTATATATATATATTTATATCTATACATATCTATATATATATATATATATACTCGTATATATATATATATATATATATATATATATATATATATATATATATATATATATATATATATATATATATATATGTATATATATATATATATATATATATATATATATATATATATATATATATGCATATATATATATATATATATATATATATATATATATACATATATATATATATATATATATATTTATATATAAATATTTATATATATATATATATATATATATATATATATATATATATATATATATATATATATATATATATATATACATATAAATATATACATATATGTATAGACATATGTATTTATATATATAAACATAAAGTTCACTCCGCAATCAATCTCATGAAATTTACTTAAAAATATCCTTCTTAACCATTCGTTCACGTTTATTCGATACCCATCGCCTTCGTTTTCAGTTAACTATAGCACCTAATTTTCATGAAAGTTTGAAGAAAATCATACCATAAAGTTCAATGAAAACTCGGCTATGCATTTCTATCTTCATCTGTACAGTTATGATCAATTATAGCAGGAAACGTATCTCTTTTACGTTGCGATTCTCGCCGGTTTTAAGTATGGAAATCACTAATTTTAGATTTCTGGGCATATGTTATAATGTAGATATAATATTAAAAGTAACGAGTCAACATTATAATTTGCAATCACTTAATCCTTATTATTTCTTCAGGGAATTTTATAATCCTTTACGAGTATGTACCGTTTACGTCTAAGGATGTAAGAAGGATCCTATACCAAGCTCATTGGTAAGCAAAGAATGAATGCGGAAGAGAAAAGCGTCCTGAAATGTTTCCTCTAACTATTGTATTTATGCCACACTTAGAATTAATTTATGGGTTATTTCCGGTAGAAATGATGGACTAAAAAGTACCGTTTATGCAGAAAATTAAGGATACTGATCATTTTTATCATCCATCACCAAAGGACTCGGTATCTCCAACAAATCCTTGCAGAGTGCCAACTAATTGGCACTTTTCGTATGAAATATCATTTAAATTCAATTTCTTGACATCAATGTATCATATTTAACTGTTAATATCTACAGAGCCCTTGGAAGGATTTCAATTCTGTTCCGATATATTTTAGATCAATATGTTGTCTTTCATTTGAAACCTCTACAATCAAAATCCTTACACGCGTCGATCAGTAATGCTGAAAAATCGGGGTGAAAGTCGGAATTTTTTTGGTTTTAACGGTAAAAGTCCTTTACCGTTACTTGAATTTCTTATCCTTTAAACGGGACCTAACTGGAAGAAGGACGTATCATTTCCCAAAAACAGGAGTCTTCTATCCATCTCCGTTCAAAAGTTATGCGTGAACATACAAAAAAAAAAAGCAAAAAAAAAAAAATATACGCAATGAATTGATAACCTTCTTTCTTTTGGAAGTCGGTTAAAAACCGAAGTTAATTTTTTTCGGTTAGGATATTTAGGCCTAGAAATTATTTGAATGTCAGGCTTAAAAATCGAAATTGTAACGGTCATATTTTGCCTCTGATTACTTACTTACTTTAGCAAAAATGCATTACTTTTAATATGCAATTTTGCGAATTCTACTGTATTATAAAGTGTCATGAGCAGAAACAATATAATTTCCATTCAAACCACCGAAAGAAATATCATACAAATACGAGTATAACACAAAAAGAGGTGGTCCCAAAATAGACCGAAATGGTTCTGTTCGCCAGGAAGCTGCTAGTTTACTCCAAAGGAAGGCCTCTAATATCAAGTTCACTTAGGCACTGTAACAGGATATTATGATCGACAGTATCAAACGCTTTAGTGAGATCAACAAATACTGCCGCAACATATTTGCCCTCATCTATATACTCGTACTTCCTTGTTTATGATCCGTAGTAGCTGAAGTTGTGCTACTCTCCCCACAAAACCATCTTGATCATATCAAAGTCCAAAGTATTATTATATCCTGTTATTTATCTCTTATCAACTTCCAAAGGAAAGAAGATTATCAGTTTGACACGTATATTGTTGTTGTTTTTTATGTATGTTTACGCATAACATTTAAACGGAAATAGATAAGAAAGTCCTGTTTTCAGCAAATAATATGACTTACTTTCTGTTAGATTCTATTTAAAGGACATGAAAATTAAATAAAGGTAGAGGACTTTTACCGTTGAAACAAGCAAATTTCCAACTGACACCCTGATTTTTCAACATAACTGATCGACGACGCATAGAAAGATTTTAATCGTAGGGAAGGACAACATTTGGACTAAATTGTATCGGCATGGAATTGTAATCCTTACAAGGACTCTGTAGATATTAACAGATGAATATGGTACAACGACGTTGCGAAATGGAATTTTAATGCACTTCCGTACGAAATATTTCAATTATTTTACGACTTCAAGTATTTGATCTTTTGGTCATAGGTGATAAAAGCAATTAGTATTCTTAATTTTCTCATTAAACGGTATGTTTCAGCGAATCATTTCTATCGAAAATAGCCAAAAAATTAATTCTAAATGCAGCTTAAATACTACAATTCAAGATGATTTAGAACAACATCATTGGGAGAAATTTCACGATTTCTTTTCTGTTCCGTATTCGTCCTTCGCCTCCTGATGAACTTATTAAAAGATCCTTCTTCGATCCTTAGATGAAGATGTTATACGTACGATTTGCAAAATTCCCCCAAAAAATAATATGGAAATTATAGAGTTAATGTTATTTCAATATTGATTCGTTTCTTTCTGGATAATATATTATTATACACTATATACCGGGACATTTAAAATTATTGATCCTAAAGACTGGCGGGAATCGTGACCTAAAAAGACGATATTTTTCCTTCAATAACTGATCATAACTTTAAAGATGAACATGAAAAGAGTTTTCACTAAACTATAAGACAGAAGCTTTCTTGAAAATTATGTGCCATAGATTACTGAAAACGAAGGCAATGGATATCAAATAATCGTGACCGAGTGATATGGTTAAGAAGAATTGTTTTTTTAGGTACATTTCTTGAGAGAAGTTTACCTATTGCAGAGTTCACTTAATGTATGTATATATAAATATATATGTTTATGTATATACGAATATATATATACATATATTTATATATATATATATATATATATATATATATATATATATATATATATATATATATATATATATATATATATATATATATATATATATATATATTATATATATATATATATTTATATATATTTATATCTATATATTTATATCTATATATATATATATATATATATATATATATATATATATATATATATATATATATATATATATATATATATATATATATATATATATATACATAGTCAATAACTTTGTTTATTTGATATCCGCAGGCCAATCCTCTTTTTTCTTTAAAAGCCGTCGGGCCTTGCTTAGTTGTGTGAGCAGACGCGTTTCGACTACTTTGAGTCATCTTCAGTGTCTAAAGGATGTGTTGAAGGGAGCGACTTTATATAGTCGTAGGATGGGTAATTAGCGAATAGGTAATTAGCGGATGGGTAATTAGCGGATGGGTAATTAGCGGATGGGTAATTAGCGGATGGGTAATTAGTGGATGGGTAATGAGGTCAGGAAGTAAATTACTCAATTATACCAGGTAGGGGGATATTATGTTTTTGTTTTTTTGCTTGTTGGCTGTCCGTTTGTTCTGTTTCATCTCGTTTCCGTTTTCGTCTAAGAGTGTGGTCTAGGACTGAGAAAATTGCGTCGGAATTGGTAACAAGTTGTTCGTTGATAATGTCACCGTCTGTCTTTCTATGTTTATAAATTTCAAGCCTTTCTAGGATGTCAAGTCTCGGTCCTTTGTTTTGTTTGTGTAGCAATTTCATAGAGTTTGTCATAGCATCAGGCTCATGTGCGTGGTTTTGTAGGTGCGTCGCATAATTGGAGTCTGCCTTGTTGTATAAGAAAGATCGTAGGTGCTCTTTGTATCTTGTCGTTAGTTTTCGTGTTGTTCTTCCTATATATACCATGTCGCAGTCCTTGCATGTCAGTTTGTATATGCCGCTGCCTTCGTATATCGATGTGTCATTCAGTTTTGGCTTCAGTTTGTTTCCAATGTTGTTGTTCGTTTTGAATGCAGTTTGCAATTTGTATTTCCTAAGGAAGTTCGATAGTTTGTATGTCTCTTTGCCTACGTATGTTAACGATACCCACTGTTGGTCGTTTTTATGAGTTTCCGTCGGTTGGCGTTCCTGTTTTTGTTTGTACTGTGTGACTAGTTTGTCAATGTCGCATTGTTTGTATCCGTTATTATTAGCTATTCTGTAAATGTTGTTTAGTTCGTTAGAATAGTTAGTAGGAGTCATGGGGATGGAGTGAAGCCTCTGCACCATTGATCTGTACGCTGCTAGCTTATGTTGTGCGGGTTGGTTAGATGTTTCATGTATGGTATGATCAGTTGTGGTTGGTTTTCTGTATATTTTGTAGTCCAATCGTGTTTGGTCACGTGTCACAGTTAGGTCCATATAGTTGAGTTGTCCGTTTGTTTCTTTTTCCATAGTGAACTTTATATTCGGGTGAATTTCATTCATATAGGCAAGTAGTTCGTCTTGTTTATTTTCTTGTGAGTCAATAACAATGAAACTGTCATCCACATATCGTCTGTAAAATATTACATTGAATCTTTTGACAACTTTGGGTATAAAGACTTCTTCCAAAGATTGTAAGAATATTTCTGACATTATTGAGGACATTGGATGTCCCATACCCAGACCGTCTTTGGCAATGTATGTGTTGCTATTGAACTTAAAATAGTTCTGTTTGATTGTGGTCTTTATGAGATTGAGTATTTGATCTGTGAATCGTCGGCTGTTGTTGAATGAAAGTTTTTCTTTTAGTATGGCCAGTGTTTCATCGACAGGGATAGACGTATAGAGGTTGGTGATGTCTAATGATAAAAGTTGACAATTTTCAGTCAATTTTAAAGAAGTGGTAGAATTTGCTAGCTCGCGGCTGTTCTTTAATGCGTATTTGTCGTCAAGGTGCACGACATCAGCCATTATCGTTGCCAAGTACCGTGCTAATTGGTATGCAGGAGCTGGGCGGTAGTTGACAACAGGATTTTATGTACTGTTGCGTTCATTCCACAACCGTACCCTGAAACTTCATCAAACAATAGCAAACATATGGTTCAACAAACAGTGCTTGAAAAACAACATTACACCAGCATTTGCAAGAATCGTGATAAAACAAAATACAATCGCTGCACGTAACACACAACGTAGCGCACAGATGCTCCGCATTAAAAACGAAATAAGAACACTGTACATAAAAAAGGACGAAATCAACCGACAACTACTACACTCACACTTACAATTAACTAACACTATACAAACTGAAAACTTTCTACAGTTTTATAATGACGTGAGGCAAAACATTGATATTCAGCTCAAAACTAAATATGAGACCATGACGAAAAAACTTGACAAATTGATGAAAAAACAAAACAAAATGACCACACCAGCGAACAGAACTTTCTATCCACGGACTGTAAACCTATCAGATACGCCTTTTACGACACAAGAAATGGAGCTGTTAAATAAGGGACTGAAACACAACTTACATAATACAAACCGCAACAAAGACCTAGAACAACTAGTAATCGACACTGAACTTGCCATTAACAAACTGCCGCTGGAACAACAGACACATGCAAGACATACTGCAGTAGACATACTACAAAAAATACGCACTAGCATAAACAAAACGGATTTCCACGAAGACCATAAGATATTAAGACACATTCAGACAAAGCTAACGGATAACCTACTAACAGTGACGAAGGCTGACAAAGGACATACAACGGTGATCCTAAAAACAACGGACTATGTACAAAAAACAATAGACTTCATTAACGCCAACGGCTACAAACTGGTAAACAAAGACCCCACCAATAGGTTCCAAGCGGACTTACGTACTGCCATTATACAATCCCCACTAATTATTCCTCCTAATACTAAGCAACGCTACATAAACCCAAATCCATGCACACCACCCCTTAAAGCACAACCTAAGCTCCACAAACCCAATATTCCTATCCGTCCTGTTGTCAACTACCGCCCAGCTCCTGCATACCAATTAGCACGGTACTTGGCAACGATAATGGCTGATGTCGTGCACCTTGACGACAAATACGCATTAAAGAACAGCCGCGAGCTAGCAAATTCTACCACTTCTTTAAAATTGACTGAAAATTGTCAACTTTTATCATTAGACATCACCAACCTCTATACGTCTATCCCTGTCGATGAAACACTGGCCATACTAAAAGAAAAACTTTCATTCAACAACAGCCGACGATTCACAGATCAAATACTCAATCTCATAAAGACCACAATCAAACAGAACTATTTTAAGTTCAATAGCAACACATACATTGCCAAAGACGGTCTGGGTATGGGACATCCAATGTCCTCAATAATGTCAGAAATATTCTTACAATCTTTGGAAGAAGTCTTTATACCCAAAGTTGTCAAAAGATTCAATGTAATATTTTACAGACGATATGTGGATGACAGTTTCATTGTTATTGACTCACAAGAAAATAAACAAGACGAACTACTTGCCTATATGAATGAAATTCACCCGAATATAAAGTTCACTATGGAAAAAGAAACAAACGGACAACTCAACTATATGGACCTAACTGTGACACGTGACCAAACACGATTGGACTACAAAATATACAGAAAACCAACCACAACTGATCATACCATACATGAAACATCTAACCACCCCGCACAACATAAGCTAGCAGCGTACAGATCAATGGTGCAGAGGCTTCACTCCATCCCCATGACTCCTACTAACTATTCCAACGAACTAAACAACATTTACAGAATAGCTAATAATAACGGATACAAACAATGCGACATTGACAAACTAGTCACACAGTACAAACAAAAACAGGAACGCCAACCGACGGAAACTCATAAAAACGACCAACAGTGGGTATCGTTAACATACGTAGGCAAAGAGACCTACAAACAATCGAACTTCCTTAGGAAATACAAATTGCAAACTGCATTCAAAACGAACAACAACATTGGAAACAAACTGAAGCCAAAACTGAATGACACATCGATATACGAAGGCAGCGGCATATACAAACTGACATGCAAGGACTGCGACATGGTATATATAGGAAGAACATCACGAAAACTAACGACAAGATACAAAGAGCACCTACGATCTTTCTTATACAACAAGGCAGACTCCAATTATGCGACGCACCTACAAAACCACGCACATGAGCCTGATGCTATGACAAACTCTATGAAATTGCTACACAAACAAAACAAAGGACCGAGACTTGACATCCTAGAAAGGCTTGAAATTTATAAACATAGAAAGACAGACGGTGACATTATCAACGAACAACTTGTTACCAATTCCGACGCAATTTTCTCAGTCCTAGACCACACTCTTAGACGAAAACGGAAACGAGATGAAACAGAACAAACGGACAGCCAACAAGCAAAAAAACAAAAACATAATATCCCCCTACCTGGTATAATTGAGTAATTTACTTCCTGACCTCATTACCCATCCACTAATTACCCATCCGCTAATTACCCATCCGCTAATTACCTATTCGCTAATTACCCATCCTACGACTATATAAAGTCGCTCCCTTCAACACATCCTTTAGACACTGAAGATGACTCAAAGTAGTCGAAACGCGTCTGCTCACACAACTAAGCAAGGCCCGACGGCTTTTAAAGAAAAAAAAAAAAAAATATATATATATATATATATATACACACACACACACACACATATATATATATATATATATATATATATATATTTATATATATATATATATATTTATATATATATATATATATATATATATATATATATATATATATATATATATATATATATATATATATATATATATATATATATATATATATATATATATATATATATATATATATATATATATATATATATATATATATGTGTGTGTGTGTGTGAAAAATTGCTTTTAGACGATCGGAAATGGTTGGTTGAGCGACGCCAAGTGATTTTGCAAGTTTGGGATGGATCCTGGTCGAGCTATGTCTCCAATTCGTGATCTTCAAACTTTTTTGGCTGTCCGGGCCGTTCATCGTCCTCCAAGTCAAAATTGCCACTTTTAAACCGTGCAAACCATTTCTGGCACGTACGTTCAGCTAGAGCATGCATACCATACACTTCCACCAAAATACGATGACTTTCGGCAGCCTTTTTCTTCAATGAAGAAGTACTCCCCGCAAAAACACTTTATTCGGCACAAAATTCGACATTTTCAGAGTAAAAAAAAATCATTGTTGTTTACGCTTCAGCTAAATGACACATACTGATTCTGAAACTATATGCCAGTAGTTTTCCAACACATATTTGGAAAGGTGAATCACTGGAATAAAAATCCAGTTACGCCATCTGTTAGAAAACAAAATTTGAGACCACGCTGGAGGTAGCAATTTTGCTTTCATTTTTACCAAAATTTCAGGAATGGTGTGCTGGGTAAATATTTTGGCTAGTTTGTTTATCGGGCCAATATGCTAAGCAAAAACAATATGGCGACTTTTTTAGATGGAAATCAGTGATTTATATTCTGACCAAAATGTAGCTCCGATTTAGACGAAAATCGATACAAAGGTTCGTTCGACTGTGTAATGAAGCTCAAATGAAAAATCTAAAGTAGAACCGTCTGAAACAAAATGGCGGCATCCCTATAGTTGTGAACGAACCTTTGATCCTTTGTTGATGAAACTTGGTAATTTGGTAGAGACTGTAAATGTATAGTGAACAATGAAAAAAACTTCAAGGCCATGTCAGAAAATGGAAATTGTGGCTGGGCTATTTCGTAAGCTTTTTAAAGCTAGAATATTTGTTGAATTTTTACGAAACCTAAAATCAAGGAAAACGTTGATGAGATCTTGGACTTATGTTAAGTGTATCGGAACGTTGTTTTTTCTAAAAGTTTTTTAGGGTTTAACAAAAAAGTTATTTACAATAACGTATTAGTATCGGTACCTGTCTGTCCGTCAGTGCGTCACAGCTAGTTTTCTCAGGAACCATAGAAACTACAGGCATCAAATTTTGTGAACAGCTCAGAAGTTTCTGGGTAAAGAAAGTTTCGCAGTCAAAAATATTTCAAAGGGTTTTAAGGGGGGTCTCCCCGTATAAGGATGTAAGTCCTTAAAAAAATTTTCACCAAAGATAATCGACAAGGGTACCAAATGAAATGTCTTGATGAGATCTTTTAATATCTGTTAATAAAATTGCAATATTATTGACGGGGTAGGTAGGGAAAGCGGAAGAACACGAAAAAAATGTGTCGGATCGAGCACCGAGTAGCAAGAGTTTTTCAGTCGAGCAGCAAGAGTTTTTCGGAGGTTTTCTCTGAGGTTTTCGGAGCGTTTGTATGAATGCTGAAATTCAGAGGAGTGTGGAAAATTCAGGATTTACGAAATTTTGGAGGAAAAATTTGTTTGGAATTTGTGGAAAGGAGTTAAAGCGCCTGGGAAAGGCGCGTATACCGAGCACAAGTGGAGTGGAGTGGAGAAAAGGAAAAGGAGTTGAATTTGGAATTGAAAACAAATGAAAATATTATTATTAAGGCACTTTTAAGTATTACCGTTTTTCTTTATAATATAATTATTTTGCTTCTTAGTATTTCAATCACTAGATATAAGGGTATCAGTTTCTACTTTCTTACTTTTCCGCGACAGTATTCCAAGTTCTGTCTTGGTATCTGTGGGTTTGGGGGAAAGAATATGGGGAGCTCTCCACCGCTAAATCTAGCTTCACGCGGAAAGCGTGAAAAAACTTGTAGCGTTTTAGCGAGAAATTAAGGGGGGGACATAAGGGAGGAGTTTATCCTTGAATTGCTTGCTAGTTGCAAGATGCAACTGCAAGTACCGGAGGTCTCCAATGATACGTAGATGGATGAGGGTCGAAGTTCCACGGACAGTGGGGACGAGGTGGTGGCTTTTTAAAGCCGGAAGCCAGAAAGAGACCGATGGGGTCTCCAACACAGGAGCCCACATCAAAGGTATCAAAGACCCTTGAAGTGAGCGAACGGGATTTTACCCAGCTCAAAAAGGTTGCCAATGTAGCTTCCGCTAGTTACTCGGGGACCTATACCCAAGCCGGGTGAAAGGCCGGACCTAGAGAAAATGGAAGCCCCAGCAGCCAAGCGTGGCAGCTACCAAAAAGGAGAGGGTATCTCTCATAGTGTGCTATAGGCTTGACCTGAAGACTTTCAGGGATAGCGTCAAAAGGGCTTGCGCACGAAACTCTGAAAAGGAGCCAGAGTTCAATGTGACGGTGAACAGCTCCTCACGAACTTCGCTCCACCTTAAAACGGCTGAGGATCACACCAGCCTTTTTAATTTTCTAAAGTGTACGAAGGTGGCTTGCTACACCTACACCCTCCCAGGAGAGAGAAAATTGACTCTCCTTCTCAAAGGAGCCCAAAGCTCATATGACGAAAATGATGTCGTGGCTGAGCTAAAGGAACATTTCGGGGAAGATATCCTTTCAACAAAAAGGTTCTCCACTATAACCTCCAGGAGGGAAGAAAGGACGCTTTCATCCTTCTTAGTCCAGTTCTAACCGGACTTTGAAGTCAGGAAAGCAATGGACATAAAGTTCCTATTGTACCAGAAGATACAATTGGAGCGTCTACAGAAAAACTGCACTTCCCAGTGCTTTAAGTGCCAAAGATTTGGCCACGTCGCTTCTAACTGCGGACTCAAAGTTAGATGCTTAAAATGCGAGAAGCAGCATAAGCCCATTGAACGTCCCATCTCGAAGGACGAGAATCTTCTGCGTCAACTGCAATACTAAGGGGCAGCTTGCGAGTTTCAGAGGTTGCCCTAAAGCAAAAGAAGTTGAAGAGAGGAGGAAGAACCTCCAAAAGAAAAAAGAGGAAAGGAGGGATTTCATCACCGCCTCTATTAAAAAATACTGTACGTGAAGGGGTCTCGTACTTTATCCTTTTGCAAGATGCAAGGAAGCCGCCTGCAGCACAGCCTATACGGCAACAAAAACAGCAACCACAGCAGCCACAGAGTGACCGAAATACGGTTTTGAGCACTGACTGCCAACAATTTTTCGGGTGTGACTTGTTCACACTCATTCGAAAAGTGGATTCTTTTATCCCCCACTATAAAAAACTCACTAGTCCTAGTGATAAAAAATCTGCGTATTTAGAATTGCCTTCAAAGTATGTTGTTGTGATGAGTTCCATCAAACTCTCCATCCTCAACATATGCTCACTAGCTCCACGCTATAAAAGGAATTTCGTTCAAGAATACTTGAACACCCATAGACTAGACTTCTTGTTTATATCGGAAACAAGACTCAAAGAAAGACACAGAGTGCATCTGGGGAAATACAAGATCATGAGGCGGGATGATCCAGAGGAAAGTCTTGGAGTTGCTATGGCTCGCAAAGACCACCTGCATGTCCAAAGGCACTGCCTTCCAAGTCTGAAATGTATTGAAACAGAAATAATAAGCTCCATGCTGGGAGGATGCACCTTTGCGTACGTGGGGATCTATGTTCGACATGGATACTCGGTGAAGGAACTCATTTACGACTTGAAAACAGTGCTTACTCTGCGAAAAAAATCGATTTCTATGCCATGGGAGGTGATTTTAATGCGAAGCATCGCTCATGGGGAAATATCGCATCTAATGACTATGGAACAGCTACCTCTAACTGGGTTCTATCAAATATGCATCTCATACTGATTGCCCCGAAAGAGCCTACCTTCTGCCAAAGCTCGTCTATTATTGATTCTTCATTGTGTGTGCCATTCTGGTAAATCTCTTTCACAGTTGGAGGAATTTGGAGTGTGGAGTTCTCGACGCCGAGTCTGACCATCTTTTGGTTGAGCTGACCTTAAGAGTGAAAAAGGGTGTGGAACTTGAGGTTGCAGATCCTCAACTTTTCATTCCATACAAGCGAATCGATTGGGCAGCAGTAAGTGCTGACCTTGACGGAAAATTGAAGGAGATTTCGATCAATAGATCGAAAAATCTTTCTATTCCTGAAATCGACGAGGGAGTTGCTTGTACGAGTATATATTCAACCCAGGATACGGTCATCTCAAAGAGCTACATTAAGAAACCTTCGACAAATTACTTTTATCGAGATTTACCGGAAAATATCTTGGAGCTTCATCGTAGACGTAGTTGGCTTAGAAAGCTACTCGCCAGAATCTACTACCGCAATTTAAATATAATCAGTTGGGAGTATGAACGCATTCATCTAGTGATTACGTCTCTAAACCGAATGATCTCGAGAAGAACCACAGCTTTTCCTAACGAGCGATTTGAGCAGGCCCTGGAAAGTATCAAACCGATTTTGTTGCTTTCAAACATTGGTAAGCTTCTTGAAAGGGTAATATTTAAAGTCATCCTACAATTCTCTGCCGGGGCAGGAATTGTGCCGGAAAGACAATTTGGCTTTAAAAAAACTCACTCCACGGTGGATGCTATGACTGTGTTCCAAGCTGATATAACGAGAAGCTGGCGCAACAATAAGCTTGTTGTAGCTTGCCTGATCGATGTGGATAAAGCCTTTGACTGTGTATGGATCAATGGGCTTCTCTACAAAATGACAAATCTTGGCTTTCCGGCCCATATTGTGAAAATTATAGGCAGCTTCATGTGGGGAAGAACTGCCTTTAGGGTGGCTGGTGGAGCTAGTTTAGACCCATTTAGTATTGACTTGGGGGTCCCACAGGGGTCCATATTAGGCCCATTTCTTGTCAATATATTCACCTCTGACGTCCCGGGCGTAAGAGATGAATATAAGCTCGGAACCCAGGTGAACCTCTTCGCTGACGACTTGTTAGTATGGTCATCTGAGCACAATTTGCGCTTTGCTAGGATGCGGCTCCAAAGATATTTGGAATCTCTTACTGCATATTACCGGAATGCAAAGAAAAGTGAATTGATTGTGTTCGACGACCCCCACAAAAGCTTCGGTCGTCGTGCAAGAGGCATCTGCAAATCCAGGGTTAAGTTGAATGGGCAGATGGTGCACTGCTCTAGGCAAACGAAGTACTTGGGGGTAGTTTTCGACAGGAAAGTAACCTTTAGTGCTCACGTTGATAATATTTTGAAAAAAGTGACTTATGCGTACCATCTTCTTTTACCTCTATTCAGGAAACATACGACAGCGAGCAAGCGAATCAAGGTTTTGGCCTATAAAACCTTGATTCATCCGATCATCACATATGCGGTGATGATATGGATTGAAGCTCTGAAAACAAAATGGGGCAAGATAGGATTAGTGGAGCGTAAAATCCTTCGGGCTTGCACAGGACTATACAGACGGGAGGACGGACGGTCTTACCCCAACGAGGTGCTATACCAGGAGACAGGAATGGAGCCGATAAAATCGTATGCAGAAAAGCTTCCGGAAGCGGGAATCAAGAGAGCCAAGGAGCACAAGGCGGGAGTTGTCAGGAGAGCGACGGACAACCGTTCTATGGACGCAGCGAATGAGTAGTTTTTAAGGTAGTCTTAAGGAAAAAATGTATTTAATTTTAAGGAAATCAATTTTTAAAACTAGTTATAGAGCAAATAATTTTCACAAACTTCTTTTATAATCTATTAATGTATGATAATGTTGTGGGTGTCTACATTTTAAAGTTTTATTTTACCAAATAACTAATATTATAATATAATTAAAGTAAATTATTATTGAACTCCGGGAAAGCCCTAAGGCACAACCCGCATGTATATTGTTAGGTTAAGCTATTGATGAATTGTATATATGTAAAAAAATGAAAAATCACCAAATAACGTTCTTGAAACTTGAAAAAAATCTTGAATCTTGTATGAAATCGTAAGGATACCCGTAAGTTTGATGACATTTTACAAATATAATAAATATGAAAATTTCAGAAGAATCGAATCGTATTTAACAACAATAATACGTGGCTATTGAGCAATATGTGCTTCCAATCGACTCAGACACTTCGGGCTTGTTAGAATTGAATTGAAAATTTCAGGAAGGATGTATATCATGTACATAATTGAAAATCTATTCAACGAGGGGTATTAGTTATCGTAAAACTAAATGGCAGCCGTTTTAAATGAGAATCTTGAGTAAATTTAAGTTATTTTTCTCCAACTTCCGCATTGAAAGAACAGACTATTAACTCTTGAGGAAAACATTCATTTTAAAGTTGAAAAATTTATGGTGGTAGGTTTTTATGAGTACAACAATAACAAATACCTTTGAAGTTGAAATTTACTTAGCTTAGTTAATAATAGTAGGGTTTGTAAATATACTATTTTTCCCTATGTTTCATACGGGTACCTTTAAATTTAAATTCAAGTTGTTCAAGGAAAGGTCCTTATAGTTTGGAAGTTTCGATCAAGTTAAATCGCACTCACGGAAGTAATAGCCGTTTAAAAGCTCTCCGAGTACAACAAAAACAATGAACGGTTTTTCTGCTATTCGGACTTTTGAGCCAGACCCTTCATTTTTAATTGGATCTTCTAACTTCCAAATGAAATGAATAATTAAAAATATCTTTAAGATTTCATTCAATCAATGGTTGTTAGTGATATTGCAACAAAATGGCAGCAAGTTAAAATGGTAACGGGAAAATGGTATGTATTTTTTGTAGATATCGTTGAACTTTTTCTTGAGTTTATTCATTATTGGCGTCTGCATATCGTAGGCTGAGTATAAAACCCTTCTGACATGAGCGTATCTCTATCTACCCAACTTGTTTTTCAATGACTTTACTACTCAGTGAGCTAGTTAAGTTGATTGGCCTGTAATCCTAAGGATTGTTTACATTGCCTGATTTAACTATTGGAGCAATTATAGCATTCTAAAACTCGGATGGAAAGATTCCATCAGACAACGAGTGTTAAACTCGCTTATAATATATGGTACTATCAGTACACTAATATGCTTTAGATCATTGACTGATTTTCGTCACTACCTGGCGAAGAGTGCTTTAGAGAATTTATGCAACACGAAACTTCTTCAATATTCTTGACGTCAGAAATATTATCTTTTGATTTAATAGATTTTTAATAGATTAAATTGTTTACCAAGTTCTTCTACTAACTTCCCTCTTATCGAGCTAAAATAAGCCCCAAGAAACACTTAAACCATTTTAAAACGGCACTGTAAATGCAATAAAGACGTGATTAGTTAGAGCAGTTGTAAAAATTATGTCACACTTCAAAAATGCATACAGTTAATGTTAATCTATACACGTTACAAATAGAAAATATATCTGCTGGAAACAGAATTCTTAAAATACTACATGCTATTTGATCTTTGATGTATTTTTGGCTCAAAATTCTTATTAGCAACATGTTGAATATTTGTGGCGTCAATGATATACAATAAAAACTATTTCTTCTTTCCTAAACATTAATTCCTGCTTGTTTATTTTAATGGGATTTCATAAACGACCTTTGAAACATTTATGTAATTTTAATTTTTCATATGTTTATTCATCATTTAATTAGAGCAATGGATGCTGCTTTTGTATAGCAAATTATTCTTTTGATGGAGTCATTAAGAAATTTGGATTTTATATTCTTTCAAGAAAGATTTTAGGAAAGAATTTATCCTATATACATATAATTATTTAACTTATTAAAATGGCTTGACGTAAGGAATATTTTTCATTAAAACAAACTTTTGTATAGAATCCATGCCCATAAATTAAGGGAAACAATTATCTTACGCGACTCATGTTTACAAGTATATATAATTAAAAAATACAATGAAAGAGTGTACTTTGAGCTTACAATTAATATGTATCAACTTAATTCTAATCTAGACACTCCGCAGTGTGTCAGCCAAGTTCGGGACACGCCAGTGTGTTTTTTTACACGAGCCATGATTTACTTTTGACTCCCTTTACAACTCGAAAACTAGTGAACCAACAAACTTGAAATTTGGTTTCATTAATGGGCCTACCTAGGATACCTAGAATATGTAGCCAATATAGTGTCATTTTTATCATTGACCCACTCATCAAAAACGTAACCCACTTTAAAGTGATTGAGAAAAAATCCAAAATTTTCGAAAATTCCGTTATTTTCAAAGTTAAAGCAAATACCTTAACTGATATTTAAACCACAATGTGACATTCTTTGGATGTGTTACTACTTAAAAAAATTATTTAGATGATCGAAGCATATATATACATATATATATACATACATATATATATATATATATATATATATATATATATATATATATATATATATATATATATATATATATATATATATATATATATATATATATTGTCGCGTGTTCTGGTTCGCGGCCAATCCTTTTAATGTTCAGGGAAAATGAAAACGCAATGTCCTTTTAAATTAGTTTATTTACTAAAAATGCACAATCACTAATTTTTCACAATTTTCCTTTTCACTAGTCTTTCAATTTGTATAACAACTGTATCACGAAAATCACTTCACAATCAAACAATCAATATCGCCTTTACTTCGCGCTCCACTATATCGTAGTTTACTATCGCGGTTGTAAATAATCCCCCCATTTATTCAGCTCGCCTTTATATAGGGTCTCTAGTCATTCAATCCATTTCTCGTACATTGGCGAACTAGCTGGAATATTCGATCAGCTTAATGAATGGGCAGTGATTCGTTTGTTGAAGTTCTTAATGGTTGTGAAAACAATTGCGACAGTAGCTCGCAAAATTATTCGTAGATGTATCAATATATATATATATATATATATATATATATATATATATATATATATATATATATATATATATATATATATATATATATAACATATAACAAGCTGTACGAAGAAAAGTCGTTCGTGAATTGAAATTGATCGGAGTGGTAGTCAATTTGAATAGTGATATATGAAGTGAAGTGTGAAGGGAGCTGCACTGGCTTTTTTACATTTTTGTTCTAATAATAAATCAACTGTTGTTTTCTATCTTTTATATTCATTACCTTCATTCTATGAGGAGTGGGATTTTCGTGTAGTAGAGTGAAGAATTGTTAATTTTACATTTTATTTTAAATAAAACGAGATTTAAAAATACATATATTTTCTCAAACAGTTAATATAAATAAAATAAAAAAAAAATTGATAAAGTTTTTTAAATATATTAATGAAATAATAAAAAGAAAATTTGAGGATCTATCGTGAAGTGAAATTGGAGAGAAAAAATAAGTGCATCCGAGGTAATCAAAATAAATGTAAATACTATCGCTGGTAATGAATCCAGCAATGGCCACAAAAACACCAAAGGAGAAATGTGGTAAATGCAGGAAACCTGTAGAAGATGCTCACTCTGCGATAGGCTGTGTTGGGATGTGTTTCAAGTGGTTTCACTTGAAATGTATAAAGATGGCTGAAGAGAGATAAAAGATCAGAAAGGAGATATCAGATGATGTTATATGGATGTGCCCCACGTGTAAGCTGTTACATCAAAAATCCAAGGAGGAATAACTTTTTCTGCTAATGAAATATTTGGAAAGTTAAAGAGTCAAACACGAATGTGAGTTCTTTAATTGATAAGACGGCAGCTACGCACAAGCCAACATATGTACAGGTGATAAAAAACTATACGATGCCTCAAACTGAGCTCCGCTCAGATGTCATGTCCCAGAAAGGGATCATAATACAAAAGCTTACATCATCAGATAAAACGCTTGCCGATTTTAAGTCGAAGATAAGACCGTCAAATTGCAAGATTCCTCTTCAAATGCTACGGCCTATTCGCAATGGCGGGGCGGTAAAGCAACGACCAATGCCAACACGGTTGAGGTATACCGATTAACCATGGATACCATGCAAGATGAGTACTATATTACCGAGGCAAAAATGCGTCAACCCAGACTGGGTATAAATGGGCTGGATAAGTAATTCACAAATGAGATACTACGAAAGGAAATGCAGGCGCTAAATCCTTATGTTGGGAATAGAGAAAAAATGGAGCTCATTCACGCCAGACAGACAAAAAACGGAAAATGGTTACACATTATTGAGGTAAATGAAAGCATGTATGGTTATGGGTCATATTTTGTGAAGGAAGACTTTAACGCGATGTGGTGCTTTAAGTCCCGCACTTTCGTACGAGGTGACCGATATACTCCTCAGGAGCTGCCACATCAGTCACCTCGGGGCAGCTCGACTGCGGGGTTCCAGGTGACCACGAACTCATATATATATAGATATATATATATATATATATATATATATATATTATATATATATATATATATATATATATATATATATATATATATGTTGCAGCATGGCAGTGCTGCAAGCTCTATCGAGCAATAATTTCCACTATTACGCAGTGGTGGCGAACTTATAACTAATTTTGTTTAAGGAATGCTGGTTGTCCTAAGTGAAAGAACTACGTTGTTCTTTCACCCGAGCATTTTAGCTATCAACTTAATAGCATTTTTCGCTCGATGGACTTCAGCTGGTTCCAGCATATGGGCTGGTTCCATTAAAACTCTCGCAGTTTCGTACGAGGTGACCGATATACTCCTTAAACAAAATTAGTTATAAGTTCGCCACCACTGCGTTATAGTGGAAATTATTGCTCGATAGAGCTTGCAGCACTGCCATGCTGCAACATATATATATATATATATATATATATATATATATATATATATATATATATATATATATATATATATATATATATGGGTTCGTGGTCACCTGGAACCCCGCAGTCGAGCTGCCCCGAGGTGGCTGATGTCGCAGCTCCTGAGGAGTATATCGGTCACCTCGTACGAAACTGCGAGATTTTTAATGGAATCAGCCCATATGCTGGAACCAGCTGAAGTCCATCGAGCGAAAAATGCTATTAAGTTGATAGCTAAAATGCTCGGGTGAAAGAACAATATTTCTCGTGCTCATAATGTTATTTGTATAAAGCTTGATTTGTGTTTTGCTTCGAACGGAAAACAGCTTAAGTATTTTATAGACCCGCTCATTTTGATTATAGTTTCGTAGTTCAAAAGAAAGTGATGTTTTGGGTTAAGGGTGTCCTTAAAAAAATCAATATACATTTGATTTATTTAAGCTATTGTGCTACTTAATCAAACAAACAACATCTCATTGAAAATTGGCAGAAGAAGCAAGTCAACGACTTTGATAGTGATTAAGATAAAATGACACGCTTTGTCATTTGGTGGCACAAGATGCCCGATAATAAGGGTGAAATGATGAACGAGACATTTCATTTCAGTAGCTCACATACGCAAGCAATTGTTTTTTAAATGATCATATTGTATTAGAGGGGGCTTATTTCCTATCTCTCTATAAAACAGCTTTACAAAGATTATAGTGGCAAATGCCCTCAAACACATCATGCATTATATCTGCCGCAAAATTTTTTTGACATATGGAAACTTTGAATTTTATTAAATATTGAATTCTTTACAATATGCAAATCATTTTTATAGTTTGATATATTACGCAAAGAGTTCTCATCCTCTTTTACCTCTCTATTCATATTACTTTTACGTTTTTTAAAACCGGCAATAATAACTTAAGTGAGCTTGTTAAACCAAAGGCTGAATTGAGGCCAAGATTGTCACCTAATACAACTCCTGAAATGAAGTATACTTGCTTCTCTTCGTTATTTACTTTAAGTAAGACTCCATTTTCAGATAAGTCAGTAATTTCTTCTATCAAATAATAAAAGCATGCATCATTTCCATACGCCCTATTATCGGTTGATTTGAAAAGCATTGCAATAAATATATTATCAAGCTTGGATAAATATTCATTAGGAAGAACGGGTATACTATACTTGTACTACAAGTATACTGCAGTTATTTTGTCTTTGCCGGAATGAGACTCTAAGGGGTTGTTCGTTTCAAAATCATCTATGAAAAGAAAGTAGGATATTTGGATTTTAGAATCATCAATTACTGATTTTTAGGGGTTTGTACTAAAATACAAAACCCTATTGCAATCACGATCTGTGTACGTTTTTCCGTCCGTCCATCTGTATGTCACAGTAGTTTTTCTCCGAAACTATAGAAGCTACAGTCATGAAACTTTGTGGAAAGGCCAGAAGGTGTTTAAGGGGAGTCTCCCCGTATAGGGAGGTGACCATTCAACAATTTTTTTACACCATTGGTAGTCGAGTAGGGTGTCACTAAAAAGATCTTAATGAGATCTTTGCAAAGCAAGTCTTAAAATTGCTATATCAGTACCGTGGGGGCAGGGCAAAGAGAAATGTACGAACTTTTCGCGTACCCCCCTCGCGATTGGACACCTTTCATCCGAAAAATCTGAAATAATCATGAATGTAGGCCTTTATGAGTACAACAGCAACAAATACGTGAGAATTCACTCAACTTTGTTAGTAATAGTATGATTTATCGATTTTACATTTTCTTGAATCAAATCTTAACGGTACCTATAAAGACAATAAAATTGAGTACATAAATGGCTATTTGTAAGATCTATCTATTTCACAAATATCAAACGGTACTTAACGAAGTTATAACGGTTTGAATTTTCCTGTATTACGATGGAACAATATGCGCTGTATTACTATGGAATATGGATATGGCTATGGAACAATATGCGCTTTTTACCGACTCAGACACTACAGATTTGCTAGGATTTGCATGAAAATTTCAGAAATGATAGGTATCATGAATATCTTTGAGAATTGGTTCAGCTCGTGGTATCAGTAATCGTAAAAGGAAAAATTTTCTGATGTCACGAATCGATGATTTGAATTATTCACCCAATATTTGTTTAAAAACTCATTCAAATTCATCCAAAAGGTGCAGAGTTTCGTGCATAAGCACATAACAGCAGCGATTTTGTTTCAAGTTAAATAATTTTTCTGAATGCTCGGCTCATTGAATACATTCGAGTAAACCACTATTTCTTCAATTTTCATGAAAATACGAAGAATATAAAAGTGCCTTGGTTGGTTTCAAATATATATTAACTATGAACATGTTTTATTGTTTTTGTATTGTAATTCCATACAATGAAATGGCGATAACTCACTTAGTTATGATTTGATTTCCATGAAATTTTGTAGGCATAAGGGTCTTATATCAACCTACATAAATGTAAAACCTTAAGAAGTTTAAGGGCACCGTTTCGATTTTTAGGGGGAAATGTAAATTTTTCAAATCATACCATTATTAACAGATTTGAGTGAATATTGATTTCGGAGGTATTTGTTGCCCTTGGACTCATGAAGACCTACCTTCACAATTTTTTTCGGATTTTCGGCTAGTGTAGGATTTTCGGTGTAGTGTAGGGAGAGGACACAAATATTGTTGGTACATTTTTCCCTCCCCCCTGGGCTCCTTATGCAAAAAATGTCTTGTTTATTCAGATTCTTAAAGTGCCAGACCTTTCATTTGATACCCTGCTCGACTAAATTTAATGAAAAAATTGTTAAGGGCCACTTTGTTATAAGGGGGGACCCCTTAAAAAATTTTGATATATTTGATAAGACCTATATGAAATCAGCCATTTAAGCAGTTCTTCAAAATATCATTTTATTCTATAAGTTTCAATAAAATTTACCGATTACAACAATCATATATGATTTTTCTACTACATGGGCTTTCCATCGAACCAGGCACCACACTTTTGAGAGGATCTTCTCCAAATTTTCTGATAAGACGAATAACAAAAATACATTTGAGATTCAGATCAGTCTCTGGTTTTAGTAATACTGGAAGAAAATGTTGGCTGGTTAAAATGGAGTTCCTTTAAAGCAAGAATCGTCAAATTCAAAGTCAAAAGCGCTTTATTCAATACTAATCGTTATAAATTTAAAAAAAAAAGCAAATACCAAACATTAACAATACAAAAACTTAATGGCCCAAATGGCTCTCTAATTTTATACGTTATTAGTTAAACACATTTCATCAAAAAAACTATAGCAAATTAAAATTAATTAATTATATTACATATATTATGATTTGATTGGAAAAATGAGGAAAAACCAACCAATACTATCCCAAAATTAATTATAATTTTAACACAACAGTGAACTTTGATCTTACACCTAATATGTTATAACCTAATTCTAATAAAATTCAATCAATAAAAACTTCTATCATAATATTGCTAGCCTACGCGTTTAACCTTATCTCTTAACCTAATATAATAAACATATACCTAACCTATCCCTAATTTTTAATACAAATAAACAGCAACACTAAATGTAGCAATAATGAGCTGAAACTCAAAAACTAAGTAACGAAAAACACGAAAACTGAAAATAAACACGAATAATTTAGACATTGTCATTCAGCCACCAAAACCTAGATTTCCCCGTCTCAGCTCGTCAGCTTCAACGAATCTAGCAAATGAGTATCTCCATTGGAATTTTTGGTGTCGTGAACTCAAATTCGGAGGATATTTTATCTTCTTATCGGTGGCCCGTCGATATATGTGATATTTGATTGGGACGCCGTCCGAATCAAAAACATATCGATTCATGTCCAAATACACGAATGCTTCTGGAAGAACGATGCCAGTAGCGAGGCAAGTCGCAATATACCCGTCTGTAGAGTGAAACGGCCGTGAAATCCAAGGGTTTTCACTCACAGTTACAGATCTTGCGATACGGTTCCGAAGAAGTTTCAATATGAAGATATCGGCTCTTGTCACTTGAGCAGTTTGATAAATTCTTCTATTCGATATATAATGCTTCCAATCCGTCACAGCTGCACATCATTGAACATTTTTTGGAGATTGCTCTGAACTATTGTAGCTTTTCGGTCTGCCCAATAGATGATCAGATAATCAGCAAACACTACCAATGATCGCATTGGCGACACGTTAATATCAAAGCCCTTCAATAGCTTGCGAATGAATATTGAGAAGAGCAGAGGCGCAGTAACTGTTCCTTGCTGTAGACCATTCAAGAGCTTGAATTCACGCATTGTTGTCAGATTTCCGTCAGTTACAACAAACGATTTCCTGTATAACATATGGCACATCATGGCGACAAGGTGTCTGGGGAACTTGTCCTGAAGGAGTTTAAAAACTAGTCTATCTAACCACACCGTATCGAAGGCTTTCTCCATATCAATGAGACATATTCCAACACATTCTCTGTTGTTTAGGTTACTTTCGTTATTGCATGTGTGGACGAATGCCTGGCACGAAAACCAAATTGGCAATTCGGCACCAACTCATATTTCTCAATGTGGGCGTTTAATGCTCTGTTGAGTATCACTTTAAACACTTTGCTGATGTTAGGCAGCAAGCTGATTGGGCGATAGCTTTTAAGCATGAAGATTCTTTTCTTTTCTTCAAGATCGGAAATACCTTAGCCTTTTTCCACTCATTTGGGAAATATGAATTTTTCAACATGTTGTTGAACAATATGCAATAATCTCTAATAGCAACCTCAGGCAAATGTCCCATGATTTCTTGTTGTTTATCCTGCGAATCTATGAAACACAAGTCTTCATAGCTGACAAAATAATCAATAAGATTCAAGCTCGGTATGAGGTCAGAACTTAATGTTTCATTGAAATGAAGAATTGATTGGCCGTTCAGGCGTGATTTGAAGTCGGAAACTTTTGCTTTAACCACTTCTGAAAGTATTTGATTCCCTCTTTCAAAATGTGTTCCAATCAGGGCAAGTTTATGCAACCCCTCACGAATAATGCTGCTTCCATTTCTGTCTGGAGTCGTACTATCAATTTCGATACCAGCCCTATCGAGAAGATTTATCTCACCACTAGTGACTTCAAGATTCGATACCTTCACTCGAGACTTCTTACAGAATATACTATACTAATCACTTTCGCGAAAACGCCATCTGGGCCCTGTGGACTAATACCCCTCAATTTTTCCGCCCATTGATTGCTGACCTCACTCCTGAAGTATGAACGGATTAAGTTCCGGACATTCTTCAGGTGTAATTTCAACAAAGCCAACGAGGAATGTTTGTAGTCCAAAAATCGCCAATAAATATTGTTGACGCGTGTGAGAAGAAGGCTTTTCAATCTTTTCAACCTTGCAATGGTTTGTGTTTCATATCCTTCCATATTGTTTCGATGTTGAACATTGGGAACTACTTTCTCAATCGTTCTCTAACTTCGACAAATAGAGATCTATTTCATTGTTAGTTAGATTCCTGTCATTAGGAACCATTGAGCAAGCGATGCCATCATCAGAAGGAAGGTATTGCTTCTGGTATAAAGCAAGAATATATTTGTTGCGCATGTCATAAAAGTTTTTTCTTGAATTAAATCATTCTAATTATTCACATATTGTAGGTTGAGTACAAAACTCTTTTGACAAGAGCGTAGTTCTTTCTACCCAACTTGTTCTTTCTATAATCCACTAATGACAAAGTTTTGAGTATAATTGGTACTTTTAATAGATTTTATGTTTTCTATAGTTTTCTTCAAAACGTTGGGTAGTTGGAAAAAGATCTGCAGTTGAAATTTGTGTGACAATAAAATACCTTTAGATAATTTAGGATCTATTTTGGAAGTTCCTGATTTGGTGACAATTTGCAGTTCATTATTAAGTATTAATTGCTTAGGAGGAGCAAAAACATTTTCACTTTCAAGAAACCTCAAGAGCATGTATTCTGAGGAATAGTCATGGAAAGGATTCTTTATGACAGAACTGATTAATATAAGAAATTTAGATTTATCTTGACATCGACTGTCTGCTAATCTTCAAGAACATTGCTAATTAAGGTAGTAAGGTTTTTAACTATATCCATACAAATTTCATTGGATAATTTTCGAGACAGATTTTTCTCTAAATAAAGTTTGCACATGAACCCCCGGCTACATTTTTTGAAAGTTTTTCGAAATTCTTAAAATCAAATTCTGAATTATTCTCGTTGTGATCGAAATCAATAGGAATCTGAGAGTTTTTATTAGAATAATTTTCTGGTAAATAAACAGGAGTATTATTCAATAAATGTTCTTCCTCATTTTCCTCTTTTCTATGTTTGTTCAAAAGCCGTTTGAAACTATTTATATTAAGAAATATTTGGGGACAATTGTTAATAGTACAAATGCATTAGGCACCACTAGTTAAGCAATGAATGAACTTTAGATGGGATATTAATAAATTAACATTTTCAAATCAATTATTGCAAATAAAACAACGATACATCATTGTCTTGATAATTAATCACTTAAGAAACGAATTATTCCAAAGTTAACTGACTTGAAATTACAGGAATTTTTCGATAAAAACTACAAGTTCAGGTTCTATTGCGTATTCTAAATTCAAAACCATATGAATTTTAAAGCAAGTATCAAGAGCATTTACAAAGTTTGCGAATTTATATAAAATGATTTCAATTACAACAAAAAAGGCTTTAATTTCGGCAATAATAGTGTCACGTGAATCTGTAATGGCTAAGAATAAGCTCAACCGTGTTTATGGGTTTTCTTATGATTTTACAATCTCATCTAACGACTCCCACAGACTTCTCGAAAATTTATCCTTCACGCGAGGCAATAAACGAGAAATTTTTCCCCGAAATGTATGCTAGCCATTTAAAAGTTCCATGGACTTCTTTTCTCCTTAAGTCCTTTCCAAATCATAACAAAATAAAGTACTGTAATAATAATTTAGAAATAGAGAGTTGTACATACTAAAGTACGAGTATATCCTTTGGGATGCTTCAGAATAGGTCACTCGGTGAAAATGGTAGCTAGCTCACTATCCTTGAAAGCTGTTAGTTTGCACATATATTCGTATAACTCATTCCACTTTGAAATTTTTATGATGCTCGATATGTATATCTATAATAATTATAAAATATGATGTAATTGTAACTAGTTATTTTCATAATTGCCATCTAAGTGAGTTTCTTAAGCTTTTGATTCTTGTTCTACGTGATCCACAGACTTTATTTTTTTTTTATTTTCGCTTTGTGTTGATTCCGGAAACAGATTCTTTCTTAGCAGCTGCTTTAATCTATTATTATACTACTAGGACAAATTCACATTTGGACCTCTGCATTGCTGACGTAAAGCCCGGTCCAGGCGCTACGTCTTGCACAACGTTTTGCCTGCGCAAACTAAAACGTTGCAGGCAAAATGTTGTGTTGGACGAGAAAAATGCAACGTTTTAGAACTGGGCATAGAACTGTTTAGTTGCAGCGATGTTTTAGCTGGTAGGGCTTAAATATGACTGCGCAGGTAAAACGTTGTGCAAGACGTAGCGTCTGGACCGGGCTTAAGACTTGAATTCAGCTTCAATAGTCCTCAACGGAAATTGCAGGCGCTTCCTTACGAAAGCGACCATAACGGAAATGGAATCAATCATCAAGGGGATGATATCTTCCTCATTCCATTTAAAAAAATCCCCGTTGGCAGCACCAGCCGGAAAGGTAAACTTCTCGTATGTAGCGTAAAGTTTCGAAAAGACTTTTTTCTGCAAATTTTGTAGTACCACATGGGTATTTATTAACATAAAAATCTGCCCACGTTTGTCTTTACAGACCCTTTATCGGGGCGCAAATATTTTTCTAATTAAATTGACTTGCACACGTATGGATTCCATATTGAAAATCGGCGGATTATAAATTGTTGTCGCGTGTTTTTGGTTCGCGGCCAATAATTTTTATGTTCCGGGAAAGTGAAAACGCAATGTCTTTTAAATTAAATTAAAAGAGTTTATTTAATTAAATTAGAAATGCACAATCACTTTTTTTACTATTTCTATTACTCGAACAATATCGCTTTTCTATTCGCTTCACAACCTTACTGTCGCGGTTCTAATGAATGATTCCCCCCATTCATTCAGCTTGTCTTTATATAGGGTCTGCAGTCATTCAACCCAGTTCTCGTACATTGGCGAATTAGCGGGAACTTTAGAGCAGCGCGAATGAATGGAGCAGTGAGTCACTTTCAGATGTTGATGCTTGGTGGGTTCTCGTGGTTTCGAGTAAATTCATTTGGTTGATGTTCTTAATTGTTGTGAAAACAATTGCGACAGTAGCCCGCAAAATTATTTGTAGATGTAACACTGCACCCACCTCAGTTCTTTTCGCCCCGAAAAGATGTGTCGCCAGTTGTAGTCAATTCTCCCTGCATGTAATATGGGGCAAGACGGTCCAGATGCACGATTTTCATTTTGGCTCTCGGTTTACGGTGTTCCTGTATGCGATATACGACGTCGTTGATTCGGTTTGTAACTCGGTATGGTCCCTCGCAATTATGCTGCAACTTTGGAGACCTACCCTTCCGTCGCTGTGGGTTATATATCCACACCAAGTCATCTTGCTGGAAGCCAGTAGAATTTGCCTTTAGATCATACCTGGTCTTCATGCGGTCAGTAGCCGATTCGAGGTGTTTTCGCACTGTCCGTTGTATCCGGTTCAACCGTTGTCTTAGCTCACTTGCGTACTCCGAGATCGGTTGGGGTTTCTCAGGGGGTGTTCCGAACTTTATATCAGCTGGCAGACGAATAGTCTTTCCAAAAATGACTTTGGCTGGGGCTTGGCCCATCGATACATGTTCGGCAGCTCTGTACGCCATCAAAACTAGTGGGATATGTCGGTCCCAGTCCCTTTGGTTCCCGTCAACCATTTTGGCCAGGTGTTTATTGAGCGTGCCGTTGAAACGTTCGACCATTCCATCGGATTGGGGATGCAGCGGTGTTGTCCTCGTTTTCCGTATTCCGAGCAGCTGGCACATTTCGCCAAAAACTAGTGACTCAAAGTTTCGGCCTTGATCCGAATGTAGTTCGCAAGGTACGCCGTACCTACTGACCCAATTGAACACTAGCTGTTCGGCTACAGTTGTTGCTTCCTGGTTGAGAATGGGGTAGACCTCGGGCCACTTGCTGAAATAATCGGCTACAACCAGCGTGTATCGATTTCCCCATTCAGATTCAGGAAAGCGTCCTGCGATGTCAACAGCAATCCTTTCAAATGGTACCCCCACGTTATAGGTTTGCATTTGTCCTCTCAGTCGTCGCTTTGGATCTTTGACGGAAGTGCAAATTGTGCATCTGCGACACCAGTCCTCTACGTCTTCTCGAGCGTGGAGCCAGAAGAATCTTTCCCGCAATTTCGCTAAGGTTTTGTCCTTAACCACATCGTGGATTCGGCTTTTGGGTAGTATAGTTTGCATCCTATAGGAGCTGCCATCCGCCGTTTCCCATTCCCGCTTGAGTACGCCACCCTCCACCTGAAGGGAGTTCCATTGTGCCCAATAGCTTTTCAGGGTTGCGCCATGCATTGAAACGTCTTTCCACTCAGGTCGCCCAGTCGTTTGTGTTGTGTCATTTGTTACAAACCAGTATACCCTATGTATACTGGTAAGGACTGGGAGCTCAACTTGATGCGTATCCTATATACAACATCAAGGCTCCCGGGGAAAGAACTCCTGTAACACCCTCTTACCTGCTACTCTGTCCATTTAAACTAAATCAACAAAAAGTAATAGAGTTACATGTTGAAAGGATTAAGTTTTATTTATGTTGCTATTTTAAATTGGTTACATTTACACCTCTTAGTTATTTTTTTATCATCTATCCATACGGTGTCTACACGGACGGAGGATGCCTAGAAGAAAGTAAAGTAAGTTCATGGTGGCTACGCAGCGTAATACGCAAACAAGCCGAAGGAGGTTCGCGGCTCAAGCCTACACCTCACCATCTTACTAATTATCGAAGATACTCCGCATTTGCACCGGAACTATATGAACGGATTGCACTGTCTGACTCGAACACTGGCTTCGCTGTTGACTTCGCGGCGAAATACACTACGCGTACAATTCCCCTAACCGCTGTTATCACTACTTCCCGTTTCTCGCTCGATCAATTGCTTTTTAAACGATTCATGCGGCCTCAATTCGCCCTAAATTCGCTGAGTAGTTGAAACGTGCGTTCTCGTTCCACGAAAGCTTCTTCCTCCGCGCTCCGTCTCACTTGCTCGCATGGTGAAACTTTGCGGCGAATTGGAGAAATGGTTTGAAGGCAGGGAGGAATCAGGCGAGGAAGAGCTTTTGTTTAGCTTTTCTGTTCTCTACACAGTGTCACTCCGCTGGAAGCACACCCCGAAGCTTCTCATGTACATGGTCGTTGTGGTAAATGTTATGAATTATGAAGATTTTTCGCTTGCCGTTGGTCGACAAGTACATGTTTTGATGACAATGGGCGTATGCGCTTGACCGTATACACTTGGCGTAGTGTGAACGCTTAGACGATTGACGACGTTTCTATATAGCATAACAATACAAGCAATTGTCCGATGTCTTCATCGGCTAACTGGGCATTTCGAATCTCCTCCGATGACCAACCTTCATCGAATTCGGTCGTTATCAATCGCAGATCAACGGGCGGTTCCTTTTCCTCAATCCGTCGGCAATGCTTGCAGTTAGCTGGACATGGACGACGAGATAGGGCATCAGCATTACCATGAACTCCGCCCTTTCGATGAACAATTTCGTAGTCGTATGACTGCAATCTTTCGATCCATCTCGCAACTTGTCCCTCGGGGCTTTTGAAGTTAAGCAGCCATCTCAGCGATGCATGGTCCGTTCGAAGAACAAATTTCTGACCATATAGGTACTTGTGGAACTGCTTGGTGGCCTCTATTATAGCCAATAGCTCCTTCCTGGTCACGCAGTAGTTCCTCTCACTTTTTGAAAGAACTCGACTGTAATACGAGAGGACTCTTTCTTCGCCATCGATCTGCTGGGAGAGTACAGCTCCAAGACCGCCGTTGCTTGTATCGGTGTCAACTACAAACATTTTTCTGGGTTTCGGATACGCCAGCATGGGTGATTCACACAGCTTTTCCTTCAGGGTCTCAAAGGCTGTCTGGCATTGTTCATCCCAGACATATGGACGATTTTCCTCGGTTAGCTGATGGAGACACTTAGCTATTTTGGCAAAGTCTTTGACGAATCTTCGATAGTAGGTTGCCAGACCCAGAAAAATTCGTAGTTGGCGCTTGTTGTTTGGTGTTGGCCAGCTTTTCACGGCTTCGATTTTCTCAGGGTCTGTTTTGACCCCTTCTGCTGATGCGACGTATCCCAGGAATTTTACTTCAGCTGCGAAAAGGGTACACTTGTCGGGAATAAGTTTCAAATTTGCCGGTCGCAATCGGGAGAAAACCTCTTCTAAGTTCCGCACATGCTCTTCGAACGTTCTCCCGATGACAATGATGTCATCTAGATACACCAAGCAGGTTTTCCAGGTTAGACCACGTAGCACGTATTCCATCAAGCGTTCGAAAGTGGCTGGAGCATTGCAAAGCCCAAACGGCACCACCACAAATTGCCACGATCCGGTCCCAACTGAAAATGCGGTCTTCTCTCGGTCCTTCTTGTCAATTTCTACCTGCCAGTAGCCACTCCTGAGAGTGCAGAAAACCATTTTGCGTCGGCTAAAGTGCCCATGACGTCGCCGATGCGTGGAAGAGGGTAACTATCTTTCTTAATGACGCCGTTAAGCTGCCTATAGTCGACACAAAAACGAGTGCTATCATCCTTTTTCTTTACTAGAACTACAGGCGCGGCCCATGGACTGACAGAAGGTTCAATAACGCCTTGTTTTTCCATGTCCGAGATCAGCGCGCTCACTTCTACTTGTTTGGCTATAGGGAGACATCTCGGTGCTTGTCGAATTGGCTTGGCTCCCTGTGTATCTATGACGTGAGTTACCAGACTCGTTCGGCCTTGGTCATCCGGGCTTGTTGAGAAGATGTCACTGTACTTGGTGACCAGATCAGAGGCTCGTTTGAATAGCTGCAATGGCAATTTGACTTGCTTCAATATTGCAGACGTGGATTCCCGGGCTTTGTCTGTGTCTTGCCTCCTTTTCCAATGATGGTCGTGAGTAGTTTCCAAAGAGGTGATGGTGGAAACAGGCTGGCAGCTGCCGATGACTTCTCCCGCTTTGATGCTCGTGGTTGAGTCTGCGGTGTTAAGGACTCTAACCGGCACATATCCGTTCCTCAAAGATCTTACAAGGCTTCGTCCTACAATCAAACTGCGCAATGCGGACGTCTTCGTTGGCTCTATCAGATAAGATCGGTGGTCTCCAGAATCACCATCAAGCTTGGCCCATACAATGCTTTCGGAAGAATTCGGTACATCAGTGTCAGTACATACCACTACATTCATCTTGGGAATTTGGAAGCTGGGATCCTCCATCAGTACTTCGACATTTTGCCATTTCAATACACGTTTGCCCAAATCCAACGTGATTCCATGTGGTCGCAGAAAATCCATTCCGAGAATGCAGTCATCCATAATGTTCGCGACCAGAAAATTATGTCGGAACACACGGTCTCCCAACTGTATCTGGAGGTTGACCTCTCCATGAACAGGTGCAGTTTCTCCTGTAGCTGTCCGTAGTGAGAAAATTCTGCCCTTGTGAAGTTGTTGCTGTCTAACTAGGTCTGGTCGGATAATCGATCGGGTTGCACCAGTGTCGATTGTTATGGTGCAGTGTTCTCCGTCAACTTGACCATGAAGGCATAAGTCCGCTTCTTGACACGGTGATGGTGGTGCTGGGGACGTCGATCCTCTTAGCCAACCTCTGCCCCATGAAGTTGGCTCTTACATGTTTCCCGACCCCTCTGTTTGAAGGGTTTCCATTCTGGGCTCCTGACTCGGTCTGGATCTCCTCCTAGCTGCACACCATGGACAATAGCTCGATTTTCTTCGCTTCTTGTAGTCTCTTTGCAGGTGCCCCTTCTCTCCGCAATTCCAGCATCTAGGCGCACCATTTACATGCGGGTCCCGCTCAATTTCCACGCGCTCACACCTGCACTCGTCTGTCACTACCTCTCGAACCCGGGCAGTGGTACGAGTCACATTTTTCGCTGCCTCAAAGTTCAGACTGTAAGCCAATGCGTCCTTAACCGTTTGCTTTTGAGTTAAACGGACGGCTTGTTGCAATTCCGGGTCCTTTAGTGCGCTGATGAATGCTTCTGTCGCTGCATCATCTCGATGTTCTGGGTCGTAGGCTAGGTAAGCCAAAAGTGCTAGTCGCTCAATGTCTTGGGCTAGCTGCTGTAGGGTTTCACCAGACTTCTGCACCCGATGCCTTAGCTGTGACCGATAAATCTGCTTTGGATGATCGTCTCCATAACGCATGTCAAGCGCATTCATTATAGCATTCGGGTTTGAGTGCAATTCAACGGGGATCGCCTGCAAAAGCTCGGCAGCTGGGCCTCTTAGAGCAAGAATCAGTACAGCTGCTCGTTCCTGCTCATTCCAGTGATTTGCCCTTGCGGCAGCTTCAAACTGGGTCATGTAAATACTCCAGGCCGTTTGCCCATCGAATATTGGTGCTTGCACACTTCTGGATGTGCTTTACGCTGCGTTTATAAGCGGGGCTGGTGAGGTGGTTACTACTGCCTTCGCTGCTTCCAATTCTTTTTTCACTTTTTCCATCTCATGGTTCATTCTCTCTTCGACCTGGCTGATCTCATAGTTAATTTTCTCCTCAACCTGGCTGACCTTCTCCTCGACCTGGTAAACCTTTTCCTCGACGCATTTAATTTGATTGTTCAGGCTACCGAGCTCCACTTTTATTTCGGTTGACTGTTTTTGCACTTCCTTGATTTCGATCGCTTGTTGGTCCAGCTTCGCTGATTGTTCATTTAACTTCGCTGATTGTTCATTTAACTTCCCTGATTGTTCATTTAACTTCGCTGATTGCTCATCTAGCTTCGTAGTTAAATTGGATGACTGTTGTCGCTGCTCTTGCTGCATCAGCATTAACATTTGCATCAGCGCATTTTCTGGTTCCTTTGGCTTTGGTGTTTCTGCTTCACCACCTTCTGCGCCTTTTTCTGCATCTGAGGGCTCACCCGAATCCAGATACGCGCCTTCCGATTCAATTGCGTCACGCAAGCTTGCAATCAGTGTGGCCTTTGTACCTTGCGTAGTCAGGTTTCGCTGTTCCAACTCTTCCTTAAGCTCCGACATGGTCAATTCATTAATTTTTAAGTTTAGGCTTCGTGGCATTTTTAATGTTTCTTTAAATTTTACTATTGTGCTTTATAAAAATGTTCAAATTTTCACTTTCAAAATTTTAATCTCACTTCTCGACACCACTGTCGCGTGTTTTTGGTTCGCGGCCAATAATTTTAATGTTCCGGGAAAGTGAAAACGCAATGTCTTTTAAATTAAATTAAAAGAGTTTATTTAATTAAATTACAAATGCACAATCACTTTTTTTTACTATTTCACAATTTTAACTAGAATCTAACTTTCACTTGTCCATAAATTTCTATCGCAATTGTCTTCCAAAATTACTACACAATCACGAAAATCACTTTTCTATTACTCGAACAATATCGCTTTTCTATTCGCTTCAAAACCTTACTATCGCGGTTCTAATGAATGATTCCCCCCATTCATTCAGCTTGCCTTTATATAGGGTCTGTAGTCATTCAACCCAGTTCTCGTACATTGGCGAATTAGCGGGAACTTTCGAGCAGCGTGAATGAATGGAGCAGTGACTCACTTTCAGATGTTGATGCTTGGTGGGTTCTCGTGGTTTCGAGTAAATTCATTTTGTTGATGTTCTTAATGGTTGTGAAAACAATTGCGACAGTAGCCCGCAAAATTATTTGTACATGTAACAATATAAATACCGGTTTCACCCTTCTCGCATTTGCTGTTTACACATTTCACAGTGGTAACCACACAAAGGCTTAAATAGCTCGAATAGTTAATTTCAAAAGATTTCCATAAAAGTTTAATCAGTACTTGCGTTGCCATTAATATATACATTTTCAATTTTTTTCTGAACTATGAGGGGCCGTCATTTCGATTTTTATTGAAATCGGCTGCTAAAAATATTAAGCTATAAATTTTCGACTTTTTTATTTGTCATTCGATTTGCATAATTAAATTAAATTAACTTGCCTTAATAACTTATAGTTTCAACGGAATCTGTTGAGAATCTTGGCTGCTAGAGGGCTACAGAAATAAAAAAAAATTGTAATTCACCCCCTGTATGGGGCGACCCCCTTAAATACCTTAAAATATTTTCTTGCACTGCAAATTTCAAGAGGCACCACTTTTGACCTACGAAGAAAATTTCCTCATTCTAGCTCATGTGGTTTGTAAGAAAACTTGTTATGACGCACGAACAAACGGGCGGACGGACAGACAGACAAGTCGCGATTTTATAATTTTTAGGGTATTGTTAAAAATATTTTACAATATCTTAAAAATTGTCTGGTTTATAAATACTTCCAAGTAAAGTCATTTAAAACGTTTCCATGAAAAATATTCATTATTTCAGTTGGCACTAAAATAGCGAATTGCGCTTGCCTTCAGACCTTTGGGGCCGCCATTTTTAATGCATGCATTTGATTTTGGATTATTTTAAATCTTTGTATGCTAGGACCTAATAAATCAATGTACCATCGCAGAACCGCGACGATTGGAGGCGACTACTACTAGAGACAAAGGCCCGAGTTGAAGCTATACAAAAGATGATGAAAAGGAGAAACTATTTAATTGTACTTCGAAATAGGCAAGAATGTACTAAGAACATTTTCAGCATGATAATAACCTAACGAGAATAGGCATCCATTAAACTTTTTAAGATTGAGCTTAAAGACTTTAAATTTACACAATGTACAAGATCGTTAAAATGGCTGCAGTTCAAAATGTGATCTCCTCCTGGACTGCCGATTTATGTGTCAGATGAGTCACTTATCTTCATTCTTACATGAGAGATCTGATTGTCCGATGTAAGATTTTTCACGTTAATTAGTACTCTACTTCATTTGTCACGTTGATTCTGTTGAGTGTACTTTAGTTCGCCTCGTCGATGCTAGAACATGGCCTGGTTGCTTTTTACCCTGCAACGGTTTCGGACTAGAATTTACCCAATTCGCATTGAAATTTTGAGCTTGCGGAGATATTTTGGGTTAAGTTGCATAATATGGCACCGCAAATGTGAAACCCGCATGCCAATCTAAGTATAATGTCTTCTCTATCCGGGCAAAACTTTGACGGGTCTTATTAGTACGATTCGCTTGAGGCGGAATCTTAATTAGTACTAGTCTGACTATGAAAACCTGTACCTATAAGGGCTGGTGCCAACCTTCGCATAGCCTTTCTACCTACATAAATAACCATGAAATTATAAGTCTACTACACATAGGAACGGATATAGTGGTATCGATGGAGGACCCAACAGCGATGAACGTTAATAGCGAACATAACTGACTAATTGAGCACACATAGATACAATGACAACATCATTGATGTTGAAACCTTCGACTTCAAAGAAAAACAGCTTGTCATATTCGGACATAGGTAGTGGCAAAATACCGCAGTAGCAAACTGTTAAGTCGGAAGATATGATGGCTGCTATAAATTGGTTCCGTTAACCCGATCTGGTGAACTACTTGTGATTTCGAGCAACAAGCAACTGATAAAAATTACAATAATTCTGCAACTCTCCAAATTAGATCCTATTTCGACTCTAAAAAAATACTTACAGCTGAAGTAGAAGCGTTGAAACAGGACTTTCCTGAAGTTGGATTCATGGAAATTCATTCAAATTTAAGGTTAAGCGCAAAATTACACTTCAATTCATTTTGAAACGACAAGAATGACATCGAAGATTGTCATTGATGCAAGGCTCTGACGTTGGGAGTGAAATACAAGACAATTAAGTAATGAGACTGATTATATTGCCGCGCTTTTGGTAAGCCTGCTACTTTGAAATTCCCTGCCCCTTCCCCGGCATCCTTCCCCTCTCCATTGATATATTTGCCATCGCTCTAGCTTGTTTAGTTCGCCTGCTGTGTCATGTTGAGTAGACGTGTGTTGGTGGTGCTCGTCACGAAAATGGAGAAACAAAATCAAGAGCAACGCGTCGCGGTAAAATTTTGCGCCAGATTGGGCGAAACAGCTTCGGCAACGTACGATTTAATTGCATGGTGATAGTGCTCTTAGTCGTGTCTAGATGTTTCGATGGCATAAAGAGTTTAAGGAGGGGCGTGAAAGCGTGGAAGACGAGGTGCGGAGCGGGAGACCAGCCGAGATGCGAACTGACGCAAATGCGCAGCGTGTGCGCGCCCTAATCCATAAAGACACCTCATAGTTTTAAGGAATGGCGTAAAAGATAATTTGTGTATAAAATTGAAATACTAAGAAATCATAATCGGGGCCTTTTCCTTTGTCCCCGAAAGGGGTAGTTATAGGTTTCTGAAAATGGACTTAGTCGTCGGAGTTTAGATATGGTTCCAATCCAACCGGTTTGCCAATTTACAGGCATTAGCTAGCATCCCTGTTGAAAACGGAAGGATGACTTGTGTGATCAGTAGGGTATACAGGACATGAAAAGAATCCCTTTGGGTTTTCATCAGGCCGAGGTATACCTCTAATTCGTACGCGTGAAAATATCTTTGTAGTTGGTCCTTGCGTTTGCGGGAAGATCTCGCCCTATGAAAGTATAATACTTTGGAAACCCCTTCCCAAATATCTGTACATGTCTGCATTTCATAATCAGTACAAACCCATTCTGACCAGGGCCTACTTCTGTCTACTTGACTTGACAGCAACTTCAAAGCTCAAACGGGGAAGGGTAGAAGTGGTAGTGTCTTTGAAGGTTTATGCTGCATAAGAAAATTTCAAGTATTTAGTACCTCAGAAATCAAAATTGCTTCAAATTTGTTAATACCGATTTGTAAATATTACGTTTTCTCCCATAAAATTGAAACGGTATTCTTAAACTTCTTAAAATTATAAAGGTTAATAGAATATCCCCATGCTCACGAAATTTCATGCCAATCGGATAAAAATCAAGTGAGTTATAGCTATTTGATTTGCAGGGAACTACAAGTACGATAACGCGTGTTGATTGTTGATACATAATTCAAATCGACCTAGACACTATTATTTTTTCCGATTTTCATGACAATTTAAGGAATAGTGCTTAATTTGAATATGTTTAGAAACTTCGCATCTTTTGGATAAATTTAAATGATTTCTTCTACAAGTATTGGATGAATGATTCAAGTCATCGATTGAGGGCATCAGAAAATTGGTTTGAAACTTAGATGGTTACAAAGCCCTTCTGGTAGGAGCACTCTTGTGTCTAGTGGACTTGTTTTTCTTTTATTTGGTGCTTGTATTTGTATTAAGCTTCCGTGTCCGCTAACCTGACGAAATTTTTGTAGAGTAGCTTGATCTAGTCTCAGTAAAAGAAAATTTCAAAGGTAATGGAAATTGCTTGAGAGTATGCGTGATAATTGTTTTGTAGTATAGTTTCGTGGGAAGCTAAAAGCTCACCCCAAATGATCCCGTATAAAGCTAGGCGACAAGTACGCGTACGCCATCGCTGACCGAAGCTGAACTAGATTCTGTTCGCTGACCTTCGTGCCAGACCATCGGAACCCGTGTCCTGCAATGACCCTAAACACACGAGTTCACTACAAATGTTCTGCCATTAATTTGCAACACTCTATTTCATATTCTAAATTTCAACTATTCAATTATGAATACATGCGAATACCTGATTAGCTGAACTTGGCTCCTATTGTGAAAATATTTGAATATTGGAACATAAACTCACCTGTTTGATAGCGTCTGCATGAAATTGGCTCAGCAGTAGATCGTTGTTGTAGTCAATCAACTCTCCAGACTCGGACTCATGGCTCTGCGATCCTCGGCCTGACGATCCCGTCTGTATATATTTTGGTTGCGAACAAATGTAATTATTTTTTATGTTAAGCAGGTGATAAGTTCTATTATTTCACCACTTACGCCTGTTCCGCTGTTGCGATCGTTTCGATTCATGCCGTTACTCACACCGCTCCCGCCACTTGCATTGCCGCCTCGCCCACCATTCACTCCCGGATTGGCCACAGTCGACCCCGCGCTGTTCATCTGGGCACCGTACTGCGACACCACCGATTGCACGCCGTCCGTGTACGGCATAAGTCCCGATGGAAAACCACTGAGCGACGGCGATCGCGGGTTAACCAGACACGCCTCCTCCGATTCCTCCGACATTACGAGCACGTGACGATTCTGGCTTAGTGAGAGGGATGGATGGTTGTCGCCAATCGGACTGCATCTTCACGGGTTGCCAACAACAAATTTAGTTAATTGAGATTCTGAGTTCTACAGCACAGTTTGTGTTGAAAATGTACATTGAAAACGAAAACAAGAACAGATGGTGTGTATCACTAGGTGCTGCTGATCGAGTGTCGTGAATTTAAAATAAAGTTTGAAATATGAAACAAGCACTTGTGATTTGTGAACGATTAACGCACGTTTTGAACCATTTGTTACAGCAACACGCACCACTATTGTTCCAACAAGTACTTAGTTGTGATTATATGAGTACAGTGCTGACGGTGTGCGAAGCTAAAGAAGATACAGTTAATGTTTGATACGAGCAATATAATGAATATTTCCTGACTAGAATTGCTACAGCATAAATATTAACACCTTGAAGCGAATTCAGATGCCTTTGCTAAACTGAAACACGTGGGCGTGAGTCTAGTGATAAAAATTGAAATAAAAATGCATTCATAATTTCTTGCGTAGCAATTAACTTGCTCGCGGTTGTATGATGGTTATACTTGTATGTTTAGGGTAATGAATGATATTATTTCAACTAAACAGGGAATTGTTCAACCTTATTCACTGAGGAATTGGGAAAAGCCTTTGGACGTTGACGTTTTAATTGGTATTCAAGTAGATTGAAGATTTTTATTTAGCCAGATTTAGGGCAAATGAGGATATAAGAACATTCTAAATTTTACGATTTCAAATGGACCCTATTTTGATTGTGCTACGATTTCTTTAAATGTACAGTGAGCGTAAAATGTCAAGGTACGATTGTTAATTTTCAAGAAAAAACAATATTTCTTCAAGCTGTTATAAAATTTTTATTATATGTTTGCACCGTAGAATTTTTCTAAGGCTAGTTAACGAGATTGTATTCACAACTAACAATAAAAAAATTCGGTTGTGGAGAAAAATTTACGAAACAAATCCACCCTGCAAGCCAGGCAAAATGTCCGTATGATTACACTTTCTCTGAACTGCATTTATGAAATCCTCGTAGATTTTGTTGTTTAATTGCCGGTATTGTATAACTTAATGGATCATTGTTTTAAATGAGCCTCAAAAAAAAGCAAGTTAGTGAACCATTAGCGAAAGTTGCTAGCATCACTGGAATACCTAAGTGAACGGTGCAACATATTGTATTGGGTTATCGGATAATTCATGTCGTTTTTTTTCTCATAGATGACGTGAACTGCATATTTCATATAGAAGTGATTGCGTGGCTTACAAAGGGTGGTCCAACCATAATGCACGATGTTAATTGTGAGTCATACCTTAACGTCAAGTTTTTTGCCCAACTTAATTTGACATTTCTTTGTTTCAGTGTTTGAAAAATTCAACCCTGAAGAGGTACACAATTGAGCAGCGCGTTAAGGTTGTAGCCTTTTACGAAAATGGGCGTTCAAATCAAAATGCATTTCGTGCACTTCGTGATTTTTTTGGTCAGCATAATCGACCAAAAGTGTCCACAATCGGGAGAATGTGCGCAAATTTCAGTAAACCGGGTCGGTAGGAAATATGAAATTACCTGTGCATGCTCGCCCAGTTCGTTCTGCGGAAAACATTGCTGTTGTTCGCGATAGTGTGGCAGAAAAGCCGTCAACCTCGACTCGTCGTGGTGCCCAACAATTGAACATCTCACGAACATCACTGATGCGAATTTTGAATAAAGATTTGAATTTACACGCTTACAAGGTTCAATTGACTCAAGAACTGAAGCCCACTGACCATTTAAAGCGTCTGCAATATGCCGAATGGTTGATTGAACAGACAGAAGGGAATGGTGACTTTACAAAGAATATCATCTTCAGCGACGAGGCACACTTTCATCTCAGTGGATTCATTAACAAGCAGAGTTGCCGCATTTGGGTAAATGAGAATCGACGAGTGATTGGTGAAAAGCCGATGCATCCACAAAGAGTGACTGTTTGGTACGGTTTATGGGCTGGCGGCGTCATCGGACCGTACTTCTTTGAAAATGAGGACGGCCAAGCAGTAATCGTTAATGGTGTTCGCTATTGCGAGATGATAACGGACTTCTTGTGGCCAGAAATTGAGGTTATAGACCTGGACGATATGTGGTTCCAACAGGATGGTGCCACTTGCCACACAGCCAAAGAAACAATGGCTCTTTTGCGCGAGAAATTCAATGGCCGTGTTATCACACGTTGTGGCGATGTTAATTGGCCGCCATGATCATGTGATTTGACCCTGTTGGACTTCTTTCTCTGGGGATATTTAAAAGAAAAAGTGTACGTCAATAAGCCAAGAACAATTCAAGAGCTAAAGGATGAGATAATTCAGCACATTCACGACATTGAACCTCAATTATGTCTCAGAGTCATTAAAAATATGAACCATCGGATAGAAGTATGCCACCGGAGCCATGGCAAGCATTTGAGCGATATATTGTTTTACACATAATAATCATAGATCTTCTATTATAAGAAAAAATATTAACATAATTTTCTGAGAACTTTTTGTTTTATTTACAATTAACATCATGCATTTTGGTTGCACCACCCTTTATCATTGATTAATGTTTGTATTTAGTATAACTAAATTTACTTTGAAAAAAGTGAAAAAACGACATTAATTATCGAACATCCTAATATATAATACTCATTTTCGGATTAATAGCGCCCTAAAATAAAAGAAAAAAAGAATTATTCCTTAAAGCACTATTTGTTTTTTATTTTTCCCAAATAAAAACTGCATGCGTTAACATTAGAGTGCTACTCGCTGCACCTGAAATTGCGATGAACGGCACAGGGCAAAAAGGCGACATCAATAACATCATGGAGAAGGTACAACGTGCAAAACAATGCGAAAAGGACAGGAAGCGAAAAATTTTGGACAACAAATTGAATTTGCTGAGGGGAAAAACAAACGTAGAGCAGGAACAAGCGACCACATCAGAACCGATAGGAAACTTCGTCATCGACAAATCAACTGAAACCTTCACACAGGAGCAATTTAATCTCCTCAACAAAGGTCTGAAATATGCGGTCAATAACGGTACCCTTCCGGTGGAGGATATTGTTTTAGAAGCGGCAATTAGATTCATCAACAACGAAACAAAACAAAAAGTAAGGCAACGAACGGTGGAAGCGATCAAAATATCCCAGGCGAAGAATGCGAAAAACAACGCAGAATGGAAAGTGCTCAAAGAATTGAAAGCAAAACCAGTGTACTACCTGAGAGCGGATAAGGGGAATTCGATTGTCATAATGGACCGAAGCCACTACGAACAACTTGTTATGGACAAACTAAATAATGGAAACTACCACCAGCTACGTACTGATCCGCTTCCAGAATCAATAAATAGAGTGGAAAAAACTCTAAAAGAGTGCAAAGCAGTGATTGGTGATATCAAAAGACTTCGAGTATCAAACCCATGTCTGCCAAGGGTTAAATGTGCACCAAAGGTACATAAAAATGGTGAAGAAATGAGGGAGATAATTACGGCGACGAATGCTCCTACAACCAAAATAGCGAAGTGGCTGCTACAAGAATGCAGTAAACTCCCATACAAACCAGGCAAGCGCTCCGTCAAAAACAGGGATGAGTTGATCGAGATTCTCCAAACAGTGCAAATAGCGGAGGATGATATACTGGTCTCATACGACGTCAAATCTTTGTTCCCGAACCTACCAGTAAAACAAGCCTTGGCACTGTTCGAAGACTGGGTGCTCAAACATGATAAGTCCCCAGAGTGGAGGAAACGTGTAAAATGTTACACTAAATTAGCCACCTTATGTATGAGTGAGAACTACTTCATGTTCAGAGGAAACTTCTACAAAGCAACAGTGGGAGCAGCAATGGGAAACCCTCTCTCACCTATCTTAAGTGACATCTTTATGGACTGGCTCGAGACGGAGCTCGAACACAAAGAAATAATGCCACCTATCTGGATCAGATATGTAGATGACATCTTCACGGTGATCAAAAGTAAGGAAGCGGAAAAAATTTTGTATGAGCTGAACAATATACACCCATGAATAGCGTTTACAATGGAGAAAGAGAAGAACGATCGGATACCTTTCCTGGATATCAGCATAATAAAAGGCTCTGGCAAACTTGAATTTGACATATATAGGAAAGAAACAACCACACAAAGAACGATCCCGAGCACGTCAACCCACACATATGGGCACAAAATGGCAGCGTACAATATGATGATTCACCGGATGATCACGGTAACAATGACAAACGAGCGACTACAGTTGGAAAAACACTACATAATGGAAACAGCGATGAAGAATGGGTACAGCACAAAAGTAATCGAACAACGGATAAAGAAAAAGGAGCACGAACAACGCAAAAATCAGCTGACAACATTATTCAAACAGGAGCAAGAACAACAGGTAAGCAGGATCTCACTCACCCACACAACAATTTCGAAAAAGCTTCAAAGGATAATAAAAATGACGGGAAACAACGCAGCTTTTACCAGCAGAAAATACAGCCTAGAAACAGCCTTAGGATCAGCGAAGGACCCGAAAAACAAGGAAGAAAAAGGCGGTATCTACAAGATCACTTGCCCGGAGTGTGGCATGGTTTATATTGGGCAAACGAAACGACTAGCGAAAACCCGGTGGCAAGAGCACATCAAAGAAGCGGAACAAATAATCAAACGAGGTACAACAGAAACAGCAAGATCGGCGGTAGCGAGGCACATTGTCGAAGAAAAGCATAAAATCGAATGGGAAAATCTCGAGATTGTGCAGGAAGTAGCTGATTGGAGAAAACTGGATGGATACGAAAGTTTGTGGATATCTCGAGTTCCGAAAAACAAAAGAATGAACACCGATGTTGGCAACGGGTATAGTTACTTAATGAAGTTGGTGTGAGTCATCACTTAAAATATCTCCTTTCCATACAAAAATCCTTATTTTGTTAAAACCCCTTTTTATAAGACTCTTCTGTAGTTAATTACCGCTTAATTACTCTAGGGAAAAAACTATTGTTATAAAAGGACATGTAAACAGCAATTAGCTTCAGAATATCGCCACTGAGGAAGGAGATCATTTATCTCCAAAATATCGATATTTGGGAAAAATAAAAAACAAATAGTGCTTTAAGGAATAATTCTTTTTTTCTTTTATCCTAATATATGTTAAAAGTTTTCAGAGCGAAAAAACAATTTATGTACTGCCTGCACATTCTTAATGAGCATAATTGACGTAGTACTCGTATTCTCCGAAAAGCTAATAAGTGTAGCAAAAGTTTCTGCACAACTCTTAGCAAATGTAGGCATGCTGTAAGAAATAAAGGTTTCTCCAATAAGAGGTGTTATGCTGTCACTTTTGACATTTGACAAGTAGAAACTACGCCATTAATAAAAATGGAACGATACACGCTTCAACAACGAATTGAAATTATTAAAATTCACTATAAAAATGGTGAAAATTTTGCCGAGGCGGTTCGTAAAACTCGAACATTTTTGGGTCATCGTGAAGCACCTTGTCGGAACGCAATACAGAAATTAGTGGGAAAATTCGAGCTGTTGGGACAACTTGGTGATGTGAAGAATAAAACCTGTGCACGTCGCTCAAGAACAGCCGAGAATATTGCTGCTGTAGCCGAAAGTGTTGAAGAAAACCCAGGTTTGTCCATTCCTCGTCGTTCTTTGGAATTGGGCATTCCACAAACGTCATTACACCGTATTTTGCATAAAGATTTGGGTCTAAGGCTTATAAACTTCAGTTAACACAAGAACTCAAGCCGGTCGATCATCAAAAACGTCGTGTTTTTGCTGATTGGGTCCTTGAAATGCATGAAAATGATCCGGAATCCCATCGAAAAATCATCCTGAATGATGATCTTTTACGGGAACAGTTTCCGGGCCGTGTTATCTCTCGAAGAGGTGATCACAATTGGCCACCGAGATCTTGTGATTTAACACCTTGCGACTTCTTCCTTTGGGGCCACGTGAAAGAGATGGTCTACGCCAACAGCCCAGGGTCGATTCAAAACCTCAAAGATGGAATTCGTGAGGGTATCGAGGACATAGGGCAGCCACTTTGCGATTTGGTTATGAAAAATTTCATGAAAAGGATATGGTCCTGTAAGCGTGGTCGTGGTGGTCAATTGCCTGATGTTATTTTCCATTTTTAACGGCATACTTTCTTCTTTATAGTGAAATACACATCCGATCATTTATATTAAAAAATGGCATTTTTCTTTGAATATCAAAATAACACCTCTTATTGGAAAACCCTGTATCTTACAATGGGCTGGATGTCAAGGCCGTTCATTTATGCTAAAATTCTTTAGTAGTAGGATTAACTGAAATATGTCTAGAGTTGGTGGAAAGGACGAAAACGAAACTCTAGAGTTTTGGATGGACGTAATTATAATATATTTCATGCAGATAAAGATTTATGGTCTGGCAAAAATGGACCCCAGAGTCTTACACGGTTTATGCCCAACTGCAAAGTATGGATGAGGTTCTATCCTAATCGGGGGATATAAGAAAACTTTCTGAGCTGAAAAGAAGATATAATGTTCTCAAAGATACTCGTAATTAGATGCAAGGGCAGCAACAATTGAACAGGGGCCGATTATATTTTTCAGCTAGTAGCGATCCAAAGTAAAAGTGCGAATTCTTGACTTTAGACTTTGTAAAAGTCCTTATAATTTTCAGCTATTCTTCAAATAAAATTTTCCAAGCCTTCCTCAATTTAGGCAACGTTTGAAAGCTCCTGTTTCATCCATTTTACCAATTTCCATTACTTTTGTCTCTAGTCCGCGTGGTGTAGTGGTTAGAGCACTAAACCCGTAAGTCGAAGGTCTCTGGTTCGAGTTTCGTTGGCGTCAACGAGAACGTATCGCAACTGGGCGGACGGACACCGCCAAAGCGTGATAATGATCATATCACTGCGTGGAGTGCCGATACATTCGATCATGACAATGAGATACTCCAACTATCTCTAAGCGAAGGCCCGAAAGGGGCTGTAGTGCTACGAAAAAAAAAAAAAATAGCATGTCATGCATACACCCTCTCCAAATATTATGTCTTTGTTAAAACTACGCCGCCATTTTGTGCGGAATACGAAACGCGGTTTTATTAGAGATTTCATTTCGAAACTTGAATTATGAATTTCGGAATGCAATCTCTCTTGCACTTACTTTCGGTCTTCCGTACGAAATACGAGGCCGGCAACTTTTCTTCCAACCCTTTCAGGATTCTGATGAGCTTCAGACCTGACCTGTTTATGTATGTGGGGCGAATTCAGTAATTGGGCAAGGAGAAAACCACCAACATCAAAAGTAATCTTAATGAAAGGCTAAAGTTAAAAATAACAGCTGTAGTGTTCAACACGAGACGAAGTCTTCTAGCACTCTCATGAAAATCTATATCAGGTAGTTGTTTTTATTTTTGGCAAGATTGTAGTAATAAAGCGGCTGGTGCTAATGTGATGGGTAATGTACAAAAAATTGGTGTTGTGATTGAAAGCATTTGATCCAAAAAATGTGGAGAAAAGTCATGGAGGTAGGTCTTTATTAGTACAACAGCAACAATGCCGAATTCATTCAACTTGTTAATGAAAGTATTTTCTTCTGAAATTTCACATTTTGAACTAATGGAATTCCAGATTTCAGTCGTCTTAGAAAAGGTTCTTATACTACGTAAGTTTAACACATAAGGGGAGTGCTGCTCCTCAGGAGTATTCTCGGAGGCTTGCATTCTTTCTATCTACGGACATTACCCGATTACAGGTGCTGGTCTTACTGTTGATGTAATTACAGCCAGGAACAAGGATGCTACATTGCACCCAGGTTCTCATCGAGCTAAAGCAGCCAGGGGCATAATTGGCTGTCACAAACGGAGCGTTGACGGTTGGTGGGCCTTTGAGCAAATACCCTTGGTGGTAGGTAAAACGCTATGAGGAGCACCAGATCAAAAACTGCGCTAAAAGACGAGAAGAAGAAAAAACTTACAGTGCAGGGGGTCAGATCCCCATTACCGGCGGTAGAGAGTATTGAGCGAGCAGGCTCCTAGCCATCGTCATCCAGCGACTGCAATGTTATAGAAGTGGTAACATATATATCTACAAGCAATCTCAGGCCTGACGGAGAAAATTCATTCAGGTTTAGACCCGTCGAAACAAGGGACCGAACGGTGTACAAGAAGAGCGGAAACTGGAACGATCCATGAACAAAAAGAGGAGGATGGGGAAGTTTCACTGTTAAGTGACGCTCTTTTTGCCACTACCCAAGCGAATGAGGCACGAAGTTGGAAAACGAGAGCCTCTTTCAAGAAGCTATGCCAGAAAGTACTATGACCCTTGACCGATTCGAAGAGGAGTGGTTTATATAGAAAGCGGGGTGTACTGTCAAACAATTGAAAGCCGCTTGAAACGTGAAAAAAACATCAATAAGAACATCAGACATGGAGGTCTGAAGCTGGAGGAGCTCATGGATCGCATTACGCTCTACAGGCGGAGGTGGCTTTAGGCGGGAAAGACTAAAACGCCAAATCCTCTAGTGGAGCACCAGTAGCTCCAGCTTCTGGCAGTACCAAAAGGATGGCAGACAGCCCAATCGAAGGTGACCGCCATAAAATGAGGAAGAACGAGGGGCCAGATGGAGCTGCTAATCCTGACAAAAAAGCGGAGAAGAGAAGAATAAAGGTTCTTCGGATACCACAAGGAAACCAAAACACAAACCAATAAAGACGCCGAACAAATCCTAGCCAAAGGCAAAAACAAAATAGGTTGGGTTATCTGCAGAACATGGAGAAGAGCCCTTCCTCCCTGCTGCTTCAGGTGCTTCGAATACGGGCATACAGCATATGGCTCTCTGTGCTATGATTGGGGTCAAACGAGGCATAAAAGCAGGAAATGTACAGTCAAGCCACAATGCATTCGCTTCAAGGACACTAAGCCAAAACCTGATGACTTCAATCACATGCTAGGCTCAGGAAGTTGTCGGGTTTACAAAAAGGACCTAATCAAAACCAAATCAGTAATCCGATGAGCCGAATGCTACAAGTAAATTTCCACCGAAGCACAAACACCTAGGATTTGCTTGAGAAGTTTGCGAGGGATACGAAAGCCAGCTTTCTGTTGCTCAGTGAGTAACATCACGACAAGAACTAGAAAACCTAGCGCCCTGACGAATCTGGTACCTGCGCCATCTACGCTTGAGGCAGCGCCCACCAACAGGTGTAGGGCAATGGAACAGAAGATGGTTTTGTCTGAGTGAGTTATTCAGAAACAACATTTTTTAATGTTTATCGAACACCGAACGAACTGATGCCATCCTTCCGGACGAAACTCAATGCCTTTCTTGAGCACGGAGGGCCAGGTGCTTATCAAGGGAGACTTCAAAGGTACAGCCACTGAATGAGGCATGCTTCAATCTAACCGTAGAGTCAAGCAGGTCCTATTAGTGGTGACCAAGACAAGCACTTGTTGTCATAAACCCTGGGAATACCCCTATTTGTCGCCGGGGTGACATACCCGATGTTACATTCACTTCGGGGTCCCTGGTGGCAAGAGTAAACGACTGGCGTGTACTAGAGGGCCACTCGGCCAGCGCCCACCAGTATACAGCGGCTGAGACCCGCGGCGAGACAAACCGCTGTTGGGGGCACCACCGGTGAGCGGAAGACCTACTGCCGAGAAATTGGTGAACTCAAATATACGTACCATCATATCTGCCTACGAACCTTTCATGCGCCGTCGGAGACGCTATCACGATAAGCCTTAAGTATACGATAAGCCTTTAGGAAATGCCACAAACTTCTCCGAGAAGTCCAGCAGGTGTAAACGCGAGAAGAGGCAGACACAAGGCTAGCAGCATACAGATCGTCAAGGAAATCTCTTTGCAAGCTAATTAACAAGAGTAAGGCCTGACACTGGCAAGACTTCATGGACGAGTGAATAGGAGCCTGTGGGGCCTGGCATAAAAACTCGTCGCGCAGAGGCTCGGCGCCCTATGGAAGGCCTGCTTATACGAAACAGAAAAATGGACGAGATTATACGGGCTCTGCATCCTACATATATCATCTGTGTTAACGTAATCTGTGTGGTCTAGTGGTTGGAGCATGAGCGCATAAGCCGAAGGTCCCATGTTCAAATCTCGTTGGGAACAACGTGATTTAGTTCAGGGGATTTTTCGCACAGACTATGAGTGTTCACTCAGTGGTGATATGTACTGATTTAATCAGATCATATGATAGCTGAGCAGGCACACGGGATCATGGTACTGACCTAACCAACTTCCGAAAAAATCAATATGGTCATGAAAATGAGATACTCTAACTATCTCTAAGCGAAGGCGCGAGAGGGGCTGTAGTGCTACAAAGAAGAAGAACGTAGTCCCGGATAGAAGACCATTCAAGGCCCACCTTTCACGAGAATGGAATTGGAAGAGACAATTCCATCAATAAAACACAGAATCCAGATGACGTTCTTGCTGAAGTATATATTGTTTACAATCGCGGGAAGGGTCTGACCAGAGCGACATAAGGTAGCGAGGCTCGTGCTGATAAGCAAGGGGAAGGGAATTTTCGATGCTTCACACAGCCGGGAAAGCACTCGAGAAACTCATCAAGGGAAGACTCACTGACGCGATTCATGCTGCAGAGAATCTATCTCCTCGGCAGTATGGATTTAGAGCAGACTCCTCCACCATTGATCAGATTGCAGAGCAGCTGGACCAACAAACGGATTAAGCTGTTGGTGACGCTTGATGGCAGAAACACCTGCAATTTTGAATATTCTGGAAGCACTGGAAACTTTTTCCGGCTCCAGAGTATCTGATGCAGATTCTGAGGGACTACCTGATGATTCAGCGCCTGCTCTATGACACGAAGGAGGGTCGGCGCAGGATGGAAGTTACATCGAGTGCTGCTTAAGAATCCATCCTTGGCCTAAACTTGTGGAACATTACGTACGACGGATTACTAAGACTTTTGCTACTGGATGAGTTGCTCTTGATCGCCTATGCGAATGACGATCTGGCAATAATCGCGGGGCACACAATTGAACAGGCGAAACTTAGAATTGGTATGCTAGTGCGTCTAGCGGAATGGATGACTGCTCGCGAATTCAGCCTAGCGCTGCAAAAAAACCGAAGAAGTCATTCTGATTCTCCCTAGGGTAAGGATAATCAGTATTGGGGAAGTGCAACTTGAGTTGAAATTAGCTGTGAAGTACTTGGGCTTCTTATCAACTCAAAGATGAGTTTTTCTGATCAAATCAACGCAATTGCGGAAAAGCCTGCGGCGGGTGTTTTGGCACTCAGTCGGCTGATGACCAACATAGGAAGACCCACTTTATTAAGAAGGTGACTTTTAATGAGGGCGGTACAATCTGTGTTACTATACGGATCGGAAATATGCAACACTCTCAGCAAGGAGCTGTACCGAAAACGCCTGGCATAGGTGCAGCGACGAGGAGCGCTGAGGATAGTATCTGCATATCTGAGTCAGCGGTGCTAGTGATTGCAAGCGTTATACCTATCACTCTCCTTGCTAGAGAGCGCCGTAAAACTTACTAACATCGTGATAAGGAGACAGCGGCGCTCGAAAAGAGAAAGCACTCACACGGCAATCGGCACCAATCCTGGGTGAACACGAAAGAGAGATGAACTTATTCCAACCGTGAGGCCGTGGCTCAATCGTAGTCATAGTGAGACTGACTTCTATTTGACCCTGCTCTTGAGCCGGCATTGATGTTTTCAGTCTTACCTGCACAGGATTGGCAAGTCGTAGTCTACCGATTGTGTTCTCTTCGCTTGAGATGTCGAAGACACTTTTCAAATATTTTTTGCTTCCAAACAGTGGGACAATCTATGGGTTGACCTCTTAAAGGAATTAGGAGAGATATTTCCAGATACTCTAATCGGAGAGACGCTTAGATAAGTTGAAAATGGAACCAGGTGACATACTACGTTCGGGCTGTTCTAGTTGCTAGGAGTGTGAGTGCCTGGACGGGTCGAGGGTGGAAAGTTCTCTTTTCTAGCATTCCTTATCCTTTCCTCTACCCCTATTGGAAGAGGGATCCCTGCAATTTGATGGCACTTAAGGCATAAAAAAAACAACGAGGCCTAGCTTGAAGTAATGTGTCAAAGAGTTCCAGACTAGGTTCTCAAGTTGACAGGGGAGGTATTTAGTGGGTGGTCTCTGGGAGCTCTGGGAGCCTCACACTCAAGGCGTAAATAACCTTCACCTCCGAACCACAAAAAAAAATGAAAATACTATACAAGTTTCAAAAAAACCAAACTATGTTTACGAAAGCTATGTTAGGGATGGGAAACCTTGCACCGATTCAGCGAAAAACGGGTTTTTTTTTTTTTTGTTAGAAAACTCAGGTTTTCCCGAAGGTTTTTCCTTCCGATTTAGATCGGTTTTTTCTTTAAATTTCAGAACCGTGTAAAAATGATTGAATGTTTGATTGGTTCTTAGTATAAGCTGTTTATATTTCATTTTAATGTGGCGAACTCTTGGCAGGGTGCGAAGTTAAGCTACCACACGATGCACAATAAATGCAAAATGCTGGGCGACTGACCTGAAGGTTTTTTCGTATTTATACTGTAAATGAATGATTTAGCTTAACAGTAAGCTATCGGCTTGGATTTCAATACGTTAGTCAATCATTTTTAACACAAAGATGAAATATTTTAGAAAAAAATTTAAAAACCATTTAGACCTAAAGGTAGCTATTCAACGTATCATTCTATTTTGATTCGTGTTTTTTTATTTAAAATAATTAGAAAGAAAAAAACCGGTTGTTTTTAAAAAAACTGCCCGGTTAAACCGAACCAAACTCCGCCGTAGAAGGTCCCAAGCCCGTTTGAGAAAGGAGGAGGGAACCCCTTGTTCTCAACCCATAGCTTCCATGATTCCTCATCCCAGACCCCACGATTAAATGGCAGTAAATGCTCTCGGGGTCGCAAATGAGGTTTACTGGTTCCCCAATAATCGGACATTAAGCGCCGAGAAATGGTAATAACTGTAAATACATCTACAGCTCTGCTACCAAATCCTACTTACACCTCCTTTGTGAGGACGTAAGAGAGTGAAGCTGAATCTTCCACGCCTGATAACGGAATCGACGTAATAACCATGCTGCCGGAATGGAGGTTGGGCGACGGGCTAATTCCCCGTCTCTGGAAAAACTAAAAATGTTTCCAAAACTGCAGATGGGCCTTGGAATGGATTGGACTCACGGCTACGACCTCACAAACGAAAAAAGGACTATGGCATTGGATCCTGGAATGTCAGATCACTCACTTACCTTGGCGCTGTTAAGGACCTTTTACAACAGGTCAGTTAATATAAATTAAAAATACTGGCAATCCAGGAAACGAACTGGACTGGAATGATATTCAAGACATGAGATTGCACACAATATTCAAAAGTGGGAATCATACTGGAAAACGAGAATTCGGAGTGGCCTTCATTGTGGATAGAGTTCAAATCGCACGTTATTGATTTTAAGACAATAAACGAACGGTTGTGTGCGATTTGTATAAAAGCGAAATTCTTCAAAATCTGGCTGATTAATGTTTACGCCCCGACCGAAGAAAAGGACGAAGAAACGAAGGAATCGTTCTGCAATCACGTAGAAAGACTAGTCAACTCATTGCCTACAAACGACATAAAAATTATTCTGGGTGATTTCACCGCTAAGGTTGGTAATGAGCTATCTCATCGGGGGCTGAAGGATATAGCCTCCACGATGAAACAAATGACAACGGCCATCGCCTGATTGACTTTGTATGTACCAGAAATCTAGTTATACGTTTGACTTGCTTCCCACATCGACGCATTCATAAAATGATATGGGTATCCCCGGATGGCAACACACAAAACCAGATCGACCATGTTCTGATCCAACAACGTTGGAAGAGCCAATTGTAACTCAGATCATTACTTGATCAAATCAACGTATCGATGTCGCATGTCAAAGGCATAATCGGCGAAGACCAACCCAAATTTGACATCAAAAGGCTCCAAATGGCGTCGGTGGCCAAAATTTCACGGAGACCCTCGACAACCGGCTGGCTCTCATCATCTTATAAGACGCATCGTTAAAGATGGGTAACGAGCTCTGGATGGAAGTGAAAGCGGCTATTATGACCGTGACAGAACACACGATCGGACATCAAGTCCGGCGTAAGAGGAATGATTGGTTCGATGATGAGTGCCAGAATGCGTTAGGTAAAAAGAATCAGGCGTACAAAGCATACGTAGATAGGAAAACCAGGACGAAGAGAGAATACTATAAATATCTCAGAAGAGTAGCGAATAAGATAATTAGGATTAAAATAAGAAAATACTATGACGACCAATTGAGAAGTATAGATGAAAGCCTAGCGATCAACAACACAAGACGAGCATACAAAGTAGTGAAAAGCCTGAAACGTGGTTACCAGCCCAAAACCACGCTCTGTCGTGATGAAATCGGCAATATCATCACTGATGAAACAAAAGATTAAGGAAAGATGGGCATCATATTTCAAGAACCTCCTTAATAATCTGC